>OV049926.1:19041081-19515685 GCA_920104205.1 Eupeodes latifasciatus
CATACCATCATTTAATGCGTCAACGTATGTATAAGACGTCGTCGTCGGTGTGTATGGGTTAATTAAATATTTATGCAAAGAAAGAAACTGAAGATTTGAAATTATAACCCATCAAATGCTTCAATGTTTCTTTTCATAAACCTTCCAAATCTTTGAAAAGTAAAACGTTGATTTTGAGTTATAGGCACAGATTTTTCATAGTTTTTTATGTTGTTGTTTCTTTATATCCGCAACAGTCAGTTCCATCTCTGTTGTTATAAATTTTTGAAAATTTATGCCAGAGAGGTGGCTTGTTGTGAATACAATTAATTAATTTTTCGTTATTTTTTTTTCGTGAACTTTATGGTATGAATTGACCCGACAACGGACGAAAAATCCAAACATGTTTGGATTATGTCGGTTGATCGGTTATTATCGGCCGTCATCGGGCGTCATCGGACGATGCCGCTTTCAGTGGTGTACGCGCTCTCTTTCCTTTCTATGTGTTTGGTTCGATCGGCCGAGTTCGGCCGACAACGGCCGACCAAAATGCGGCCGATGACGGATTAGGTGTACGCGAGCCGTTAGTGAACACTTTATAGAGCTTCTCCGACATATTCGGAGCCCAGTTCTATAAGGAGTGGTTTATCCGGCTCCCCGTCCTTGGAGTTAGACTATGGATTTGGCTTTCTAGGTTGGGAGTTATGCCAATTTACTGATGACGAATCAAGCAAACGAAATAAGGAAAATGAACTTCGGATCTGTACGTGGAATGTTAGGTCCCTTAATAGACCACGTGCAGCCGAACTATATGCGGAAGCCTTTAACTGCTGCAAGGCGGATTTTACCGTCATCTTGATATCCCAATAGGGACATGGAAATCTACTGATCAATCAACTGTCAACCAGATTGACCATATTGCGATCGACGCCCGACACTTCTCCAGTATACAGGATGTCCGAACATTCCGAGGTGGCCAATATTGACTCGGACCACTACCTCGTTGTATCCAGGATACGGCTACGGATATCCCGATCCAAGCCAAAACAAGGATGTACTGTGAGAAGATTCAACGTTAGACGGCTCCAATCGCAAGAGACTGCCATGTCCTTTTCCGATCTTGTCTCTAACAACCTCTGAAGAAGTCCAATGCTGCCTACATTAAGCATTGGAAACCAATGGCAACATTGCCCTGCAGTCATCAGAGATGTCGCCTCTGAATTGCTAGGCTTCATACGGCCACCACAGCGAAACGCCTGGTTTGACGACGAATGCGGGAAAGGGCACGCAGCTAAACAACCGGCATATAAAACGGCGCTGCACAGAAGGACCAGAGCTGCTCGCGAGCTCTACAAGCAGAAGAGGAGAGAAGATAACCGGCTTCCTAGATGAAAAAAAGGGAGCATGAGGAGATTGAGGGATGTCACAACAGGAATGAGGTTCGTAAATTTTTCCAAAAAGTAAAAAAAAACTCCCAAAGCTACCAGCCACGAACAGAAGCCTGTAAAGACGATCAGGGGAACATCGTAGTAGAACCGCAGTCTTTGTTAAGAATATGGAAAGACCACTTCTCCAAATTATATAACGGCGATGACCAATCGAATTCCGCTGAAAAGGAGATAGAACTACTCAACCGAAGCAGATCAACAATTCCGCCTACCCAACCTCGACGAAGTGAAGATAGCTATATCTAAACTGAAGTCCAACAAAGCTCCTGGAGTTGACGGCGTCGCTGCCAAATTATTCAAAGCAGCAGGTTTTGATAGAGAGCATGCATCAAATCATCTGCAAAATATGGTCAGAAGAAAGCATGCCTAACGAGTGGAATCTTAGCATAGTTTTCCCAATACACTAAATAAATTCCCCCAACTACAGAGGCAACAGTCTCCTTAATATTGCATATAAGATCCTTTCTGCCATATTATTGGAACATCTAAAGCCGTTCATCAACAACCTAATAGATCCTTTAGACCAAGAAAGTCCACCACTGACCAAGTATTCACATTACGGAAGATCTTGGAAAATATCCAGGAACTTTAAATCGATACCCTACATCTCTTTTTATCTATTTTAAAGCCGCGTATGACAGCATCTATAGGGAAGAGCTCTACAAAGCAATGTCTAGTTTTGGCATCCCTGTCAAACTTATCCGTTTGTTCAGAATGACGATGGAGAATGCTCGCTGCTCTATTAATGCCGGAAGAGATCTCACCGATGCATTTGATGTCATGCGACTTCTTCAATATCGTTCTGGAAAGAATTACGCAAAACTCAACCGTCAACACTTACTTACTTACTTAAGGTGGCGCTACAGTCCTTGTGTGAACTAGGGCCTCACCCAACAAACTTCTCCATCTAGCTCGGTCCCTAGCTAGATGTCTCCAATTTCGCGCTCCAAGTTGGGTGAGGTCACTTTCCACTTGTGCGCGCCACTTGATTCGCGGTCTTCCTCTACTGCGCTGTCCTGTGGGTGTGGATTCGAAGACTTTCCGGCCGGAGCATTGGTTTCCATGCGTTCTACGTGACCCAGCCATCTTAGTCGTTGAACATTTACCCTGGCTATGTCTACGTCGCTGTACAGCCCATACAGCTCGTCGTTCCATCTTCTCCTCCACTCACCTTCGATGCATACGGAACTGTAGATAGCACGAAGAACTTTTCCGCTTTTGTCATAGTCCATGCTTCTGCACCGTATAGCAGGACATGGATGGTAGGGGTCTTATATAGTGACACTTTGGTCTTCCAAGAGAGGTCTTTTCCACTCAATTGCTTTCTAAGCCCAAAGAAACAGCGGTTAGCAAGAGTTATTCTTCGTTTGATCTCAGCGCTGGTGTTGTTTACATTAAATCCGTCCGTATCCGAGGCTTCGCAACTATGAGATTTGTACGTGGTCAGGAAGTCACCCCGACGGCACAACCCCCAACCTGGAGGGCCAGATCCTTAGTATAACTCCAAGGACGGGGAGCCGGATAAACCGCTCCTTATAGGCCTGGGCTCCGAATAAGTCGTAGAAGCCCTATAAGGTGTTCACTAAGTAGTTCAGCCTTACTGGAATTGTAGAAGCCACCGTTGATTGCATCTCGGGAATTCCTCCGCTGCCGTCTGGATAAGGAGAATTGTCTTAGTGGAAGCACCTCTCCCTCCCTCTCTCGTTTGCTGCCCCCACCAACTTTCCAAAAACCGTCAACACCAGGGGCATAATATTCCAAAGGCCCCCCCAATTATTCGGATACGAAGATGATATTGACATAATTGGAAGATCAAATCGTGATGTCAGTGGAGCGTTTTTTGAGCATTGCGACGGAACCGAAGAAGATGGGTTTAGTGGTCAATGAGGGCAAGACCAAGTATATGCTGGCATCAAAAAAGAACACTGAACAACGACGTCTTGGATAAAACGTCACCATGGACAGCTATAACTTTGAGGTAGTTGAGGACTTTGTCTACCTAGGCACCACCGCTATAAATGCAGACAACGACACCAGTGTTGAAATCAAACGAAGAATAACTCTTGCAAATCACTACTTCTTTGGATTTAGAAGGCAATGAAGTAGTAAAGTCCTCCTCTTCCATTTATAAGACACTCATTATCATCCCGGTTCTCATTTGTAGCCCTGAGGCCTGGATCCTGTTAAAGAAAGATGAGAGCGTCTTAGGATGCTTCGAGAGAAAAATTCTTCGGGTGATTTTTGGTCCCGTCTGCATAGGTGGAGAATGGAGGAGAAGATATAACGACGAACTGTACGGGCTGTACAGCGATACTGACCTGGTTAAAGAATTAAAGCCCAACGACTTAGATGGCTGGGTCATGTAGAGCGAATGGACATCAACGCTCCAGCCCGGAAGGTCTTCGAATTCAATCCCGAGGGACGGCCGGCACAGTAGAGGAAAACTGCGACTCAGGTGGGAAAATACCTCAACCAACTTGGCGTGCGAAACTGGAGACAGCTTACTAGGGACCAAGCTGCCTGAAGACGCAAGTTGATTGAGGCCCAGGTCCTCCCCGGACTGTAACGCCACTTTAAGTAAGTAAGTATGATATGTTTATTAAAGTGTTTTCAAATTCGTAAAAAAATAAGGACTTATAAAAATGAAGGGTAAAAAAGGGAGAACATGGTTTTTGAATGATAAAGAATAATCTTAAAAATAAACCAACAAATCATATTAAAAAACATATATGGAAATACAATTTTTTAAAGAAGATTATAATTTATATACAAATCAATTTCAAAATTTTAACTGCCGATGGATTCCAGCAATAAGAGTAAATGTGAGAGGAAGACCAAGTGGGGGATGTTATTTCGGATACAAGAAGACTTTGGAAAATGTATCTTGTGAATTAATACTCGAGGAAGAAGTAGTTTTCTTAAATATTACCATAAACAGCACAAAATTTATTATTATACCATCTTACGTAAACTGTAACCATTGGGAGAGAGATTTTGGAACATTAGTTGATTTCATGGAAGGCATTAATGAAGATAATGTTATGATTATAGGCGATTTAAACGCAAGAATAGAAAATGAAACAGGAAATGAAAATATGTTTGCCGGAAAAGTACGTAAATCAAAAGATACAATTCTAAATCTTAGAGGAATCAAACTTTTAGAACTCTGCGACTCATTTGGACTTCATATCTTGAATGGCGTAAGTGATTCTGATAAAAATGGCGAATTTACATTTGTGGGGAAGCAGGGTTCTTCAGTTGTGGACTTCTGTCTAGCAAGAGGCGAATGGATGTCAATTATTCATGACCTTGAGGTTTTGAGTGTGCCTTTTTCCGATCACATGCCCATCACAGTAAGTTGCAACCCTTATGTCATACCGCGGGATACGTCAAGGAAACTTAATCTACCCCCTAAACTGATTTGGAAGGAAAATAGGTTAGCAGAATATCGGCAGAACTTAAATCAAAATCTTCATGAGGGAGCGAAGCTTGGTGTAGGGGATATTGAACACTTAATTAAAATTTCATATTCGGTTTATAGACAATCACATACTGCAAGAGGGAAATCAAAGAAGGAGTGGTATGATACGGAGTGTGAAAAGGCTAGAAAGAAATCATTTGGGTAGCTAAGAATATTCCGAAAATTTAACTATCCAGTTCTGAAAAAACATTACATGAAGCAAACAATTTCTACAAGAAAATCTGCAAAGAAAAAAAAATAAGGTACTATGAAACTAAGGCCCTAAAATTGGTATGCTGCAGAGATGCAAAAGAATTTTGGAAGGAGATAAAAAAAATTAACGGTAAAATTCTCCAAATCAGCAATAATCTTGCGATACCCTTACTGCAAGAACACATCCAGAAGCTTTTAAATCCAGTTTTGGTTGCTCCAGCCTTTTTATATGCAAAACCGTCTACATCTGAAGCTATCTGGATGCGCCTTTTACGGATGAAGAGGCACGTCGGACAATGAACAAACTCAAAGATGGAAAAGCACCCGGATCTGATAGAATCACGGTAGAGTTTTTGAAATTTGGAACGGTAGGCCTTGGAAAAAAACTTACAGAGGCCTTCAATGAAATTTTAGAAACCGGAATTATACCACAGCAGTTTAAGGAGTTAATTTTGTTCCCTATTCATAAAAAAGGAGACATGTCAGATCCAAAAAATTACCGCGGAATATCCTTTCTCAATTCCGCATACAAAATATTTGTGTCAGTTTTGAATAATCGACTATGTGATTGGATGAATCTTAACTCTAAACTTAAGGAATTCCATGCAGGTTTTCGAAGTGGTTATTCCACGAGTGATAACATCTTTATCTTAAGAAGCATTGCAGGAACCTTTCTAGAACAAAAAAAGAAGTTATACGTATTTTTCGTTGACTTTAAGGCAGCCTTTGACACAATTGATAGAAGAGCGTTGTTTTACAAACTATATAATACCGGAATGACTTCAAAGTTTGGCACAGTCTTGGAAAATCTTTATGATGGAAATCATGCCACAGTATGGAACGGTGATGAAATGTCGGAATGGTTCGAAACCTCAATGGGAGTAAAGCAAGGATGCCCTTAAGCCCAAATCTTTTTCCTTTGTTTATCGACGATCTTATTGACAGTTTACCTGGTGGGATAGAGTTTGCGGGAATGGTGATTAAAGAGCTCTTATTTGCTGATGATGTTGTGCTTTTTGCATATTCACCTGCAATACTGCAATTAATGATCAATCGGCTTAGTGAATACTCCAGGTTGTGGAATTTGACGGTCAACTTAAGCAAATCCAAAGTGATGGTCTTTAAAAGGGGGTCTGGCAGAATGTCCAGGAATGAGCAGTGGTACTTAAACAGTGAACCGATCGAAGTTGTGAGAGCCTACAAATATCTTGGTGTTATTATAACCAACAATCTAAACATGGAAAATCATTTAAAAGATAAACTTATAAAAGCTAAAAGTGCTATTAGCGCGACTTGGAAGAAATGCTTCGGAAACAACTTAATTTCACACAGTGTTAAATACAAGGTTTTTATCGCAGTTGCGGAATCGGTGATGATGTATGCAGCGCAAACTTGGGGTTTTGAAAAATATGAAATGGTTGAGAAGTTGTTGAGATTTTATATAAATTATAGGCTCTTTAATTAAAAACCAAATTTCTTCTTAACAAAATATTTATGATGTTTTTATTTTGAATCTTTTATTTCGAATGAATTTATTAAATAATTTTATTCGTCAAAACAAAATAATTAAAAACTAGATTTAAAGATTATGATAAGTTTACATGTTGACTATAGTTGAAGTAGAAGATTGCCAAAAGTAATAGCATTGTATACGATCCAGAAGAAGGGAATTTGGTATGAGAAACTAATGCAGCTTGCAGACTATTGTGATTTTAACCTGAATTTAAGGCATCAGATAAATGACAAAAAGTAGTGAAAGATGCCCTCTATGACTTAGTATCTAAAGTTGATGAAAAATATAGGGTTGACTGTATCAACATGGCGAAGTCTTCAGTTCATAGATCAATCTACAGCATACTGAACCATAACCTGTGTGAAAAAAATTATTTTTGGGCTGAAAACAGTCAAAAACTTATATCAGCAATATTCAAAATGAGAGGAGAATTGGTAAGACTTAACTTCATACCACATCGCGAAGACTTGCCACTTTTTTGCACTATGTGTAACCTGGCAGCACAGATAAGAAACTATACAGATGTCTCATCCCCATAGAAGAAAATGTCCCATATTTTTTTCACTACTCCTTGGCTATCAACTGACAAAAAGCTTTTTGTCAGTTGATCTTCAAGCACAAAAAGCTGTTTTTGATTGCACATATTGGCTTGCCAGTATGCCTGTTCAAAGCTATGTGTATAACTATACAAAATTCTAAAGTTGTTTTTTCTCTCAAGTCAACGTCCATAGAGACAAAGAAAAAAAGAAACTGTTTTGGTTTCGATGATGTTTTGGTGCCGATGATGTTACCATATTTCAGTTGCTATTGTTCAAGCGATGTAGGTATTTTATGCTATTTATGCTATTTATTATTGAATATGAAAATAAAAACCATAGTTATTAATTTTTCCATGTTATATTTTACTATATCAAATAAAACAATATACATATATGTTGAAAATACATTTAAGAAAGGAAGAGAAGATGAGTTAAGTGCAAGACATTTTAAAAATAATTTGTATGGATTCCTATGGTAACACTGATGCAAATGTACGTGCGCCGCTGGTGAGCGTATGAGGCTTAGTTTTGGTTGCCTTCCTTATTTTGATTTTTTTTGATACATATATTGAACGCATGTGTGTATGTCATGTATCCATAGATATATGTATATGACAAAAGGGTAAGTTTCAATTTCGGTCTTTTTGTTGTTTGTTGATTGTTTCTTTGTTGTCCTATGCAAAACGTAAGTTGCGTATTTTGTGAACTTAAACAGGTCTAGGTAGGTACTCATGTAAATAATTTCGATACAAAAAAGAGGCTCGGATGTGACCCACACTGATAACTTACTATTGATGCCCACTTAAATTTTTCAAAATTTATTTTTTTATTTGGAAAAATTGTATTAGTAAGTAAGTATGCAAAAATATACATTTAAGCTGTTTTCTTTGGAAATAGATGTATCGAAAAGTTAAATTAATATATTTTGAAGTTTGGTTTCTCTCAAATAAACATTGTCTTAAATTGTTACAAAACATTAACAACAATATTTCTATGGGATGAAACAACTTTAAAGTCAATATCTTTCTTTATTCAATCTAATTTATAAATTCAATTAGGTTACCTAATCATTTTTTTATTTTATTTTTTTTTGCTTAAGGTTTTTAGTTTTCTGTAAAATAAAAAATTGTTGTTAATAACAACAATTTGTACAATTTCTTTCTCCTTTACCCGATATTTCAGTTTAAGAATCAATTTCACGTTTTTTTAGTACTTTTTTTTTAGGTTTAAATTAAAGGAAAAAACTATCGGTTGATTAACTTTTTATTTTAAACTATATTTTAAACATTTTTTGTATTAAATTAAATAAGTTTGAAGTCAATATCTTTCTCTGTTTTCAAGATGCTTTAGTAGAAACTATTTTTACCAGTTTTTAGTAGTTTTCTAAAAAAAATAGTTAATTGGGATGTTAAGATAGGTCTGTTAAGTTTTGTTTAGAAGTTTGTATATATGTTTAATACATCACTGCTCTTAGCCTATTTAAGCAAAGGTGGTTTTATAAAAAGTTTAAGAGACAATTTTTGGCCTTGACAATTAAAAATAAAATATCGTAAGTATTTATAATTATTTATTTTATTATTGATCTTTTATAAAATTGCCTTTGCTTAAATAGTTTCCAGGGGTCACGAACGTGGACGTGGCAGAATATCGACCCCCACCCACCTACCACCCGCTGAATTGTACATTTATATACATATATACATATATATATGTAAATTGGTTATGTATTTGTTTTTTTTTTTATTGTTTTTGTTTGAGCTACGCGTTCATAACATTCATTAATTTTTTTATTTAAGTTCTAGGATTTTTATACCTTTTATCTTTTGTGTCAATTATCCATTTACAATTTTTCCAAAGTAAGACTTTTATTAAAAAATGTATGATGTCAATTTTATGTGCATAGCATTCATCGGAATCATCGCACCAGCTAGGATATTGTCTGTTTGTTGCGTTCTGTTTGCATAACTGTTTGGATATATGCGAGAAATTAAAATTAAATGTACGAGCTATTCGCTGCGATCAAGGGCCTACAAATAGAAGTTTGTTTAATAAATTATGTCTAGATGACAAAAGTTGTAACTTTGTTTACAAACAACGAAAAATTTATGGTATGTATGATATTCCTCATCTTTTGAAAAGCATTAGGAATAATTTATTGAAATATAATTTGGCCACGGATGATGGAATAGTTGGAAAATAATTGAATATATGTACAATTCTGAAAGATTAAATGCAACAAAAATTTGTCCAAAATTAACATCGGCACATATTGACCCAACAGAATTTCAAAAAATGAATGTAAAGTTGGCGGCACAAGTACTAAGTAGATCTGTAGCTTGTGGAATTGAAGCTTTATTAGGTCTAAATAAATTTCCCATAAATATATCGCATTTTGCAAAACCAACAGCTAATTTTATAAACAAAATAAACCGGCTTTTCGACCTTTTAAATGGAAAACCAGCTATTAAAAAAATGATCAAAATCTAATATTCATAAGAGAAATGAAAACATATATTCTCAACATTCAGCCTATTAATTCAAGAAACAAAGCGTTTTGTTTCAAAGGTTTTGCCTTAAGTATTGAGAGCATTTTGCAAATACAAAAAGCATTATATATAGACCATAATGATTTATATTATTTAAATATTAACAAATTTAACCAAGATCCCTTAGAAAATTTATTTGGAAAGATAAGAGCAAGAAATGTTAATAAAAATAATCCGAATGCTGCTGAATTTGGCTCTCTTCTAGCAAAAGTTATAGCTATGAAATTTGTATTCAAATCTAAATGTTCAAACTGTGAAGAAGACGATACAGAATATCTTAAAGTTGATTGGAATGCTATTTTACAAACCAATGCTGAGGAACAAATATCGATTTCGTATGAGCTACCGGAGAGTGAATCATTTGAGAATATAGAAAACGACATGAATATTGATAATAAATTAAATGCTTTACCGCCTGAAGACACGATATTGATAAAGGTGCCGGAAATCGACGATCTTGCTACCAGATACTATGCAGGCTATTGCCTTTTTAAATCGATGAAAAAAATGAATAGTATCTGTGAAAACTGTATTCAACAAATGTCAAAAGATAAGCTTCAATTTGATTTAACGGAAATATTAATTAAATTGAGAGAATACGAAACCTCAAAAGAAAATACGGTTCTTATATGGCCTTCTGAAAATTTTTTCCAAGTCTGTAGTCTTCACGTAAAAATATTTACAACTTTCTTCAAAAAACACCTTTTATATCGAGATTAAAAGAAAATATTGTAAGAGAATGTATAAACGCAACAAACAGACAATATCCTAGCTGGTTCGATGATTCCGATGAATGCTATGCACATAAAATTGACATCATACATTTTTTAATAAAAGTCTTACTTTGGAAAAATTGTAAATGGGTAATTGACACAAAAGATAAAAGGTATAAAAATCCTAGAACTAAAATAAAAAAATTAATGAATGTTATGAACGCGTAGCTCAAACAAAAACAATAAAAAAAAAAACAAATACATAACCAATTTACATATATATATATAAATGTACAATTCAGCGGGTGGTAGGTGGGTGGGGGTCGATATTCTGCCACGTCCACGTTCGTGACCCCTGGAAACTATTTAAGCAAAGGCAATTTTATAAAAGATCAATAATAAAATAAATAATTATAAATACTTACGATATTTTATTTTTAATTGTCAAGCCAAAATTTGTCTCTTAAACTTTTTATAAAACCACCTTTGCTTAAATAGGCTAAGAGCAGTGATGTATTAAACATATACAAACTTCTAAACAAAACTTAACAGACCTATTTTAACATCCCAATTAACTATTTTTTTTAGAAAACTACTAAAAACTGGTAAAAATAGTTTCTACTAAAGCATCTTGAAAACAGAGAAAGATATTGACTTCAAACTTATTTAATTTAATACAAAAAATGTTTAAAATATAGTTTAAAATAAAAAGTTAATCAACCGATAGTTTTTTCCTTTAATTTAAACCTAAAAAAAGTACTAAAAAAACGTGAAATTGATTCTTAAATTGAAATATCGGGTAAAGGAGAAAGAAAAAAGAAAGAAAGAAATTGTACAAATTGTTGTTATTAACAACAATTTTTTATTTTACAGAAAACTAAAAACCTTAAGCAAAAAAAAAAATAAAAAAATGATTAACCTAATTGAATTTATAAATTAGATTGAATAAAGAAAGATATTGACTTTAATGTTGTTTCATCCCATAGAAATATTGTTGTTAATGTTTTGTAACAATTTAAGACAATGTTTATTTGAGAGAAACCAAACTTCTTTCAAAATATATTAATTTAACTTTTCGATACATCTATTTCCACAGAAAACAGCTTAAATGTATATTTTTGCATACTTACTTACTAATACAATTTTTCCAAATAAAAAAAATAAATTTTAAAAAATTTAAGTGGGCATCAATAGTAAGTTATCAGTGTGGGTCACATCCGAGCCTCTTTTTTGTATCGAAATTATTTACATGAGTACCTACCTACACCTGTTTAAGTTCACAAAATACGCAACTTACGTTTTGCATAGGACAACAAAGAAACAATCAACAAACAACAAAAAGACCGAAATTGAAACTTACCCTTTTGTCATATACATATATCTATGGATACATGACATACACACATGCGTTCAATATATGTATAAAAAAAAATCAAAATAAGGAAGGCAACCAAAACTAAGCCTCATACGCTCACCAGCGGCGCACGTATGTACATTTGCATCAGTGTTACCATCATAGAGGAAATATATTATCTAGAGTCCCGACTTAATGGGTTTGCTCTCTTTCGGCCTACAAACTAAATTGAGCGAATTTTGCCCATTAGCATAAGCATGTGTTAGTTGTCCCGTGCATTTCTAATGGGAAAATGCAGATTCTATGTAGTTGTTACGGGCTTTTAAGAGAGTTACCTCAAACAAAATTTGAGGGTGTTTCAGGCAAGACGGGTACCAGTCGGGACTCTAGATAATATATTTCCTCTATGGTTACCATAGGAATCCATACAAATTATTTTTAAAATGTCTTGCACCTAACTCATCTTCTCTTCCTTTCTTAAATGTATTTTCAACATATATGTATATTGTTTTATTTGATATAGTAAAATATAACATGGAAAAATTAATAACTATGGTTTTTATTTTCATATTCAATAATAAATAGCATAAATAGCATAAAATACCTACATCGCTTGAACAATAGCAACTGAAATATGGTAACATCATCGGCACCAAAACATCATCGAAACCAAAACAGTTTCTTTTTTTCTTTGTCTCTATGGACGTTGACTTGAGAGAAAAAACAACTTTAGAATTTTGTATAGTTATACACATAGCTTTGAACAGGCATACTGGCAAGCCAATATGTGCAATCAAAAACAGCTTTTTGTGCTTGAAGATCAACTGACAAAAAGCTTTTTGTCAGTTGATAGCCAAGGAGTAGTGAAAAAAATATGGGACATTTTCTTCTATGGGGATGAGACATCTGTATAGTTTCTTATCTGTGCTGGCAGTAAGAGAAGATATCATTCATTTCATTAGAATATGTCCTATCCTGAAAGAGGTACGAAGAAATTTTCTTGGCAGCGCACACAGGTAAATTTTCCCAAAAACATGGCCAAAATTATTTTTTGTGTTTATTCAATTTATTATTGCATGATTATACCAAAATATGATAATTTTCATAAAATTCACCATTTTACACGAAAATTCATAAAAAAGAAGCAAAAAATTAAAAAAGTCTTTTTTTTACATTACATATTTTTTACATTTACATTTTTTCTTTCGTTTGACATTTAATAATACAATATTTATACATTTAATAGATTGAAAAAACAGTTGAACAGTAGTCGTTATTATAAATAAATAAATAATGTATGCATAGATAACAATTATATACATAAATAAACATGAGTGTGAGTTTGTATGTATGTATATCATTCAATGACTTATGAAACTGTAAATAAGTCTGCTTGCTCGATCTCTGGTTCTATTAGAAACTGAAGTACAATATATACAATATTGCAACCAATTTATATTTTGTTTTAAGAAGGTGTTGTTATTTCTTGAGGCACTCAGCCATCTTCTTCTATGTTCATATGCAAAATTCGGGGAGAGTACGATAACTCAGGCGACAAAGTTTAATGACGGATTTGCATAGAACAGTTAAAAACAAGCATTTTTTACTATGAGAGGGGGGGGGGTATTTTCAATTTTCTCAAAAACTGAAAGGCATAAAAGCATCTAGTTTTCAGTTTTTGATCAAAAACAAATAAGAGCAATATTATGATAATTATTATATATAATTCTAAAATTAAAACAATAGTAGATAATCTTGAAGTATTGAAAAATTACACTTTAAACCTTTTTTTATCTTTTTTTACTCAAAATTTGAGTTTAAAATTAAATTTTTCAAAAACTATGCAGAGTTTTGACTTGATTTAAAAACTGACTAATAGAACAGAATGTTGGATTTAAAAAAATGTATAATACTTAATTGTAAGTATTACCTTTATTTTTTAAGAATTTTTTTCCATTTAAGCAATAAATGCCTAAACGGGGGGAGATAGACCCCCCCTCCCATAGTAAAAAATGCTTGTTTTTAACTGTTCTTAAAAAATCCGTTATAATATCTTGTCGCCTGAGTTATCGTACTCTTGCCCAAAATTCGTTAAATTTTTCTTTATTTGCTCCGAAATTTCAATATTGGTCTCGTTTTTAACCTTTGCTACCAAAAAAATAATTTTTTCTGTAATGTCACGAGAAGTACAGCTTCTTAAAAATTCAGAAAGCTTATTTCTTGAAAGAAAAATGAAACTTGATTGCGATCCTGTGTCAAAAAAGAATAATCTAATTTAAAAAAAAATCCCCGTCCCCCACATCTTTTAAAGCCAATATTTCAAAAAGTCGCAAAAAACCGCAATGTTTTAGGATTGTTTCCCATAAAGGACACATTTAACTATTTTTTAACACTATTTTTATTACAGAAAAATGCAAATCAACTTAACTTTTTCATTATTAAAGAAAAAAAAATTGTTTGTTTTTACTGCTCAAACACATTATCTAAAAAAGCTTGAAAATTTACTTTGGGATTAAAATATTGCAAAAAAGTGTCATTATCTTTTTTTAACACACTACTAGCAACAGAATCCATGTTAAATTATTTTGAAAATCGCCAAAAAAAAATTAATAAAAAACAAAGCAAACTACTTCTTATAAGAAACCAAACTTGCTACTGCACTCGTTGATTAAAAGTTTCTACTTTGAAAGCATCTACTGATTAAATAGTTACAATTTGCATCGCATGATTAATGAGGTTCAAAGCTCATGTTATTTGTAAACAACTTGGCATTAAAAAAAAAACAACAAATCGTAAATTTTTTTTTGTAGTTTTGGCCATGAATTTGGGAAAATTTACCTGTGTGCAGCGACATGAAAACAGAAACGGAGGTGCTAGCGATGCTGAACTGCGAAGAAGAGGTCACCCGCCTCTATAGGTATTACATAAAGGCAATCTCTTATAGAAAACAAATTTTGAACGAGGAGTTTTAAGAAACAAAAATCATAAACACAAAAATATATATATATATATATATATATATGTATTTATAATGTTAAAAAAAAAAAATATTTTCACTTTTGAATTTTATTTTAATAACTATTTCCATTTTAATATGTAAATTAATGAATGTCAATCTATCTATCTATCTATCTATCTATCAATTTTTTGGTTCCTTACAAACTTTCCTCCAAACGATGCATCATTTTTGAAAATTCCACAGGTTTTATGACTTCAATTTCTAGCTATTCTACAGTTTTAAACCTCAAGAACAGTGTATGATATAAAGGAAGTCGTTTATTTTGATACAATAACAATACTTGTTTTCAAGTTATTGGTTCCATATTTTTATATGAAAACGTGAAACCATTATAGATTATCCATGTATCCAAGCTTAGTTTCATATGATTTTTTTCAAAATTTGCATGTACCCGCATCTCAGTATAACGATTTAATAGTTTTCAAATACAATAAAGAATGTTTGTTGTTTTTGTATTCAGCATCTATAAATTTAACTTTAAAAGATAAATTCCTACCGCATCTATAGGCACTTAAACCCTCAACACCATAAGGTTCCTCCGTCATCGCTTCGCACAAACTAAACCAAACCGATCCGATGCGATATGATGCCCCCAGAGTAATATAATAAACCTATTTTATGGGCGATATGGTGGCGGCCGCCGCCGCTGCTGGTGGCATGGGACTCTGCAAAAAGCCATAAAAATGCAAACACAAAACCCCATCCGTAAGCATATTAAAGTTGCACTTTTTTTTACCATTCCAAGTTCCACTATATCGGTGCTTGCTTTGCGTCGTCTAACTTCCTTGTGATCACATAAATACTAGCTCCTATTTTCACTTCCACGACCAAGACCACGACCCAACCCTTTCGCTCTTCGAAGGACACCAAATTCATTATAAAACAGAAGGCAAGAGTAAGAGAGTTGAGATAAGGGTAGGTATGTATTACAAAATTTACGACTGTACAACAAAATACGGATAGCTTTTTCATACATTCTTCACTTTGCTTTGTAAAATTTATCGTTAACGCGGTTTAAAAATAAAAGAAACAGCAAAAAAAAAAAACGAATACACAAGTAAAAAAGGACGAAAGGAGATCTCATCTCCCTTTGTGGACATAAAAGTGAACAAAAAGGAAACATACATATACGGCAACGCCAATGCATGCGGAATAACGGAGTAATGAAAACAAAAAGCTTGACATTATTCATGGTTAAATTGAGCGGAATATTTATTAACGCATCACCAGAACATGCATTCGCAGATAATTTGTATTCTCGGCAAGGACTTCCGTCTTAAATCAGCCGGATAACACTCTTCATCTCATCACACTCATCCCTGGCGTCGTCTGTTTCCGTCCGTTTCAAAAAGAGTGGAAGGGAGTTTAAGAGGGAGACTAAGCGATGACAAAGATTAATGTTCTTCGATATAATAGTTTTGCTTAACCATGCATCCGGTATTAGGAGTGTCATATCCGGTTTGTCTCTCTATCAAAACTCATTGGCTAAATTTCGATGAAGACGACCGACCGACTGAGACGGCGGCGGCGGCGACGACAGGACGTGTCACGGTGGTGGCGACAAAAATGACGGCATAATAATCATAAACATACAACACAACAACTGTACGATTATCAAATGCCACCACACCACGGTTCTAAATTAAATTTTGAAGGCAATTAAATTCAAGCTCCAAATGGGGATGAATATGTAGGTTTACATTTAAGGGGAGCGAGCGGCGGCGGTGATGTTGAGTGTCCTTGTGGCGTTTAAATTATGCAGAATTCCAAATAAACCATACACACGCATAATATTATTAATAATTAGTTGCAATTCAAGGATAACTAAACACGGTTGCACTAGACAGCCAAATTAAAACTTATTCAAAATTTTGTTCATATTTGGGGTGGAAAGCAGTTACGACGTATTAGAGTTCCCTATTTGCAAACGAGGGTCTCTCGACATTTGGTTGCAGTGAAAAATTATATTTTGAATCGCTCAACTACTCCTACGTGGTTTTCGGGTCTCCTTCCAGCTCTTTGACAATCTCGACGGATTCTTCTCGACTGTTCCAATCCACGTAATTTTTGACCTGCCGACTCTTCTGCCTTCTTGAGTGAGTGGACTGCATTGCTCGCCCTATTAGCCCTTTGCAACTTCCTTAAATAGTGTCAATGGGTTCCTGACCCGTTTCCTTCTAAAGTTTTTCGTTGGAGATATAAATGAGCCAGAAAACCCGTGACATGTTTTGCAAACACCTATTACTGAAGGTTTGACGTTTTCTTGTATAATAATCGTTGCTGTTATTTTGCAGATGCTGCATCCGTGTAACAATACTTATTCAGCGTTTGAACGGAAAATTCGTAGCTTTGTTTTTAAACTGAGAAAATTATTCCTCCAAATATTGGACAATATCCCGAACTCAGCATTAGATTTCCCGATATCTTTCCTCCAGTAGAGACAATACTTTCAAGATATTGGGACCTGTATACTTTTCCCACTGGTTGCTCAGCAATGTTAATCAGAGAGCATTACTAAGAGATTCTGATGTTGAACATATTAGTTTGATTTTCAGCCCCACGATTTCTGCTTCTTGTTGTCATTTGATGGATATCCATTATCCTATGAAATAAGAAGTATACATCATCTGCTAAGTCTTGATGTTTCAGGTACGTTGTTATAGTCCATTTTATTTCTTCAATTCCTGTCAAGGGGGCCTGCAGCACAGCACTGATAACTATAATAGGAACAGAATTGGGGACAATGTGTATCCCTGTTTGACTGCACTTTGGGCTTTAAACTCTTCGATAACCTACTTCCCCATAAGATGTGGCATTTGGACCCATCATCCCCTCCTCAAAGCAACCCAAATAAAATTTTTGTTGACGATGTCAAAAGCGTTCGCAAAGTCAATAGCTAGCAGATGAATTAGTGATTGATAATCGTAGCACTGTTCTATTATGGTCCCCAAGGTATTAATTTGATCAATTCCACGGGGTCCAGTGCGGAATCCTGCTTCTTCAACGTTAAGTTATATATTAGGCGTTCTAAAATATGAAAATATCTTTACAGTTTTCGTACATGATTATGCTGCCATTAATTGGTGATGTTTGTGACAACAGCCGGCAGGCCTTACTGCTTTGTTCTTCTTTGTCTTGAGTGCTTTGCTCGTGGTCGGTGGTACAAAGCGCAACACAGAAAATGTCAGCTCGTTGCTGTCTAATTTATGCGGTAGGAAAAAGTATCCTTTCAATTTCTAAGTTCTATATTCTTCTCGCGTAGTGCCCGTTGCGTGGTGGTTAGTGTGTAGGACGCCAGAGGTCTTGGGTTCAATCCCTGCCTGTGCCACCTAAATAAAAAAAAAGTTTTCTCGGGTACTGTTTCTTGAGAGGAATTGACAAATTTCCCAAGAGTAATTCTTGTCATCAAAAGTGCTTTCGTTCGGATTCGGCTTAAAAACTGTAGGTCCCTCCATCCCTGATAACTTTACTCGCACACAGAAATGGTTGATAGTTGTTGTAAGTCACTAGGCCTTAGTTCTCAATGCAAGGGCGGATCCAGACTTTGAATCAGGGGGGGGGGGGGTGTCACACACTTAGATGAGTTTTTACTCACCGCTTAAAAATGTTCTTTAATGTTTTGTAAAGGACGCTAACAAAATTTAAATAACATAATGTGTACCTTAACCTTACATTTACAGATTTCAATTCTAAAGTGGCAACTTTAGTTATCAAATTATTTAAGAATACTGTTGTCCACCAAGGTATAATCTAACTATTTAATTAGGATGACTCCCTACATATGAAAGCATTCCAGGATTCCAACAGTTTTCTAAATATGCCATATTTAAGAGCTAAAACACCATAGTTTAGAGGGTTTTTGGTGCATTTCACGCAGAAATGTAAGAAATTGTTTTGAAACGTAGCTTTTTTAGAAAAATAAAATATACGTTTCTTGTTTCCATTTTTATTATTGCGAAGAACGCTACAAAAATTCAAAAGAGACGATCTGATATAAAGAACTGTCGGGTTCTTTTTGACATAGTTTTTCGGACTCAATTTTCGGGAGTCTATTATTACTATCGCTATCAGTCTGTAGTACCCGTGGCATGATGGTTAGTCTCTTGGGGTCGATCCCTGTCTATGCCATCTAAAGTATTTTTCACGGGTACTGCCTCTTGCGAGGAATTATTGAAAAATCTCCAAGAGTAATTCTTGTCATGAAAAGTGCTTTCTCAAATTAGACGTTCGGATTCGGCTTAAAACTGTTGGTCCCCTCCATCCCTGACACCGGTACTCGCACACAGGAATGGTTGAGAGTTGTAAGTCACTAGGCCCTAGTTCTCAACGGACTGTTGCGCCACCTGATTTATTTATTATTATCACTCTGCTTACTCGTATTTTGACCTTAAAGGAGTCAACAAAACTTAAAAATTGTAGAGAGAAAAATGCTTGGTTCTTGAATTTGAGGATATAGGTGCATTTAAGTTCATAATTTCTCTAAAAAATTAAATTAAAACAATTAAGGTAAACAAATAAGTTGAGAAGAAACTTTTGTGTGGCAATCACAAATTACACGTTTCAGAATCTCTTTTCACTTCAAAACTCAAGAGATTCAAAGATTTTATATATGAAACGTTTATTATGTTTTTCAATTAGCCATTAGTTAAACAAAAGTGTCACTTTTGCTGTTTTTGGGACATTTATATTATTGAAATTCGTGTTTAAATATCAGTTCTAGAGCATCCAAAGCAAATTCATTTCAAAAGTAGATTTATTTACTTTTTTAAGATCTTTTGTATTCAACAGAAAATCAATTTCGAAAGAAATAAAATGCACGACTGGGTCGCTAGAACTTGCTAATATCTTCCAAAAAGTCAGTTTAAAAATATTTCCTATATTTTAAGATTTAAAAATGTACCTAACTTATTTTTTTTTTCGAAAATCATTTTAAATTTTGTCTTAAAAATACTTTGTGGTAAGCACTAAATAAAGTAATTATAGATATATACATTTTACATTTAAATTTCGTTATCGAGTTTTGTAAACAAAATTAATATTTTTTTTTAAATAAAAAAAATTACATTTTTGATCATCAAAAATCATCATCAATTTGATCATTTGATTATTGACAAGAGCTGGCACAGAAAAAGAAGGTTATTGAAATCGGTCCATTAGTTCTTGAGAAACTTTTAAAAAAAAATGAAGGTTTTATGAGGGGTACTCTTCTTGGGCAATACTAAAATATGTTTTTCTTGTAAAAAGAAGCCAAATTAAGAATACAAAATTTAGAGAAAGTTTTAAAAAAATCACATATTTTTAAATTGACGATTTCTTATTCAAGGCTTCTTCTTAAGAACCTGAATATTTGCTATTTATCTTAGAAACAAATTTTATGAAAATAATTTAAAGCATGACTAAAGTTTTTTCAAATTCTAAATTGAGTGAAAACAAAAATTTGTGTTGTTTTTGACAACAAACCGCTTTTTGGTGAATATCGTTAAATTACTAACAAATTTTTAGGTGAAATCTTTACTTATACAACTTGATGTATAAGCTTTATGGCTCATATGACCCCCCCTGGATCGTCCATTGGTCAAAAGTTGATGAATTTGTGCTGTGTTTTTGGAATAGGGATGAATATCCGATTCATATAATGTTCTTGGTCTAGTCTTCAGTTAAAAGTAGTACTTTTAGCAACAAAGTTTAAGGAAGTAAAATACGAATTTTGTTTTCATATACAAAAAATTAATAATTCAGAATATAATGGGATTTGGTGTAACTTGCTTTTTTGTTTGTCTAGTCAGTTTAATACTAATGGGTGATTTTTTTGAGGTTAGGATTTTCATGCATTAGTATTTGACAGATCACGCGGGATTTCAGACATGGTGTCAAAGAGAAAGATGCTCAGTATGCTTTGACATTTCATCATGAATAGACTTACTAACGAGCAACGCTTGCAAATCATTGAATTTTATTACCAAACTCATTGTTCGGTTCGAAATGTGTTTCGCCACAAATTTTGTTCAGCGATGAGGCTCATTTCTGGTTGAATGGCTACGTAAATAAGCAAAATTGTCGCATTTGGAGTGAAGAGCAACCAGAAGCCGTTTAAGAACTGCCCATGCATCCCGAAAAATGCACTGTTTGGTGTGGTTTGTACGCTGGTGGAATCATTGGACCGTATTTTTCAAAGATGCTGTTGGACGCAACGTTACGGTGAATGGCGATCGCTATCGTTCAATGCTAACAAACTTTTTGTTGCCAAAAATGGAAGAACTGAACTTGGTTGACATGTGGTTTCAACAAGATGGCGCTACATGCCACACAGCTCGCGATTCTATGGCCATTTTGAGGGAAAACTTCGGAGAACAATTCATCTCAAGGAATGGACCGGTAAGTTGGCCACCAAGATCATGCGATTTGACGCCTTTAGACTATTTTTTGTGGGGCTACGTCAAGTCTAAAGTCTACACAAATAAGCCAGCAACTATTCCAGCTTTGGAAGACAACATTTCCGAAGAAATTCGGGCTATTCCGGCCGAAATGCTCGAAAAAGTTACCCAAAATTGGACTTTCCGAATGGACCACCTAAGACGCAGCCGCGGTCAACATTTAAATGAAATTATCTTCAAAAAGTAAATGTCATGGACCAATCTAACGTTTCAAATAAAGAATCGATGAGATTTTGCAAATTTTATGCGTTTTATTTTTAAAAAAGTTCTCAAGCTCTTAAAAAATCACCCGATATAACAACATGAGTCTAGCACATTTGCTAAATATCGTATTTTTTAAGTCTTTAGACAATAAGACAAGCAAATTCATATTTATTTTTGATATTAACGTTCTAAGTTCATTGAGTCTGTGTGAGCAGTTTTTGACTTAAGTCCTTTTTACCAAACGAAAAAGAGTTGGCGTATCTGGAACACTACGTCCTACGGTAGCAAATTTTGATCGTTTCCGATTGTACACATCAATCGCTTGTCCAAAAAGCTTAAATTTGTCTTCTAGTTTTATTAACAATGGGCAGAGAAGATGGTTTACGGCAACCCAAAAGTGTCTAAGTTTCGACAAATGAGTGAATTGAAGTGAATTTTTAAAAATTTCAATTCTCTGTTAAAGCGTGTATTGTTGACGTAGTTTTTATTTGTGTTTTTCAAATGTCAAAAAATTACAGCTTTAAAAGTGACAGCTTATGGGAAAATAGCATGTTATTCAAAATCAAACCTCTTATGTGAAAACTTTTAAATATTTAAGGAATTTGGAAAACTGATTTTTTAAAAACAGACCCCGTCGAAATTTAAACCGCAGTATAATTTGCATTACTTTGATTCATCCTGAATAAAGTATACCAGAACATATTTAGTACTTTTAGGGGGCTGCCAAGATAGCGAAAAATTAGTCACCTTTTCCTTCTCCACTTTTTGAGAAGCCCCTAAAAAATATACATAATTAAAACAAAATTGCTTATGAAGCTTTTTGTCAACCGTGCCGCCACTGGTATAATTTTGTATAATGGTCAATATGTATAATGTTTGAATTTGTGGTGAAAATGATTTTAATTTATTCTAATTTATTTCTTCGTTGTTGTTGTAGTTTGCCTTAAAACTAAACCTGGGAGCTGCGGATGCCTGGATCTAAATTCAAAGTAAAATTATTATAACACAAAATTATACATAAATGTTCATTAATGGGAAAATAATTTCCACTAATTGCGCTATTATATTAGCATTAGAATAGAACAAAACCTCCATTTAATTGGCCTATGATGTGATGGTAGATGGTAGGTAAATGTTGTAGATCTTTAGGCCTGGTGGACATTTAACGTTGGCGAACACTAAATTCAATCGAATAAAATTGGTCGTTGTATTGGAGTGCGAAATGGTGGGTGTAGTGTATAGGTACGTTTTGTGTACTGCATCTGTACTATATCCTAAATTGGTAGGTACATACATGTTGGGGTGGAAGAGATCTTTGTAAACATTTTACGAATTGAACATTTCTCTAAAAATACATAGTTTGGGAGTTAAAGTTGTAAGTTCATTAGGTATACATTTTCTAAACGGTTTTCTTGTATAAGTAGAAAAGAAGAATTGAAGCCAGAAATACTTTTAAATATATGAATGGTAAGGTTTTATAAAATTGCAGAACGGTGCTATAGAGGGAAATGGGAACGACTAATATAATTCATATGAAGTTTTAATATATAGAGAGATGTTGCTATTAAATTGAAGTCCCCAAAACTTAAAATTGCGAGAACTGTGTAAGTTTCTGACGCAATAAAATTATAATTGGGCGTGTTGTGTACTTTGTTCAAGTCATGACTTCTAATTACCGGCCAAAAAAAAATCGGTTATCATTCGACCATATCGCTTCAGGCCTTACGACATTAATAATGCTTTAACTCTTTTCAATTTTGTCCACTATTCTATCGATTTCTTCTGAAGTTGGCTTTTGATGACGACCATGAGGGAGGTTTATAAATTTTAACGCGTTGTTCGCGATGCACTATCGTAAATAGTGAACATGCAACTATTAGTGTGACACTTCAAATAACATATGTGTTTGTCAAATTTCAAGCAGTTTGCAGCAGTTTGTTTATTAGAATGATCTCCAGAAAATGTAGGGCTGTTGCAAGCAAAGTCTCGATAGCGATTTTAGGTGACAATACAATTTTCAAATTATCCAGTCTTGGACCAAAAATAGACAGTTTATTTCGGACCAAAATTATTGAGAGTTTCGACAGCCGTTTCAATTCTTTGTTCTCTCTCGATTGTTTTGTTCATCTCTTCTTTGTCTTGTCTCGTTTGTTTCGTTTGTCTCGTTTGACTCGTTTGTCTAGTTTGTCTAGTTTGTCTCGTTTGTCTCGTTTGTCTCGTTTGTCTCGTTTGTCTCGTTTGTCTCGTTTGTCTCGTTTGTCTTATTTTTCTAGTTTGTCTCGTTTGTCTCGTTTGTCTCGTTTGCCTCGTTTGTCTCGTTTGCCTCGTTTGTCTCGTTTGTTTCGTTTGTCTTGTTTGTATCGTTTGTTTCGTTTGTCTCGTTTGACTCGTTTGACTCGTTTGACTCGTTTGTCTCGTTTGTCTCGTTTGTCTCGTTTCTCGTTTTTCTCGTTTGTCTCGTTTGTCTCATTTGTCTCGTTAGTCTCGTTTTTCTTATTTTTCTCGTTTGTTTCGTTTGTCTCGTTTGTCTGGTTTGTCTCGTTTGCTTCGTTTGTCTCGTTTGTCTCGTTCGTCTCGTTGGATTCGTTGGTCTTGTTGATCTCGTTGGTCGCGTTGGTTTCGTTGGTTTGATTGATATTTTTTGTCTCGTTGGTCTCGTGAGCCTCGTTGGTCCCATTGGGCTCAATGCTCTTTTTAAGCCCGTTTCACTCACTGCGCTCTTTATTTGTATTTAAATGATGAGAGTTTTGATGAGAGTTTCATCCTTTTTGTTTCGTTGGTATCGTTGATATCGTTGGTATCGTTGGTATCGTTGGTATCGTTGGTATGGTTGGTATCGTTGGTATCGTTGGTATCGTTGGTATCGTTGGTATCGTTGGTATCATTGGTATCGTTGGTATCGTTGGTATCGTTGGTATCGTTGGTATCGTTGATATCGTTGGTATCGTTGCCTTCGTTGGCCTCCCCTCTTTGGTCTTGTTTATCTTGTTTATATCGTTTGTCTTATTTATCTCGTTGGTCTTTTTGAGCTCGTTTTCCTTACTGGTGATGAGAGTTTCGTCAATCCTTTCGGTCTCAACGGTCTCATTAGCCTCGCTGGTATCGTTTGTATCGTTGGTATCGTTGATGTTGCTGGTATCGTTGGTATCGTTAGTTTTGTTTATTTTATTCTTTTCGTTGGTTTTAATGGTATCATTGGTAGTTCTCATCAGACTCGTGGGGATTTCAATGATTTTAAACAAATTCGTGGGGAGATGCATTTTTGAAATAAACATTGTCCAACTTTATCACACAGACTATTAACTTAGAGATGCCTAAACACGAGTGCAGCCATTAATGATGTGGATTCAGATGGTGGTCTTCAAAAATACCCGATAGCACTATCCACATATTGAACAACACCAGAGGACGCATAGTGCGTATTTATTCGAGTGTAAATAAACTATTGGCCTCTATATTTGGCCTATACACGATTTGTATTTGATGGGTTTCCGCAGTTCCAACTTCCAACTAACAATTCGTGTATACTTTCAATAAAATGGTTGCAAGTGCTCTATAGTTCCACTGCCTCTGCCAGCCATTGAATTGATGTTTAACCCGAATGAATAAGCCTTCTGGTGGTTTTCTATTTCAAAAAACATACTCGTACATACTAGTATGCATAAAATTTAACCTCCCCCAAACTTATCTATCTACCCCCAAAAACCCTTACACGAGAACTGTTAAATATACGAATTCAAAGAGTTTTTGGGTTTTCACAAAGTGCAAACTTCATGATATGAAAACAATCGAAATTATAGAATGTATACGTACATAGATTTAACGTAGGCGTACGTAAAGCCTTCTATACTCGTACTTATAAAGAGGGTATTGGGTTATGGTCAAAACAGTTTTGGATTTGTTGTATTTAGTAAATCGTAATGATGACAATGTTTATTGATTAGCTTATGGCACCCTATGTTGTGTGTGTTTTTTGGGAGCAATTTAATTCGAAAAAGCCTGCTTTTAACGATGTTTGTTTTCCAATTCATTTGGAATGTTCTCAAATACGTTTATAAATGTACATTCATTGTTATTTGTTTGAAAATTAAAAGGTGTTTTGTTTGAGGACGTGGTGTATTTCAATTGAAGGACATTAAGTGAATTTTAGAAGGGGATATGGTGTATGTTTTAAATGGGATATGGAGAAACATGTTTTTGGAATTTCAGGCCCGTTCTGTGCGATACTACATATGTATGTATATTGAATGAGATGATGATTTTTTTCTTGAGTTTCAAAAGTGAATAAAATATTATACCTTTAAAACTAAAGGGTGTTTAAAATTCCGCTTTTTTATTAGTAAATTTAGTGTTAACAACTACAAAACTTGACAAATTTGGGACATCTTTTGATATTGAACTGGTTCGAAAATGGCTCTAACGATTTTTGTAAAATTTGAAAAAATGACGGATTTAATATTTGATTTTAAATAAAGCTCTCTGACACCTTTTCAGATTCTGGAAGGTCCATTTTTGAAGCTAAGTAAATTCTAATTTGTTGCTCAACCCTACATATTTATAAATCACGTATTTTCTTAAGTGATTCATTATTTTTTGTTTTATTAAAGTCTTTAATAATGATCGAGATCCGAATTTGTGGTTTCTAAAATACCTTAAAGTTGTAAACATTTCGTTTTTGTAGCTACCACCTTTAATCTGTTATTTGTTTTATGCTATTATTTGTGAAAAAAAATTGATTTGAAGTCAATATTCTTACTCTCACGCTCAAAGAAGAAGAAAGCATGTGTTAAATTGAGTACAAACTGCATAGCGATCTTCTCAGGCAATGCAACAAAATATTGAAAAAAGAGGCTGGGATGCGACCCACACTGATAACTTCCCATCCCGTCTATCGATTTGTCTTGCTTAAAAGTTTGT
Source organism: Eupeodes latifasciatus (assembly GCA_920104205.1). Classification (NCBI taxonomy): domain Eukaryota; kingdom Metazoa; phylum Arthropoda; class Insecta; order Diptera; family Syrphidae; genus Eupeodes; species Eupeodes latifasciatus. The sequence goes on from OV049926.1 coordinate 19,067,421, forward strand.
CTAAATGTATCAATTCTTACCAAATTTGCGTTCTATTTTTTGTAGATTTTATTTTTTTTATGAAAAAACGGACTGTTGGATTTTTATAAAAAAATTATTGAATATAAAAAACAATATTTTCTGTGAAATAAAATAAGTTTGAAGCCAATATTTTTAATTTTTGAAAAGCTATTTGAGCCGAAAATCAATTTTTACCAACTTTTATTAATTTTTTTGTTTAGGTTTTTATTTTTTGTAAAAAAACTGGCAATTCGATTTTTCTCAAAATTTTTCCTAATGTTGAAAACAATATTTCTTATAAATTAAAATTAGTAAGAAGCCATAATTTCAAATTTTTGAAAAGATATTTAAGTCGTAAAATTTTCGAAGTGACAATTTTTTTTTTCAGTTTTTTTGATTTATAAAAAAACCGTTAATTTAATTTTTTTCCAAAAATATAATTGTTTTGTATCACGTTACAATATATAACAAAAAATTTAATTCAAGTCTCTAGCGTCATTGGTTCATGAGATATTTAGGGTTAACCAAAATTTTCACCTTTTTTTTTAAACTGCTATGGTAAGAAAACCACCCACGCAATTTTCTTGAGAGCCCTTTCTGCATCTTTCTGCCTTATTATCTGTATAACAAAATTTATTTGAAGTCGATATCTCTTCTGGTTCTTGAGCTATGGACGACGAAAAAAACGTCGCGAACGTACGGACGTACGGACGTACGGACATACGGACGTAAGGACGTACGTACACACGCACGCACAGACATCTTTCTAAAAATCTTTTATTTCGACTCTAGGGACCTTGAAACGTCGAGAAATGTCAAAATTTTCAATTTGACAAATCGGAGCCATTACAATAACTTCCTATGGGAAGTTAATAAAACGTTACGCACCGACTCTTTAGAGTACGATAAGATTAAAATTGCCTTGAGTACCTTGCTTGAAAATACCACCCTCTAACATTATGACAGCCGTACTCGGGAATATTGGTGCAAGTGGGCTGTCCCTTGTTTATTCCGGTTAAATGGGCTAATTCATTTCATCTGTCTTCTTAACGCGACCGACCAAACCACACATAACACCACAAAAAAAAATACTTTTAGTTCATTATTTAACACATTATTTTTATTAATTCATTTTTAAATATTTTTGCATGTTTGTTTGTTAAGTTTCGTTAATTCATAAGATAAATTATTTCTAGTTGTTTTATTTATAAAGAAATTGCATGATAGGCTTAGTGTAGATTTTTTTTAGATTAAAGTATAGAATATTCAAATTATAGCCTAGAATTTAGATTTTAAATACTATAGTTTCTTTATTTCAAATATAATTTGTAAATCGTAATTGTGATTAGTGGAAGTATAGTTTTACGTCGGCTTTTTTGGTCACTGTAATTTTCGCAGTGAAACAATTAAGCTACATTAACTTTCCCAACGTTTCGGCAGGCGTTGCTGCCTTCTTCAGGGGAACTTTGTTAACACAAAAAATATACAAATGATCTTAGTTATTTCAACGGGATACAAATACAATACAGTTTACTCACTCAAGAAAAATAGGAAAACAATTTAATATTAGTTATATTAATTACTAGCAAACCCGGCGAACTCCGGCTTAGTTTTTTGTAACATTTCGTTTGGGGATTAAAAGATGAAGACAAATTATTTTTTTCGTTTCATATTTGAAAAGGAAAAATTTTATTTCATTTCACAACAGTAATGAATTCATTTCAATTACAAAAATGAATTGTTATTTAGTTGAACTTCTCTAAGTAAAAAATGAAAGTAACCCAAAGTAAATACTGAATCGAAGCGTTATACTTGTCCACAAATTTACGTTTCATTGAAGTGCTCTTTGGTAAACCAAATTTTTTTTTTGTTCTGACCTTAACACAAAAAAAGCGGATTGTTTTCCAACTCGTGAACACGCAACGTATAGCTGCCCATTTGGAAACCAATGATTTTCTAAATTTATCCCGCAAACACTAAGCGATTGGCCTTGCGACTTGTTAATTGTCATTGCGAACGCAAGGCGAACCGGAAATTGCAATCGTTTGAAGTCAAACGGAAGATCAGTCGAATCATTGGTATTCGAGGTATACATACATTTTTACCTGCGTACTTTCCGTTAATAATGGTTGCCTCAATCAAATTCGGCATAAGTCTTTTCACCGCAAGTCGAGTACCGTTGCGAAGTCGCGGTGGACTCAAATTACGCAATATCATAATAACTGAACCAACTTTGAGTTGCAAGTTATTTGGTGGAAATCCTTGTATCTCCAGAGAGTTCAAAAACTCCGTTGGATAATTTACTACATCATCGGGATTTGTTATGGAATCAACGGATTTGTATGTCACCAAATCGCCAGCTATTTTTGATTGAATGGTGAAATTCAGTGCGTGTACATCATTATTCTTTGCGGCGAGAATCGCTCGTTGACTTAACCAAGCATAATTCTGATAATTAACCAAGCATAATTCTGATAATTCTCACTTATGTTTGGGAAAACATTTTCAATAAGATCTAATTGAGAGTCTACAAATCGGCAAAAGTCGTTGGTAAGATTAATTAATCCAGTTGTCGCATCAACTGGCACATTTCTTTTCCATTTCCAACAGCTAACAATTGTTTGGAAAATTGTGCAGCACTTTGATCATTTTGAAGTTGAACTCTCATTTTAGTGGTAAGCGATAATGTTTTTACGTTACTCAACAAAAGTGATGCCTTCAGGCAAGCATTCAATTCATCTGCAGGCGTTCCACGGAGAATTACTGGCAACGTCTGCCTGAAATCGCCTGCCAACAATATCATCAAGCCGCCAAAGATGTTGTTACTTCGTCGAAATCCTTCAGTGTGAAGTTAAGTGCATCAAGTGATTTCTTATGTGCCATTGTGCACTCATCCCAAACAATGAGCTTGCATTGTATCAACAATTTTCCCATTGCACTGGATCGGGAAATATTGGTTGTTGGAGTATCAATTGTGTTTAAATTGAGTGGCAACTTAAGCACAGAATGTGCAGTACGACCGCCATCTAGAAGAGTTGCCAAAATTCCAAACGCCAAAGCTATGTCACATCTTGATCGAATAGTGGCCAAAATCAATGAAATGACAAATGTTTTCGCTGTTCCTCCAGGTGCGTCCAGGAAGAATAGACCACCAGTATTATTGTCTACCGCTTGCATTAATGTTTCGTATAATTGTTTTTGCTGTTCATTCAGCAACGGCACATTATTTCGAACGAATTCCTGCAATGTATCAACATTGTATTGCAGCTCTCGATTTAATTATTGGTTCAATGCATCGTGCATCGATCGATTTGGCGCAATCATTCCTACTTCAATCAGTAGCTTGTTTGCAATAGTCAGCATTGATTCTCAATTAGAATCATTCCTTCATTGTAGATTTCGTACGTTTTTTGAAGTCGATGTCTATCTCTGACGTTTCTAGTGATATGGTTGACTAAAAAATGTTCCCAAAAGTAAGCTTTGGTTTAGAATATAGGGCCCTTGAAACGTCAAAAAATTTAAAAAAATTCAATTCCACAAATCGAAACTTTTACAATAGCTTTCTATGGGAAGCTAAACGGAGTCCATTGCTTTTCTGTTGAAATTTTTCCTGAATTTTCGGTTCGTGCGTTCTGGAGTTATAGCGTCAGGAAGGAAAACCCGACTTATTTTTATATAGGAGATATTAAATTGTTTTCCTATTTTTCTTGAGTGAGTAAACTGTATTGTATTTGTATCCCATTGAAATAACTAAGATTATTTGTTTATTTTTTGTGTTAATAAAGTTTCCCTGTAGAAGGCAGCCGAAACGTTGGGAAAGTTAATGTAACTTAATTGTTTCACTGCGAAAATTACAGTGACCAAAAAAGTCGACGGAAAACTATACTTCCACTAATCACAATTATTACAGAAATTGGTCAATAAATAAACTCTATGTAAATCGTAATATTTTAATTATCAAATTTAATTCATTGAAGGCATAAAAAAAGAATATGAAATTGCTTTGGCAGCCGCGACTAGCAAACTGTAGTATTCAGAAGTACCTACTCCAATTTCAAATTATAATTTTATGTAAAACGAAAAAAAAAATGATATCAAAATAAAGGACAGAACTCACCACTTTTAACGGTCCGGAGATTGTGCACAATTTCCTTTTTACCGCTGTCTCTCGAAGATGCTAAAAGTTATTTAAAAAAAAAAAAAGAGGCTGGGATGCGACCCACACTGATAACTTCCCATCCCGTCTATCGATTTGTCTTGCTTAAAAGTTTGTCTAAATGTATCAATTCTTACCAAATTTGCGTTCTATTTTTTGTAGATTTTATTTTTTTTATGAAAAAACGGACTGCTGGATTTTTATAAAAAAATTATTGAATATAAAAAACAATATTTTCTGTGAAATAAAATAAGGTTGAAGCCAATATTTTTAATTTTTGAAAAGCTATTTGAGCCGAAAATCAATGTTTACCAACTTTTATTAATTTTTTTCTTTAGGTTTTTATTTTTTGTAAAAAAACTGGAAATTCGATTTTTCTCAAAATTTTTGCCTAATGTTAAAAACAATATTTCTTATAAGCTAAAATTAGTTAGAAGCCATAATCTCAAATTTTTGAAAATATATTTAAGTCGTAAATCAATTTTTACCAACGTTTGTTAAATTTTTTTTTCGGTTTTTAATTTTTTGTAAAAAAACTGGCAATTCTATTTTTTTCAAAATTTAACTGAATGTTGAAAACAATATTTTTTGAAAGATAAAAGTAGTTTAAAGCCAATATCTCAAAGTCTTGAAAAGATATTTGAGTCAAAACTCAATTTTTACCAAACTTTTTTATTTTTTTTAGGTTATTATTTTTTGTAAAAAAACTGTCAATTCGATTTTTCTCAAAATTTTATCAGATGTCAAAAACATTATTCTTCGTTGCACAAAATTGTTTTGGAGATGAAATCATATTTTAGTCGTAAAATTTTCGAAGTGACAAATTTTTTTTTTTCAGATTTTTTGATTTATAAAAAAAACCGTTAATTGAATTTTTTTCCAAAAATATAATTGTTTTGTATCACGTTACAATATATAACATAAAATTTAATTCAAGTCTCTAGCGTCATTGGTTCATGAGATATTTAGGGTTAACCAAAATTTTCACCTGTTTTTTAAACTGCTATGGTAAAAAAACCACCCACGCAATTTTCTTGAGAGCCCTTTCTGCATCTTTCTGCCTTATTATCTGTATAACAAAATTTATTTGAAGTCGATACCTCTTCTGGTTCTTGAGCTATGGACAACGAAAAAACCTCGCGAACGTACGGACGTACGAACGTACGTACACTACACACGCACGCACAGACATCTTTCTAAAAATCTTTTATTTCGACTCTAGGGACCTTGAAACGTCGAGAAATGTCAAAATTTTCAATTTGACAAATCGGACCCATTACAATAACTTCCTATGGGAAGTTAAAAAAACAATTTACTGCAACCACTTGCCAATCTGCTGACGTCACACTATCACTTTTTCTTCTTTCTTATGCTTTTTTTTCTTTTACCTTTCTTTAGAGCAATACTTTTTTCTAATTTTTTCTTCTTCTTTTAAACACTTTTAGCAAATTTAAGATTTCTACCGAAAACATTCCCTTTTTTTTTTTCTTTTTCTTTCAATTGGGCAACTCGGGATCTATAAATGCCCCTAACTCACTCTCGCACGCTCCCGTCCCCAAGATTCACATAAACCACGAACCGCTCGATCTACACTTAACATGACGACTTGGGTGGAAGATCTCGACAGGTTGTCACTCCAAAGTGTAAAAGGCGACTGACCTGGATTTGCTGGACTTCTTTGACAAGTGCAATGTGCAGTTTGTATTGAGTTTGCGGTCGTGGTGAATTTGGCGCTCTCCCAATTTTTGCTTAATTGAAGTATGCTGATTTTAATGAAGAACAGCCAATTCTAATTACCTGGAATAACTCCTTTAAAAGGATTAGCTCACGGAAATATTTGTTCGCGTAGGCTTTTGTTCTCGTGAATCGAAACTTATTTAGATTAATAGGGTTTCTTTTAAGATTGCCTTAAATTGTCTTTCTAAGCTCTAGAGGTATTTTCGTATTCTAAATTAGAAACGAGAAATTGAGGGAATATTACGAGGATTATTTCTCTAAATAAGTCTTAGAATGAAAATGTTTTACCTCGATGGACGTCCGAACTGGATGGAAACAAGTGTTTTGACTTGCCTGTGGCGGCCGACATTTAATTAAATCGCTTCCGGTGAAGCAGCTGAATTCGAATGAAATCAAATTTTCGAAAACAACAGGGTGATCGATTTATCGTATTTCCCTTTAGAAATACTTTAAGTTTGTAGCTTTTTAATTAAGCAACATTAGAATTTGTTGAAAAATTCTGAGATGTCGAATTTTGAAAAACAAAAAAAAGACGTTTTTGCCATTGACAACAAAAAACTTATTTTGTTCAGAAAACAAATATTTAAATTGGTTCTTTAGTTTGTAAAAACATTTAAAAACAAAAAAAGAGGCTGGGATGCGACCCCCACTGATAACTTCCCATCCCGTCTATCGATTTGTCTTGCTTAAAAGTTTGTCTAAATGTATCAATTCTTACCAAATTTGCGTTATATTTTTTGTAGATTTTATTTTTTTTATGAAAAAACGGACTGCTGGATTTTTATAAAAAAATTATTCAATATAAAAAACAATATTTTCTGTGAAATAAAATAAGGTTGAAGCCAATATTTTTAATTTTTAAAAAGCTATTTGAGCCGAAAATCAATTTTTACCAACTTTTATTAATTTTTTTGTTTAGGTTCTTATTTTTTATAAAAAAACTGTCAATTCGATTTTTCTCAAAATTTGTCCTAATGTTGAAAACAATATTTCTTATAAGCTAAAATTAGTTAGAAGCCATAATCTCAAATTTTTGAAAAGTTATTTAAGTCGAAAATCAATTTTTACCAACTTTTGTTAAATTTTTTTTCGGTTTTTAATTTTTTGGAAAAAAACTGTCACTTCTATTTTTTTCAAAATTTTACTGAATGTTGAAAACAATATTTTTTGAAAGATAAAAGTAGCTTAAAGCCAATATCTCAAAGTTTTGAAAAGATATTTGAGTCAAAACTCAATTTTTACCAACTTTTTTTATTTTTGTTTAGGTTATTATTTTTTGTAAGAAAACTGTCAATTCGATTTTTCTCAAAATTTTATCAGATATCAAAAACATTATTCTTCGTTGCACAAAATTGTTTTGGAGATGAAATCATATTTTAGTCGTAAAATTTTCGAAGTGACAAATTTTTTTTTTCAGTTTTTTTGATTTATAAAAAAAACCGTTAATTGAATTTTTTTCCAAAATATAATTGTTTTGTATCACGTTACAATTTATAACATAAAATTCAATTCAAGTCTCTAGCGTCATTGGTTCATGAGATATTTAGGGTTAACCAAAATTTTCACCTTTTTTTTAAACTGTTATGGTAAAAAAACCACCCACGCAATTTTCTTGAGAGCCCTTTCTGCATCTTTCTGCCTTATTATCTGTATAACAAAATTTATTTGAAGTCGATATCTCTTCTGGTTCTTGAGCTATGGACGACGAAAAAAACGTCGCGAACGTACGGTTCAATTTGGCCAAAACTCGTTGACATTAATTTGCAAAGGTTATTTTGTCATTCGCAAGGATATAATTCACACTAGGTTGTTACCAAAAGGTTGCCTAGTAGAACCGAACAAGACCAACAAAAAAGAAGTGGAAGCAGGGAACCAGACCGCGCATATTATAAATACACCTGAACTCACAGAGCAGAAACCAGTTGGACTTCGATCGCCGCTAAGCAAGGATCAGTGGTAAGTAAGTTGGATATTAACAGAAGTTTCCCCCCACCAGAGGTAAGGGGCTTCTGGTGAAATATTCAAGTTTAATTGATTTACCAGTTTCGGCTGTGATTTACCAGTGTCGGCTGTGATTTACCAGTTTCGGCTGTGATTTACCAGTGTCGGCTGTGATTTACCAGTTTCGACTGTGATTTACCAGTTTCGGCTGTGATTTACCAGTTTCGGCCGTGATTTACCAGTTTCGGCTGAGATTTACCAGTTTCGGCTGTGATTTACCAGTTTCGGCCGTGATTTACCAGTTTCGGCCGTGATTTACCAGTTTCGGCTGAGATTAACCAGTTTCGGTTGTGATTTACTAGTTTCGGCTGAGATTTACCAGTTTCGGCTGTAATTTACCAGTAGCGGCCGTGCTTTACACACGATAAGAGGCAATTTACCCGCGTAACGGCGATTGCCCCAGTCCTGACCGAATCGACGGAAGAGACGTGCCCCGCGCCACCTGTTGAGCGACACCTATCGCGTAGACTACATCGGACCCGTGGCGCAAGCCGAGATTAGGATGAGAAGAATTATTACGAAAATCAGAAATTAACAAAAAAAAATGTTAACCGACTATATGAAATAAATTCAAAATAATATAAAGTTAATTACAAATAAAGACAAAGACCTATTGATGTTAAATTTCGGTGTTTTATTTAACTAACCCTGGACACCGTGAGCATACCCCAGCTGAGAAAATTTAAAACACCCTCACATATTATGTTACAAGTAAAAAATGTCTCAACTTGTTTTTGAAGTATAAACAACCAAAAAAAATGTATCCAAAAGAAACAATATTTTCAGCTCTGACATTTTGGAGTGAATTTCAAAATATGTAATTGTAAAAACTAAATAATTTGATAATTCTCCTAAGTTAATGTACTCGAGAACCTTCCGTCGAAGGACTTCTGTGTCAACTTTAATTTTAAAAAAGTTTCTCTGTGGCTGATTTTGTTTGACTAAAGAAAACAAAAATATCGAAATACCCATAAATTATTGAAATTTAATATAAACTTTTCCCAAATAATGACATTCTTATACGATAAACGCTTTAAGGTGTTCGACACAAGTAAGTTTTATCGAAAATAATGTGTAAGAATACAATGGACTGGGGATTAGAAACTCGAAGATTTATCAAAGTTTTCAACTCTCAACGAAAGAGACTAATTAGGCACAAAATAACTTCGAATGAAAAGTTAAAAAGTTATATTTACTTAATAAATAAAAGTTACTTATGCTAACTAACAACTCTCCTAACGGCTCAAGCTCACACTGCATTTAAAATTATTTTAAGGGTAATTCCCCATGGATACCCCCCTCCTATTGCAAAAAAAAAAAAAAGAAAATATTTAAAGAATTTTTCCTTATAAAGAGTTCTGCAATTAAATTACCTTCCTTCCCATCTTTCCATCATCATCAGACTTAGTTATAAGGAGGTATTGCGTATATACCTCCTTAAAAACTTAGCATCTTATAAAAATGTTTGTTATTTTGAAACATAAATAATCACCGGAGAAACTTTTTTATAAACTCAACTTTTGTGTAACATTCTTTATAAGCCTTACAATGTACAGCCTATGCTTCCAGAAGTCACATCCTGTGTTGAATTGATTTATTCCTTCCTTCGTTGTTGCGTCCGTGTTGTCAGAGTCTTCGTCGGAAAGCCGACTTCCTCCAAGCCGCCACCGTAGTAGCTAGCAGACGTATATTTCATTGAAGAAATGTGCTTTTAATTATTATTTAAACAACATGTGTTTGTGTATTTAAAAGTCCTTTCAACTTCAACGCACAAAAATGAAAAACTGCTGAACTCGTGATTTCTTATATTTTGTTATCCTTGAGTTAATTTAAACACATTTTAATAAACATAACTTTTCTGAAAAAAAGAAGAAGAAACCTTCCTCACATTTCTTCTGAGACTTGGGCTTGAACAAAAACCTAAAATTTTGGGTCCACCTCGCTTCACCTTCTTTGAAAATGGAGTCCATTTAATATTTTGATGTATGAAGTTTATAACGTATAAATAAATTTACCTTTAGAAAGAAAGAAAAACAAAATAAAAAGGAATGTTTCACAGAAAAATTGAAAGAAAGAGAAGATCCTTCCTTCTTTTATTTTGTGCGTTGAAGGATTTTACCTACCTTCGCATTACAAAATCGTTTCCGTATCCGTCGTGCGTTAGCTTCATTTATACGTCGTTGTCGTCATCCCAGCCCGCCCTCACACAAAACAATAAAAACGATGACAAACGGTTACGATTGTGACGTCTAGTCGTCGTCATCGTAGTGCGTCGGTCGGTCTTTCAAAAAAAGTTGTCAGTTTTTCATCTTAATTTTTTTTCCTTAAATTTCAATTAAATTTAATCCACTAGGAAATTAAATTCCAAGCTGAATCTTCAAAATTTATACCTAGGTACGTGCCGAGATAACGAGAAAAAGAAAGAAAACAAAAATATCACGTTACGTATATTTCGATTAATTTTTCGAATATTTTTTAGATGACGGTTCATCGGAATTTCACTTCTATACGCACCATATCACTTCTAACCATCTTCATATATCTATCTTAAGCATCCCAGACCTGCCACTCCCCCCCACACCCTGCAGTAAATTCTATATTTCAGTTGTTACGTTACGTCCGTCGAATACGTTGCTTTGGTAACGGACGGAAGAGAGGGTATTATGGTTTGGGTGGATAGAAAAGACGAAACAAAAAACGGCCTTTGAAGAAAATTTATTATGCATGACAATTAAATGAATCCTGTTGGATATAAAATGATAACGATTTGTCAGGCAACGCTTTTTCATCCTCAGTTGATTTCGAGGGTGGATGTGGATGAGATACTGGATTCTGTTGGATGCCAAAAAGAATGAAAGATAAACAGGATAAAAATGTGTTAGAAAGATAATAATTCAAAACATGAAATAAAACAACAAATAAGTCCATCGCAGTTGTTGTAGGACGAACCTAGTCCTTTTTTTTTGGACGACTTGGACTTCAAAACATAGATTGAATGCGTTAGCAGAAGAGAGATAAGTTAAAGATGAGCCTTAAAGAGGATGAGACAGGATAAAAAGAAAATTATGTCAAATTCATCATCAACGAAAAAATATATCACAAGTACATAGGTATACCCCCTTAAAGCTTTTGAACATATTTTTTGTATTTAAACACAAAGTTGTTGGCTTGAATGTTAAATTTTATAAAAATGTTTTACCCAAGTTGTGAAGGTTTTTATGTTTAACTTATTAGCATAAATGTTATGCTGAAGAAGTAAAAGAAAAAAAATTCCCAAAACAAACCCGACTGACTGAAGTTGCTTAATTTATTTAGAAATTAGCATTTTAGGCTATGGCGCTTTGGATTTGGCTCTGGTTCTTGGTCGTTGTCTTGGTCTTGAGTTGAGTTTTGTCTTCGAAAATTTAAAATAAGTTTCTTTTTCGAGAAGGTCGGTTGTATACTGGTATAGAGACATCATCTGAGACAACAGTATTGCTTTGCATAAAAATGTCGTTTTCTGTCCGTCAATATGTTGTTTGATGCCTTTTTGCCATGCCGGAAGTGTATACTTTTTCTGTTTCAGTTTCTGTTTTAAATTCTTCAGGAGTGTGAAAGAAAGTTTGACCATCATCTTTTGGAAAAATCTTTTCAGACATAAAATGTTTGACAATTGAATTTTTGATGACACTAAAACGTCAAATGACATCCATTTTGTTGTTGAAAATAAATTGGAAACAGAAGTTACATAGTGTTTTTTTTTTTGTTCTCTAGGAAGGTTGGAAGGTTAACACGTACTATAAAATGTAAGTACGTGCTGGAATGATGGTGTAGCTGCAAGGGCAAAAGTTTGGTAGTGAAAAAATGAATTTAAACGTCAATTACGTCGTTAGAGGAAAGAATACAATAAAATGTAAGAACAAACAGAATTTTCAACTTTTATTTCAATTTGGTCATGATGATGAATTGAGTTGAATTTATTTGAACATTCCCGCATTTTGAGTGACTATAAGGGACAATAATTATTTGTTTGGAGATTGTCATTGAAATAATTTTATTGTATGTACAAGATGAATTAATGTGTTAACTGAACTTTTTGAAATGGATTTTTCTGGCAGTTTAAAATGAGTTTGGATGAGTTTGGTTCAGTTTGGATGAGTTGGGATGAGTTTGGATGGTTTTGGATGAGTTTGGATGAGTTTGGATGAGTTTGGATGAGTTTGGATGAGTTTGGATGAGTTTGGATGGTTTTGGATGAGTTTGGATGAGTTTGGATGAGTTTGGATGAGTTTGGATGAGTTTGGATGAGTTTGGATGAGTTTGGATGAGTTTGGACGGGTTTAGATAAGTTTTCGGATGAGTTTGGTTAAATTTAGGTAAGTTTGGATGAATTTGAATGAGCTTGAATGAGTTTTGATGGGATTGAATGTTCTTGAATACTTCAAGGAAACCAAAATGCTGGACCTCAGAGCTAGACTCCTTCAGAAGAGAATATAGGAAACTCTTTAACCGAGCCAAAGCCACAAGATTATCTTTTCACTGGGATTCTTGCAAGGAATCCCTAAGAATTTATAGGAAGGCACTAAGGAAATCTAAGCGATTTTTCTGGCGGTAGAGGGACACCACAAGGTGGTGTTCTATCCCCTCTCCTCTGGAACCTGTTGGTAAATAAAATCCAGAAAAGACAGAAACTTCCAGATTTCTATACTTTCTAGATCTTTCTAGGAGGATTGGGCATTCCTGGAAGACGAGTCAGTCCACTTTTATGCAGATGGATTAAAAACAAATGAAGGGGTTGGTGAAGGTGTGTACTCTCAACGACTAAAATTAAGCCTTCCCAATCATTGTAGCCTCTTCCAGGCGGAACTTTTGGTGATAAAAGAAGTCTTGTCCTAGCTTAAATAAACGTGATATCAACGTCTGATATCCGTATTTTCTCAGATAGTCAGGCTGCTATCAAACAGTTTGATATTCACGTTTGCTGGTTGCCGGGCCATAGAGACATTCCAGGTAATTGTAAGGCAAATGAACTTGCCAGACATGACATAGTACAACCCATTCTACCATGTTTGGCTAGCGTTGGCATACCAATCGCTGCATGTAAAATATTGCTAATGCAAGACGCTATGAAGAAGGCAAACATCAGGTGGAATAACATCACCACGTGTCAGATCACGAAAAAAATTGGCCTACACCAGATTAAAAGCGATTAAGTTTATTAACTTCCCATAGGAAGTTATTGTAATGGGTCCGATTTGACAAATTGAAAATTTTGACATTTCTCGACGTTTCAAGGTCCCTAGAGTCGAAATAAAAGATTTTTAGAAAGATGTCTGTGCGTGCGTGTGTACGTACGTCCGTACGTCCGTACGTTCGCGACGTTTTTTTCGTCGTCCATAGCTCAAGAACCAGAAGAGATATCGACTTCAAATAAATTTTGTTATACAGATAATAAGGCAGAAAGATGCAGAAAGGGCTCTCAAGAAAATTACGTGGGTGGTTTTTTTACCATAGCAGTTTAAAAAAAAGGTGAAAATTTTGGTTAACCCTAAATATCTCATGAACCAATGACGCTAGAGACTTGAATTAAATTTTGTATTATATATTGTAACGTGATACAAAACAATTATATTTTTGGAAAAAAATTCAATTAACGGTTTTTTTTATAAATCAAAAAAACTGAAAAAAAAAATTTGTCACTTCGAAAATTTTACGACTAAAATATGATTTCATCTCCAAAACAATTTTGTGCAACGAAGAATAATGTTTTTGACATCTGATAAAATTTTGAGAAAAATCTAATTGACAGTTTTTTTACAAAAAATAAAAACCTAAAAAAAAAATAAAAAAAAGTTGGTAAAAATTGAGTTTTGACTCAAATATCTTTTCAAAACTTTGAGATATTGGCTTTAAACTACTTTTATCTTTCAAAAAATATTGGTTTCAACATTCAGTAAAATTTTGAAAAAAATAGAATTGACAGTTTTTTTACAAAAAATTAAAAACCGAAAAAAAAATTAACAAACGTTGGTAAAAATTGATTTTCGACTTAAATATCTTTTCAAAAATTTGAGATTATGGCTTCTAACTAATTTTATCTTATAAGAAATATTGTTTTCAACAGTAGGAAAAATTTTGAGAAAAATCGAATTGACAGTTTTTTTACAAAAAATAATAACCTAAAAAAAAAAATAAAAAAAAGTTGGTAAAAATTGAGTTTTGACTCAAATATCTTTTCAAGACTTTGAGATATTGGCTTTAAACTACTTTTATCTTTCAAAAAATATTGGTTTCAACATTCAGTAAAATTTTGAAAAAAATAGAATTGACAGTTTTTTTACAAAAAATTAAAAACCGAAAAAAAAATTTAACAAAAGTTGGTAAAAATTGATTTTCGACTTAAATATCTTTTCAAAAATTTGAGATTATGGCTTCTAACTAATTTTAACTTATAAGAAATATTGTTTTCAACATTAGGACAAATTTTGAGAAAAATCGAATTGACAGTTTTTTTACAAAAAATAAAAACCTAAACAAAAAAATTAATAAAAGTTGGTAAAAATTGATTTTCGGCTCAAATAGCTTTTCAAAAATTAAAAATATTGGCTTCAAACTTATTTTATTTCACAGAAAATATTGTTTTTTATATTCAATAATTTTTTTATAAAAATCCAACAGTCCGTTTTTTCATAAAAAAAAAATAAAATCTACAAAAAAATGAACGCAAATTTGGTAAGAATTGATACATTTAGACAAACTTTTAAGCAAGACAAATCGATAGACGGGATGGGAAGTTATCAGTGTGGGTCGCATCCCAGCCTCTTTTTTTATTATTTAATTTGGAAAATTCTGAAAGTTTGAAGGCCACAGTTGGGTACTTCGTACGCAAATTATTTATGCTGTAAGCTTGATTACACTGGTCGGTAATGTTTTGTTACTTGAAATCAAATAGCACTTTTACGATGGGATTTTATGGCCTTAATTCAAATCAGACTCTAAAATCATTCTATCAAGGTAAATTTTTCATTTTTTAAAATAAAAATTTTTTAAATAAAAAAAAACGCATAGCTATATAAGGCTTTTCGAGGCTATTTTTATTCACGAAGGAGTTGTTTTCTATAAAATTGTTGATGGTTTCACGAATTTATAATGCGTATCTACAATCTTCAGTTTAAATTTTCATGATATTTCATACAATTTTCGAAAAATTTTCATAAGTTGTTATATTTTACCTGTATTACATAAATACCAAAAAACGCGGAACCATAAATAATTAAACAGTTTTTAATTAAAAACTAGATTGATGATGACTGATGTTGAAAACGGTTTTTTTTTTTTAAATATGAGCAGACAATTAATATCAAAGTTCGAGTTCGAATACAATACACAAAATTTACTCACTGAATTCAAGGTTTTTTTTTCAAAAAGGGAAATTTTAAAAATCTGACGTGATATAGACAAATTATAAGGAGACATTCAAATTCAGAACAACTTAATCCCTTGAAAAATTAGTGTGCTTATTTTGTCGACCAGTCAACCGAAGAAGAAGAAACCAGTCTAATAAGGTCAGGTTTTAAATTTTCCTATACTTCATCTTAGACCAAAGTATTGAAGATATTTTAAGTTAGTTGACAGGTTAAAAAATGTTGGGTTTAACGAAAATTATGTTTGAACAATTTCTAAAAATTAAAAAAACTTAAGCAGTTTTGGGTTTCTTACACCAACATTTTCAAATATCTAAAAATTTGAATTGCCCACCATTTCTCTAATAATGCTCTTGGCAATTCTTAAATTTTAATATATTTAAACTTTTGTATTTGAGGTTAAACCTTTGGAAAATCATAAAACACCCTTTCTTTTTTTTTTGACGTTTTTTTTCACACTTTTAAATTCCTTCGTGTTTGCAAATAAAATCAATTTATACAGAAATAATAAATAAAACAAAATTGAAATTGTATTCAAAATTATTTAATTTTATATTTGAAAAATTTTAACTTTTTAACATGGTTTTTTAATTAGAAGTTCGAATAATAATTTATGTATGTCTACAATACCTTCAACCCTCAAGCTTTAACAAACAAATAAACTAGGTCTACACTCGTTAGCCTTAAATTCAAATATTTTCTGAATACAACAAAAAAATACATATAAAACAAATATATATTCGTTCAAAAAAACCCATCAGTTAAATTTGCCCTCGTTAACGAACAATTTGGGAAATTATTCACCAAACATCAACAACGAAAAGAAGAAACTAAATAAAAGTCGAAAAATTGTGATCGTTGATATAATAATAGGACCCAATAGCTTTTAATTTTTCTTCTTTTTTTCCAGAAGCCCAAAACAAATAAGAATACAAAAATTCTTTTTACTCTTTTTCCACCCAAAGAAAGAAAAAGTTAAAAAATACATAAATAAAGAAAAACCCAACAATTGAAGAAGTATAGAAGGGTCAAGAACACATATTCTATAAACCATTCACAAAGCTCAAAATTTATACTTTTCAAAAAAAAAAAAAAAAAAAACAAAGTGCTAAAATGGTAAACAGCATCACATCAACAACAGGTCCGTAGCTAAGATTCACCATCCCCTATTGCATTTGAAAGACAATAAGATCTGAATTATCCGGATATGACTTAATGGATGAGAGAGTTCACTCCGAAATTTACCGAATTCTACTTTGAAAATCCGGATAACAGGAACTTTTGATTCGATTTCAGAAAATCGGCTTGGATAAATTTGATATCCAACATAATCCGGATATTAAAACTTGATATTAATCTATATCCGGATCGCCACCTTAAATAAGATTGTGAGATACCTAACATTATCTGGATAGTCTGTCGGAATTGAAACCTCTTTTATCCCACATTATCTTTCACCCTGTTATTCGGACTTCTACCAAACTCAGTCAAATGAATCCAGATAATCCAAATAATTCAAGGATTTCAAGAATGTTAAATGGAAAATTCGGTCTCCAACGTAATCCGGATAGCAGATTAATCTACATTCGGTTCGTCAAGTCAATTGAGACTGTAAGATAAATGGATATACAATCTGAACATATTTTCTACACTTTGTTACTCGGATAGTATGGATTTCAACCTCATTTAAATAAATCCTCCGGACAATCCGAATAGTTAAAGTGCACAAATACTATTTAACCCTATTACCTAACCCCTTTTGACTACGGTTCTGATTTCAGCAAACGCAACACCAAACTCTCCGGTCAGGGTTAAAATGCAAATGAGTTCCAATTGATTGTCCTTATTACCATTTTCTCGTCCTTTTTTTCATTGGCAGCTCCAATGAAACGAAACAGGAAACAGAAAGCAAAACAAACCCAAATACAAAATAAAAATAAAAAAACAACACCAAAGCATTAACCAGCGAACGAGAAGAAAAGAATTAAACAAAATGAAAATAAAACCCCTCTTTAAACCAAGAAATTAGCTTGGATTTGGGTCGGTCTGAGGTGTCAGCAAAATTCAATTTCTAACAGAACACAATTCAAAGGATGTGGTGGTAATTTTTGTTTTTGGTTTTTCTGTTAGGACTTTGGCAAATTGAATTGAATGGCTTAGTGGGAGCATTTGGTCTTATTTTTATTGTGAATAAATTACTACTATACTTCATTGAAGGACTTTTGGCAAGTTTGTTGGTTCTTTGTCGTTGTTTATTTTGTCAATTTTCCATGAGGTCCTTTGGTTTTTTTCCTCCTTTCATCCTTTTTAAGTTAAAATTTTAAAGGATCTTATTTAAGCTAATTGTCAATTGAATATAATGTTGAGACTTGAGAAGATGAAAACTTTGACATGATGTTGCGTATTAATGGGATGGTTGGATGCTTAAAGGATGTCACAATATCAAATTAGAATCACTTAAGTGTTCGTCTTGTTTTCGTTCTTGTTCTTGTTGACGTTATTTGGAAATGAAGTAGTTATGTCCTTGTGTAGGTACATACATATACGGAATATCGTCTTCCTTCTCAGAATCAAATATTCCATTGCAAATGTAATTTGAATCATTCAAGGACTTGTATTGCATTATTATTTATGTACTATATTTGTACATCTTTGTCGGCTTCATCATCAAAGGATTTCTTCTCTCTCTCTCTCTTAAGCAAAATAGAGTGCATATGCATATAGGAAATTTGTGTTTGCAGTACATAGTTTGCATAAGAGAAAGGGGGGGGGAAGGTACCTCTTCATTATACGCACAAAAACCCTCCTTCTCATCAAAATGCACTCAGCTAAATATCAAATGGATTTGCTCTGCTTTTCCTATATAATGAACTTTATGTCAAAGGCAAATTAAATATTAAGACAACAAATATCAAAGAACTAAAATGTCCTTGAGTGTTGTATGTTCCTATATATCCTTTCCTCTAAATGGAAAATGTTTTCTGACCAAATAATGGAAACATTTCATTTTAATGTGTATATTAGGGATGTTTCTGTGTATGTTTGTATGTATATAAAATAAATGGATTTACATTAACATCCTTACATCTAAGGATTATTCTTTTAGCCTGATGGCGTATAACAAGTGTTTGTTGTTTTGTTTCCTTCCCAAAAATACAGTACACTTTTTTCATTTTTGTGTTTCGTTTTATATTTTTGTTTTCTTGACCACATACTAAATAGCTTATAATGAATGTTGTAGTTTGGTGAAGCATAAAATCACATTCCATTTGTAAGTATAGGGAGATTACTCTCTGAGGACGATAAGAAAATTGTATAATGTCCTTTTCTTTGGTTTTAATTAGTTACACATCAGCGAAAGCGGATACGTATATTGTATCTAGGGAAGGAGTTATATGGAATTTATTAAGGTAAAATCTGAAGTTTTTATCATATAGACAAAGAACAAGCTATAATTTAAGTAAGAAGTTAAGCTTTAAGGATACCGAATATACCTTCATCGAAACAAGGACGCGACAGAAAAATTATGCTAATTTTAATCCTTTTTTAAGAGTTAGCTAAATATATTTCAGTAGTAATGTGCCTCTGTGTGGTACGATATTTAAATGAGATTCTTAGAAAAAGAAGACTTTTCTAGATCGTTTTTGTTGTTGGATGTAATTTATTCCTATTACCCTTACTTTCAACTTGAGAAATTGAAATTTTTAGTTGAGATAAGATGACTGGCAAGTTAAATTTGACAGAATTCAACTTAAGGATACAAAATGAAATTAGAGTGTTCAGAAGAAACAAACTACTTGCATAAGAAGTAAAGTTAGATAAGGAGTTAAAGTAGATCGATTAAAGGTGAAACGTGATGCAAAATGTATGTGCTAGAAATGTTCGTAGAAGTCTTCTTAACATTGTTTTATACGTATTGTAACAACTCTTAAACTTTAAAAAACCGTCTTCCATGCCCTTTAAAATTTTGTCTCCACTCTTAATTAAGAATACATTTAAGGAAATGTTCAGAACCCTTAAATGAAGACTTTCACAAAAGGATATAATCTTATTTTTGGGAATATTCAATTAAAATATATTTTTTTTTTTTGCAATAAAGGGTTTTTCAATAAAGGCGGGAAGATGTTGAAATGGAATGGAATGTCGTTTGCTGTGTGGCACGTAGCGCCGTCCTGCTTGAACCACATGTCGTCTAGGTCCATATGGTTCAATTTGGGCCAAAAGAAATTAGTTATCATCGTTATGTAGCGCTCGCTGTTGACGGTGACCGCCTCACTTACGTCGTTTTTAAAAAAAGCACGCCGCCCGCCGGCCCAAAATCCACACTAAACAATAACTTTTTGAGGATTCATTATCACCTGGTGAACCTCTCGTGGGTTGGTGTCGTCCCATATACGGCAATTTTTATTGTTAACACAGCCATTCATCCAAAAATGCGGCTCGTCACTAAAGATGATTTTTTTTTTTGGGGTCTTCTCCCAAACGATTCGAAGCCCAGTCAGCGAACAAACGGCGGCGTTGTCTATGATCATGAACTTCGAGCTCCTGGGTAAGTTGGATCTTGCACGGGTGTAGGCCCAAGTCCCGACGCGAAATTCGCCAAGTTGAAGTCTGAAAGCTGATTGTTTACTGAACCGGTCGTCTCAAATTTGGCCACCAAACGTTAAAGAGTCAACAGTGAAGGACCACCATGTGTTTTGTAAAATGGGCGCAATGCGCTCAACGTTTGCGTTAACGAACACTCATTTTGATAATAAAGTTTAATCATTTGAACGTGGTGTTCAATCGTGTAAATTACCATGATGATTTGACATAAACAACTGAATAATAAACAAGAGTTTTGACAGATGTCAACAAAACAAAATGGCCACCACGGGGCGCCAAAATCTACCCACGCCATTTGAAAAACCCTATATTACCAAAAAAGCTTAAATTCTTTAAAAAACTTGATTTTCGATTCTAATATCTTCAGAACATTTTTATTGTTCTGAAGATATTAGACCTTAAATATTTTTTTATCTTATACAAAATAGTTTTGTTGACATTAAGTAACTTAACAAAAAAATCAATTGACGGTGTTTTTTGAAAAAACAAAATCAATCCAAAAATTGATTTAACGTCTCAAATATGTATCTTATCAGAAAACTGTATACAATTAAATTTTTGATTATGTATTTTTCAAAGTTCTTTAAACAAAAGTTTGGCATATTACGAAAACAAAGGGATTTGTTTGTTATTCAGGATACCAATTTTAAGTGATAGGTGTATATCCCAGTGTTCAAAAACACTAAAAAGAACTGTAAATTCATTTATACAAATGCAAATATTGAAAACCGATCTTAAATAAAAACTTCAATTAAATTTAATATTGTATAATGTAACACTGGATACCAAATAAGTATAATTTTGAAAAAAATGCCATCATCTATTTTTAAAATAACGTTTTTGACATCTGGTAAAGTTTTGAGAAGATCGAAGTAACGGGTTTTACAAGAAATACAAATCTCAAATAAACACGAATATCTTTTCAAAAATTAATCAAATTGTCCTCAGACTAATTGATTTGATAAAATATATTGACATTCAGTATTTTTCTTACAAAAATCCAACAGTGAGTTTTTTTTTATAAAAAATAAGAATCTACACAAAATATTGCTAAAAATTGGGAAAAACTGATGTTCGATTCGAACATTTTGAAAACAGACAAAGGTAGTGACTTCAAATATATTTAATTTAGTACAAACATTTATAATTAACGCAAAGGAATGTTGTTGGAAAAACCAATCGGTATTTTTTTTTATGACAATTGAAAACTTTAAAAAAATTTGTTTTCGGCTAAAAATTCGGAGAACAAAAACAGAGAATGTAATCAGTCTTGTTCCTAACTTTTAGTTAAAAAGTCAATTGATACCTTTTTTTTAAAACACGAAAACAATAAAACGTATAAGAAATGGTTTTTGACTCAAATATTATGACAAAAAAAGAAACACAAAATATTGTTGTTCTTAATATTTTTAAGGTTTCAGAAAAATCAGCAGACGGCCACAAATGGGAAGTTATGAGTGTGCTTTGCATTCCAGCCCCTTTTCTGGATATTGCACTATAATGGAACCAGCATCAAACATAATCGTTGAAATGTTCTTTAAGTCTTTAATTCTGCAAATATTAAAAAAAAATGAAACAAAGCAATGCGAATAATCACAAATTGATTGATGAATTTAATAAAATAAAAAAGTACGTATACACCCAAGTGAACCATTATACAATTTACGAAATAGATACTCTTGAACAGCTTGTTATAAAATGGTATTGTTTCAATACAATAATAATTCTTATACATAGTTTCATCTGGGAAAATTGCTAAGAATGGGCCTTGAAGAATTAATATGGGATAAAGTATTGCTTAATTCCTAAAAATTATTTAGCAGCAAAAAATTTTGGTAAGTAGGGTTATCTGGAAGTTTGTTGTTTTTTTAAAAGGCTATTAAGAGAATATAAAATTCTCTGATACTGATGTAATTTCTGAGTATTTAGATTTAAACTGCAATTCACCCCCTAAAATGTGTTTTTTCTGCTTCAAATTAAGACTACTTTTTAAAAAGTTTTCAGGAGGAATACAAAAATCCAGATAATCTTCTTATTAATTTTCTAAAGTTAAAAAAATCTGTCACATAAATTTCCCAAATATGTATCAATTATTTGTTGTTTTTACTTAAAAAAAAAAGTTAAATTAATCAAATTCACAACTTCTTAATTAAAACTTATCAAAACAGTGCTTAAATAAATAAAACTTAATGAAGTTTATCAAATCAAAATGCAAATTTAAAAAAAAAATACATACATATGTATATATACACAGAACTATTCAGTGAGGAGTTCCAATATTACAAAAATAGTCGCCATGCTATTGATGTAAAAGATTTAGGTGGAAGTATTTTCTCTTCGTCTGTTTCTTTTCGATTTCAACTATCAATCGAACAAGTTTGTATAAAAGAAGCAGTACAATCTAAGACCATTTTCATTCTCAACGCTTACGTTCCTCCAAAAAGTTAACGAGCCTTTTTAAAGCGCACTCTCCTAGGCATGTGCTTTGCTTTGACACCAATATTTTACTTTTAGGTGATTTCAATTTACCATACATTGACGAGATCTAAAGATGAAACCTGCTTTAAACTTCTTTTTCTTCTGAAATCTGTTAACTTCACTCACAATAACCTTTCTTTAGAGAGTTATTTGTTAAAAGCCCTGAAGGAGTTAATGAAATATATTTTCATAATTTACATTCCTGTCTTTACCAGCTGTAGTCACAGGCCTGTGTTACAGAGTACGGTCCTGTATCTTCTCTCTGTGTTGAATCTCTTACTTCCATATTTAAACTTGTATGTATTAAGAAAAGAAAAATTGTCCGGTATATGGAAAAAGTCATTTCTTACACCAATATTGAAAAAAAGGTGACGAGGCAGATATAACAAACAACACGCTTATTACAAACTTTCTTGTATTTCAAATCTTTTTGAACAAGTTTTTTGTAAGATTGTAGATTCACATATGCGATTTTTAGAAATTAGAAATATGTTTTTACAGAGAGCAGATACGTACCCCCTTTTCATGACCTTTACTCCAATATTGAAAGTTGAAAATCGCACTTACTTCTTTGAAATTACCCTGGACAGAATAAGCTATAAATATAACTAAAGACCTTTTCAAAAGTAGTTGAGAAAGAAGTTAAATAAAATACTACTGCGAATTATAACACTGCACCCCATTTCCTCTTGATCGATAAAATTGTTCAATAATTTCACCAATCAATTGCTATTATTATCTCCATTTTAATTAGGACACATGAACTGGAGAAAAAATAGCAGAAATCACAATAATTAAACACTAAGACGTGCCACAGGAATGTAAAGAATGAAGAACAAAAAAGCTAAATACAATACCAAAAACTTTTAAAATAAGGTCTCTGATGCGGAGAAAGATCTTTGCTTTATTATTTATTTTTCTTCTTCTTTTTTTAGCTTCTTTATCTGACAAGTAGGTTGCTGCTGCTGCTTCTGCTTTTCACAATTCCAATAAATTCTTTCATGATTGGAGACCGGACATTAAATAAGCAAGAACCGGATGTTCAAACAAAAGATTTTTTCCTAGTTTTCCGGTTGATGGAGGACACCACCATCATCAGGACACTACCAATGACCACCCTCCTCCCTCTTCTAACCACCATTCATCACCATCATCATCATGAGCAATCTATTCATCCAACACCACAATTCAACGAAAAAGTACAAATGAATGAAATGAACGAAATTTAATTAAAAATATTTCTTTTTCTTTCTTCTACTAGTAGCATACAGGATATTGGAAATTTAGTTTTTGGCAACAAAAAGAAAATATGATTTGGAGTGATCCAAGGATGTGTGAGATGGGGAGAAATTAATTTTAAAGAGACTTTTGTTCCTATTGGCTTTTGGCTTAATGTGAAATCAAAGTCGTTTTGCTGCATGGATAGAGAAATAACACTTCTTTAAGAGCTGTTTCCTATGGAATACTGCAAGTTTCTATTGTTTGACCTTTTCTGTTTTTACTAAAAGTCAATAGTGCAGGAAAAGTAGATATACTCACTTTGCAAAAATTCCGACAAAGTTACATTTTGGTGGCGAGCTTCATTTTTACGCCCTTAACACTTCCAAAGAAGTTAAGTTATTTTTGACCGGAGCAAAAAATTTAAGGGGGAGGAGTGAAAATTGATCATATTTATAATATTTTTGCAAATTATTCCAAAATGTTAGGTTTGTGTTGAAAAAAAATTGTATTTACACATTATAGCTCATGTGATTCTAAACGAAAAAGATTATTACACTTCTTTTGTACAGTTAACAGCTTTGGATGCAAACGATTGATAATTTTGGGGTGTAATGATTTTTATATAAAAAAATAATTTGAGGCATTGAGAGCAGTAGTGGCGTAACCCTCATTTTTTCAATTTTAAGTTTATTACACTAACATGACCGAAATTAAATTTTCTTTCTATGCAGAAGTGGCGTAGCTCAAATTTGTTCATAAACCTACACAAAATTTTTGAAACATTGTTTCTGCACGCAATTTTTCGTAGGACAGAAATGGCGTAACCCGCTTACTCCACTTCTGAATTATGCATTTTTTTTTTAAATTAATCAATTCCAAACACATACGCCATTTCTGCACCAAAATTGTACAGAAAGCTAAAGCTAAATCAAACATGAACTGCATCTTAGAAAAGCGGAGTCGGCTAAAAATGGCATTTGATATGATGCGGCAAAAGCAAGAGAAACTAATGACACTTCCGTAATTGCATTTGATCTATGAAAACTTTGCCAACTCCAGTCATTTCAAGGGTGTGTACTATTATAAGAGGCAGCTTTGGACAAATTGTCTAGGTATCCATGACATGATAAAGGACAAAGCTGTATATTTGGGATGAATCGGTTGGATCAAAAGGTCCCCAAGAAATTGGCAGCTGCTTATTGCATTATATTAAACATTTTGTGATTACCTTAAATTTAATTATTTACACTGACCAATGTGGTGGGCAAAATAGGAATATTAAGATTTCCGTTTTGTACCAATATATTGTTTCGCATAGTGAATATCTTCTGGTATAAGGTTATAGCAGCGGTAAGAAAGAAGGATTCATTTAAAATTATGGATGGATCTGTGATGTTTTCGACGAAAAAATTGGAAAAAAAAATATAACGAATCCAAAGATTAATGCTAATAAAGGGAAAGTGGCATGGCTTAAGATTCAATGGCTTCAATTTTTGAAAGAGACTCCCTTCAATATTTCTTACAAGTACAGCAATAACGAATACTTGCTTTTTGAAACTGTGATATTAAAAAAAGAACATCTGTATTAATCACAGATTTCGAATTACTGTTTCCAAAAGAAATGCCGTAAGTGAAGCGAAAAAAAAAGATTTACTCGACTTACTAAATTTTGTTCCCCGAATTACCAGGACTTTTATAAGAACTTGACAACTGTTTCTACAGACAGAGACGTTGGCTTAGTTGAATACGTAGATGAGGATGAAGAGTGATAGTTTCATAGCAGTCTTAACTCATAACTTGTAACTATTTTGTACTTAGAAAGTCATAACAGAAACAAATTTAATAACTTGTGTTTTTAATTATTGGTGTAACCAACTTACTTTTTTAAAATTATTTCTGTATCCAGAAAGCAGAAGTGGTGTAAGCCACATAAAATCCAATAAATCACATATTTACAGACAAGATTAAGATCTAAAATAGAAGATATTCCACCAGATATGACATAGCTGAATTAGCCATTATTTTAAATAGGAAACCAATAATAAACAAATGTTTTTCTTTATTTTCTTTAACCGTGATCTTCTCAATTATTGCAATTTGGGGTTACGCCACTTCTGCTCTCAATGCCTCATTTCATCTTCAAACCTTTGGTTGTGTGATTTTTGTTTGTGAGTTATGTCTGCAAAATATTAAGATAATTAAGAGTGGTATCTCCATTGATAGGAAAAGGAATACTTGAACCTTTTTTTTTGGCATGTAAAAAAGGAGACCCTCTAAACTGCACCAACTATAGAGGTATCAGTCTACTTAACATCGCTTACAAAATTTTCTCTGCCGTTATATGTGAACGTCTAAAGCCCATCGTCAACAACCTGATAGCTCCTTATCAGTGTGGTTTTAGACCAGAAAAGTCCACAGTCGATCGCTGTCATGTGATTTCTTTAACATCGTACTTGAAACAATAGTGCAGAGCTTCCACGTCAACACTAGAGGCACTATCTTTCAAGAGTCTGTTCAATTACTAGCATATGCTGATTACATTGACATAATCGGAAGAACTCAGCGTGATGTCAATGGAGCTTTTGTGAGTATTGAGGCAGAGGCGTCAAAAATGGGTTTAACGGTTAATAAGGGAAAAACAAAGCACATGCTGTCGCCAAGAAAGGACTTAAAACACCGACGTCTTGATCAAAACGTCACCATCGACAGACGTAACTTTGAGATAGTCAAGGACTTCGTCTACCTAGGCTCCGCTATGAACGCAGAAAACAACTCCAGCGCTGAGATGAAATGAAGAATAACTCTGCTAACCGTTGTTTCTTTGAGCTAAGAAAACAATTGAGTAAGGTACCAAAGTGTTGCTATATAAGACCCTTATCATCCCCGTCCTGCTATACGGTGCAGAAGCATGGACTATGACAAAAGCGGATGAAAGCACCTTGGGTGGTTTCGAGAGAAAAGTTCTTCGTGCGATCTATGGTCCCGCATGCATAGAAGTGGAGTGGAGGAGAAGATGAAACGACGAGCTGTACGGGCTGTTCAGCGACGTAGACTTAGCCAGAAGGGTAAAAGTCCAACGACTAAGATGGCTGGGCACGTAGAGCTCATGGAAACCAATTCTACGGCCCGGAAAGTATTCGAATCCACGCCCACAGGACTACGCAGTAGAGAAAGATCGTGGATCAAGTGGCGCGCACAAGTGGAAAGTGACCTTGCCCAACTTTTAGCGCGAAATTGGAGACATCTAGCTAGGGAAAAGTTTCTTGGGTAAGGCCCTAGTTCACACAGGACTGTAGCGCCACATTAAGTAAGTAAGTATGAAAAATACCTATGGTTTTTGTTCATAATAACTCATAATCTTTTTAATAGTTACCTTTAAAAATCTAGAAAATGAGCCATCAAATATTGTTGCTCTCCTCCACTTTTCAAGGGCCAATATTTTTAAATTAAATGATAGTTTGTTCACTATTCATGGTATATGTATAAATCATTTTAAAGATTGGTCACTACAAAAAGCATTATTCAAAAACAACACGTATTTGAGAAAAAGTGTACTTGATCCCCTTTCACCCCCTAAATTATTAAATGACGTATTAATAAAGTTCTCCTTCGAAATTAAGCGTTTTGGACATTTTTTTAAGTAAGTAAATTTTTACTTTCGACATATAGTTACTACTTTTATACATGGCAGGTATTTTATTTGTCGCACTCGAGCGAAACATGATAATGTAACGATGGAAAATAAGTGGGAAAAAATGGGTCTTAACTTGGCTTCTCTTTTTTCAAAGCACGCTATTGTCTTGTTGAAATATTATTTATTTGAAAAATTGTCTATACGAGTATTTTTTATTTTTTAAAAAAATGTTACTAATTTTTCAAAATTCGATATCTGAAACAAGTTTCGACGGTTCAAGGTCCCTAGAGTCGAAATAATAGATTTTTAGACAGATGTCTGTGCGTGCGTGCGTGTGTACATACATTCGTACGGACGTAGACGGGAAGTTTTTTTTCGTCCATAGCCCAAGAACCTGTAGAGATATTGACTTCAAAAAAGTGTCGAAAGATACGAGTAATAATGCAGAAAGATGCAGATAGGACTCTCAAAAAAATCGAGTGGGTGTTTTTATTACCAAAGCAATTTAAAAAAAGGCGAAAATTTTGGTTAACCCAAAATATCTCACGAACCAATAACACTAGAACTTAAAGTAAATTTTTAATTATATATTGTAACGTGATACCAAACTAGTAAGTATATTTTTGAAAAAAAAAATCCAATTAACGTTTTTTTTTTATAAATCAAAAAAATAGAAAAAAAAATATTTACGAACAAAAAATTATTTTATGTCCAAATTACTTTTGTGCCACGAAAAATAAAGTTTTTGACACTTGGTAAAAGTTTGAGAAAAATCGAATTGACAGTTTTTTAATAAAAAATAAAAACCTAAATAAAAATTACTAAAAGTTCGTAAAAATTGATTTTCGGCTCAAATGTCTTTTCAAAATTAAACTAATTTTATCTTATAAAAAATGTTGTTGTCAACATTAAATAAAATTTTTAGAAAGACCGAACTGACAGTTTTTTTACAAAAAAAAAATAAAAACTTAAAAAAAAAACATTACTAAAAGTTGGTAAATATTGATTTTTGACGCAAATATCATTTCAAAAATTTATGATTTTATCTTCAAACTAATATTTTCTTATAAAATATATTTGTTTCGTTAATACGAATCTTTAATAAATGAATTTCACTAAAATTAAAATCAGAAAAAGAGGCTGGGATGCGACCCACACTGAAAACTTCCCATCCCGTCCGTCTGTCGATTTGTCTTGCTTCAAAGTGTTTAGGTTTTCGTGTTGGGTTAAAAAAGTTGTCAGTTGAATTATTCTTAAAAATTTTAAAATTACCAACAATATTTTTCATATAAAGAAATAGTTTAGTTTGAAAATCTAGTTTTGTTAAATAGATTTTTAGTGCAAAACAAATTTTTACTAATTTTATTAGCATTTCTTAAATTTTTACTAATTAGATGAATTAAATTAATTTGAGAGATATCAAGAACCGAACATCAATTTTTACCAAATTCGCGTACTATTTCTTGTAGATTTTATTTTTTTATGAAAAAATGGACTGTTGGATTTTTATAAAAAAGCACTGAATATCGAAAACAATATTTTCTGTGAAATAAAAAAAGTTTGAAGACAATATTTTTAATTTTTGAAAAGCTATTTGAGTCGAAAGTAAATTTTTTCCAAGTTTTAGTATTGTTTTTTTGTTAGGTTTTTATTTTTTGTAAAAAAACTGTCAATTAGATTTTTATCAAAATTTTACTGAATGTTGAAAACAATTTTTTTTAAAAGATAAAAGCCAATATCTCAAAGTTTTGAAAAGATATTTGCGTCGAAAATCAATTTTTACCAACTTTTGTTAAATTTTCTTTTAAGTTTTTATTTTTTGTAAAAAAACTGTCAATTCGATTTTCCTCAAACTTTTACTGCATGTTGACAACATTATTTTTCAAAAGATAAAAGTAGTTAAAACCCAATATCTCAAATTTTTAAAAAGATATTTGAGTCGAAAATCAATTTTTACCAACTTTTATTAATTTTTTTGTTTATGTTTTTATTTTTTGTAAAAAAAACTGTCAATTCGATTTTTCTCAAAATTTTTCCGAATGTTGAAAACAATAATTCTTATAAGTTAAAATTCGTTGGAAGCCATAATCTCAAAATTTTTGAAAAGATATTTGAGTCGAAAATCAATTTTTACCAACTTTTGTTAAATTTTCTTTTAAGATTTTATTTTTTTAAGAAAACTATCAATTCGATTTTTTTCAAAATTTTACTGAATGTTGACAACAATATTTTTTGAAATATAAAAGTAGTTTTAAGCCAATATCTCAAAGTTTTGAAAAGATATTTGAGTCGAAATTCAATTTTTACCAACTTTGAGTAATGTTTTTTTTAGGTTTTTATTTTTTATAAAAAACTATCAATTCGATTTTTCTCAAAATTTTACGAGATGTCAAAAACATTATTCTTCGTTGCACAAAATTGTTTTGGAGATAAAATCATTTTGTATTCGTAAAATTTTCGAGGTGACAAATTTTTTTTTCAGTTTTTTTGATTTATAAAAAAAACTGTTAACTGGATTTTTTTCAAAAAATATACTTGTTTGGTATCACGTTACAATATATCGCACCTCCGGTGGTACAATGACGTAAATGCAAAAAATTCGGTTCTTCGGAAAACACGATTTAACATTTTGAAAACGGGTTTTATTAAAAAAAGCATACATTTTTTTTGTATGAAAAAAAAACTATTTATTAAAGGGTAATTAAACACAGTTTTTGGAAGTTCAATCATTTTTGTCTGCTTCTAGCAGTGTTAATAATAATTTTAGTACAAATAAACAAAATAGTGATTTGTAATAAATAAACTTAACACTTGTGTCGATGTCTCACTGAAATATTAGGAAAATATTTAAAAAATTCAACAGAAAACTGTCATAACGTGCACTTACGACTTTGTTCGACCGAAAATAATAAAACAATTATACAAAAAGTTTTGGAACTCATACAAATAGGTCGTTGTCTGACTAATCAAAGCAGTGTTCGTTGCAGATTTGAAACACAAGTGACAGATAAGTCAATGTACTTGCGATACTTTAGTTTTAAAACATTGTAACGGTACAAAGACATATCTGTCCTCTGGACACAAATAGAACAATTTCAATTAGGTCTTTGTTTTATTGGAAGCAAATACCTTTTTTAAGAGTTGTGACATACTTAACTGAGAAAATTCAAAATTTGCACTTACGTCGTTGTACCACCGGAGGTGCGATATTATATAAAATTTAATTCAAGTCTCTAGCATTTTTGGTTCGTAAGATATTAAGGGTTAACCAAAAATTTCACCTTTTTTTTAAACTGCTATGGTAAAAAACCACCCACTCAATTTTCTTGAGAGCCCTTTCTGCATCTTTCCGTCTTATTATCTGTATAACAAAATTTATTTGAAGTCGATACCTCTTCTGGTTCTTGAGCTATGGACAACGAAAAAAACGTCGCGAACGTACGGACGTACGGACGTACGTACACACGCACGCACAGACATCTTTCTAAAAATCTTTTATTTCGACTCTAGGGACCTTGAAACGTCGAGAAATGTCAAAATTTTCAATTCGACAAATCGGACCCATTACAATAACTTCCTATGGGAAGTTAATAATAATGTATTGAATTTAATTTTAAATTAAAAGAATTATATCGGTTAAAAATTTTGCACTATTGTGAACTGAAATGTATTGGTATAATTTTCAAATTTCCCGCCTATCCGGCCATATTTTATTCATTCGGTAAAATTTTGAGAAAAATCGAATTGACAGTTTAAATTCCAAAAATTAAAAACCTAAAAAAAATAATACAATAAAAATTTATTTTCGACTCAAATATTTTTTTAAAAAATTAATGTATTGGCTTCAAACTTATTTCATATTATAGAAAATATTGTATTCGACATTCAGTAAAATTTGAATAAAAATCCGA
Organism: Eupeodes latifasciatus; assembly: GCA_920104205.1. Lineage (NCBI taxonomy): Eukaryota > Metazoa > Arthropoda > Insecta > Diptera > Syrphidae > Eupeodes > Eupeodes latifasciatus. The sequence goes on from OV049926.1 coordinate 19,098,567, forward strand.
CAGTCAGTATTTTTCATAAAAATTAAAAGGTATTGTCTTCAAAATGATTTCATTTTGTTCTAAATTGTGTTGTTAACGTAGGATATTGTTCTTAGAAAAATCCAATCTGTATTTGTTTATATAAGAAATAAAAACTTTTAAGAAATTCTACTAAAATTGGTAAAAAATTGTTTTCGACTAAAATTTCCGTTAACAAAAATAGATTTTGAAATTAAACTATTTAATCATATGTTGGTAATTTTTTAAGTTTTTAGAATAATACAACCTAAAAACATTTTAAGCTGTACAAATTGGCAGACGGGATGGAAAGTTATCAGTGTACGTCGAATCCCACCCTCTTTTTTTATTACATTCTTTTCAATGTCAGAATAGGGCTCTAGCCGCGTTAACTCCAGCTCTTGTCCAGGTCATTTAATCTATCAACGCATTCCCACATTAGTTTGAAGCTGATTCAATAGGTGCTAAGTGCTAAGTTATATTTTTTTGATCATACCTTTTCTTGGAATGTCCAAAAGGCTCTTTCTCTAAACCTATGGTTTTCCCTTTCCTTGTTCCCTCTTGGAAAATCCCATCCCAGCATCCTAAGCTGAGTTTTCTACGATCAAATACATATAGTGAGATGAAGATTATAATGACTTCCATTGTCGATGTGGGGCATGTCCTCATAGCTCCGGTGATGCAAAAGAATGCTAGTCTTTGTATTTTTTCAAGTCATTTCCTAGTCTTTATTAATTCGGTTGTCTTGTGCCATGCAACCCCACCATTGGGAATGATACTCGTAGTTCTGCTAATTTCTCGGATCTCGATAATAGTAAAAACTCATACATCAAAAATTAATCAATTAAATAACTAAATTTTTGTTCAATAAAATATTCCAAATCTATGAGAAAGTGTTGTCCAATTTTGGAAGTTATTAAATCAAAAATGCATGACAATAAAACAAACTTTAATAGAAAACAAGTTTACATTATTTATGAAATTGTGTGCCATGGTAGGCAATTTGTACGAAAATACGTTTCTGCAGTCATGGGGCGCAACTCCATAACTCTCCAAAGTAATAAATCACACGACACAAAACCATAATATAAACCATCTGTCACATGTAAATTCTCCCGTCTGAAACATCAGTTTATGTTATGTACTCGTACCTATGTATGTATATGAAAATTGAACATAGAAACAATGTTAAGCTTTGTTCAAATTAATCAAAACATTTGACGTGACAATTTGCTACAAACTCAAATCGCATGAAATCATTTAAATAAACGATTTATTGTATTCGCCATTTTCAAACAAAACTGATGCAATTTCTCAGAAACGAAAATTGTTTGTATGTTTGCGAAAGGATATTAAACTATAAATGGAAACGTTTTTCGAATGGAACATGAACGAAAATGCATCATTAGACTGAAATTACCTCAATATTGTATCAAATAATGGAGTTCCATATTTCATGTTATAATGTCCTTTGGATGCAGTGTGCATTTTGAGGAATATTGCAAAATATGGGAGAGAAGTTATTTTTAATATCCCAGTTTTGAATTAATCAATTCCAACTAAGTGATTTTGATTTAAATATTTGCTAAAATAAACCAAATTTACGTCTTGTTTTTATAATTTGTCGTGCTCAAACAAATATTAGTTCATTAACTTCAAAATTCAGGTTGGTAGCACTGGTAAATGACATCTGTCAAACTAAGCTGTCATTTTGAGTGTCATAATATTAGTTAATTGTTTGCAATTGACGATAACAGATTGCTTAACAATGGAACAACGATTTACTGATGTTCTTATAAGAATGTGCATAATCTTAATGCCTACTGAGTTAAGAATATTGGTACTGTGAGTGCAAGTGTTGCTGATCCCAATCAATTGATTTCCCGGCGTTCAAATTTTTAGTCCCAAAAATGCGATTTGGTGCAAAAAGTATGTAGATTTTTTTTTTTTTAGATAGATAGATTTTTATTGCTCGTCTTGAATATTTTACATTGTTTACAAATATCATAAAAGCATTCTGCCGTCTGCCTAGTTGACAAAACATAAATCAGATACTTATTTTTTATGAAATATAATTTATACTTAAAGAAATTAGGTGCATCATATAAAAAGTTTTTTTTTTTTCTAGAATAGTTTACTAATAAGATTAAATATTTTCTTCAGAAACTCTCATTACCAATTCTTCCCTTATAATTTAGAGCCAGTTTGCAGTACATATAAAGTTTTTTAACGTCGATTTCGTTCAAGTTCAAGATTCACATTCTTGTCCTTCGGATGTGGAACTTAAACGGCAGCGTATGATAAGCTCATTAAGTCAGAAACCGTGTAGAATTTAATGCTTCGAAAACTCAATGCGCTGTCTCCTGTCGTTTAAGCGTAACACACCCCCGATGCCACTATCTTTGAGTGGCACTTGCATCCAGGAAACTAATCAACTGTCAGTACTTGGTATGTTTATCACAGATCACCTTTTATGGAATGATCACATGTTTGACATTGCCAAAAATGCTGCCAGGTGCTTAGGATTTCTCCGACGACGGTGCAAGAAATTTTTCACCCCTTCTGATCTGGTTGTAATTTACAAAGCCTTCATCCGTCCAAAGCTTGAATATAATTCGCATATCTGGGCAGCTGCCCCTAAAACAAGTTTAAATCTCTTGGATAGAATTCAAAAAAGGGCTTTAAAAATGATAGGCGATAGAACTATAATCGAAACATTTACATCGCTAGAACACCGCCGCAATGTCTCATGCCTCTTTGTTTTATCGATATTTTTACAAACAATGTTCTGTCGAATTAGCTAGTTGCATTCCACCCCTTAAACGATTCAGCCGTAATACTCGCAATTCCAGGAATGCTCATCAGTTCACCCTTGAGCTCAATTTCGGGCTTACTGTCAAGTATAGAGATTCTTCTCTCTTAAATCGCACATCGAGAATGTGGAATGCTTTGGCCAACTCTGTTTTTCCCTCTCATTTTGATGTTCAGAACTTTAAGACCAATGTGCACCGGTATCTCCTCTTAAATCCTTCCCTATTTTCCTAATGCTCGCACTGTGTTTTAATATAAACATATAAAGGGTACTAATAAACCCTTGAGTGCCTGTAAAAAAAAAACAATGATACCATTTAATTCTCATTCAAAAAACCCGTTCCAAGAACATTTCTTCTGATGTCTTTATGAATTGGACATTTACCCATGAAGTGAAATACATCTTCTCTCACTTGAAGATTACATAAGGAGCTTAATATTGGTACATCCTCTCTATGTGAAATGAAGTTAAGAGGTACGAGTGCAGCACGCAGCTTTACCATCACCGAAATCTCTTCTACGCTGTTTTCATCCGAAAATAGTTCTTCACTTCCAAATTGTGATTGAGTTGACTGTAAATTGCTCTGTGCGGATATCCAGTTGTTTCATTAAGGAATTTTCTCCATGAAATATCATCCACTTTTGCAATAAGGTGGTACATTGACTCTTTCTAGTGGTTAAAATCAATGTCACACTCCCTTGCAAGTTTTATCCATTCTGCATACCATCCTGACCTCTCTCGAACAGTTTGAAGTGCCACTATCTTCGGTAACCGGTAATTATCCACATTCATGATTTTGAGCACATAATCAATCTGCATTCGAAGTGTTCGTACAAAGAGTGGCTGCAGCCCCGTTTCCAACATAACTATATAGTTCGGCGTATTTGGTGGCAGTCGGAAGACTCTTTTAACGTAGAAGCGTAACAATTTTTCCACATCTTCATATTGCATCGCTCCCCTTACTTGAGCTGCATTGAACAAGATTGATTCTGCTACTGCCTTAAAAACATTGTACTTACTGCTGTGTGCGATATTTTTGTTTGAGAAACACCTACTCCAAGATGCGCTGATGGCGGCTTTTGCACTTGTAAGCTTTTCTCTCAGATGCGTTTTCATATTTAAATTTTTTGTCAAAATCACTCCAAGGTATTTTAACTCTTTGACAATCTCTATATTTTCACCATTGTAGTTCCATTTTTCATTAAGGCAGTTTCTACCTCCTCCGTTCTTGAAAATCATGATCTTGGACTTTCCCATGTTAACTATTAGCACAGATAAGAAACTATACAGATGTCTCATCCCCATAGAATAAAATGTCCCATATTTTTTTCACTACTCCTTGGCTATCAACTGACAAAAAGCTTTTTGTCAGTTGATCTTCAAGCACAAAAAGCTGTTTTTGATTGCACATATTGGCTTGCCAGTATGCCTGTTCAAAGCTATGTGTATAACTATAAAAAATTCTAAAGTTGTTTTTTCTCTCAAGTCAACGTCCATAGAGACAAAGAAAAAAAGAAACTGTTTTGGTTTCGATGATGTTTTGGTGCCGATGATGTTACCATATTTCAGTTGCTATTGTTCAAGCGATGTAGGTATTTTATGCTATTTATGCTATTTATTATTGAATATGAAAATAAAAACCATAGTTATTAATTTTTCCATGTTATATTTTACTATATCAAATAAAACAATATACATATATGTTGCAAATACATTTAAGAAAGGAAGAGAAGATGAGTTAGGTGCAAGACATTTTAAAAATAATTTGTATGGATTCCTATGGTAACACTGATGCAAATGTACGTGCGCCGCTGGTGAGCGTATGAGGCTTAGTTTTGGTTGCCTTCCTTATTTTGATTTTGTTTGATACATATATTGAACGCGTGTGTGTATGTCATGTATCCATAGATATATGTATATGACAAAAGGGTAAGTTTCAATTTCGGTCTTTTTGTTGTTTGTTGATTGTTTCTTTGTTGTCCTATGCAAAACGTAAGTTGGGGGAGAGTACGATAACTTAGGCGACAAAGTTTAATGACGGATTTGTATGGAACAGTTAAAAACAAGCATTTTTTACTATGGGAGGGGGGGGTCTATCTCCTCCCGTTTAGGCGGTAGGGGCAGTTAAAAAAAATATGTACATTAAATGGAAAAAAAATAATTAAAAAATAACAGTAATACCCTCAATTAAGTGTTATACCTTTTTTTAAAGCCAACACTTTTGTCTATTAGCTTGTTTTTAAATCAAGTCAAAACTATGCATAGTTTTTAAAAAAAATTGTTTTAAAGTCAAAATTTGTGCAAAAAAAGTTAAAAAAAAAGGTTTAAAGTGTAATTTTTCAAAACTTTCAAATTATTTACTGTTTTTTTTTTTTAGAATTCATTGCTCTTATTTGTTTTTTATCAAAAACTGAAAACTAGATGACTTTATGTCTTCTAGTTCTTGAGAAAATTGAAAATTACCAAAATAAATATTTTAATTAAATTACTTTTTCCTTGCTTAAGTATTAACGTAGTCTTATTTTGATAGTAATAATCGAATCTGGATTAAGATATACCTAGGGTAAATTAATTTTTCTTAAATCCAGCTTATTTAAATGCAAAAAAAACTTTGCATGCACCCCATCTTGCACCCTCCCCACCTTGCACACACTCCAACTTGCACCCACCCCATATCCTATAGTGTGCCCAAGCAGGGGGGTTGCAGATGCCACTGTTGCATACACCCAAACTCGCGCACACCTTACTGTTGCATACACCCAAACACGTATTACGCATACGCAAATACCAATATTACTATCAAAATAAGACCACTCAAGCAAAAAAAAAAAAGAATTAAATTAAAATAGTAGTTGTGGTTATTTTCAATTTTCTCAAAAACTAAAAGACATAAAATCATCTAGTTTTCAGTTTTTGATCAAAAACAAATAAGAGCAATAATTTCTGAAATAAAAACAATGGTAGATAATCTTGAAGTATTGAAAAAGTTACACTTTAAACCTTTTTTAACTTTTTTTACTCAAATTTTGAGTTTAAAATTAAATTTTTCAAAAACTACGCATAGTTTTGACTTGATTTAAAAACTGGCTAATAGAACAGAATGTTGGCTTTAAAAAAATGTATACAACTTAATTGTAAGTATCACCGTTATTTTTTAAGAATTTTTTTCCATTTTAAGTAATATTTTTTTTAAATTGCCCCTCCTGCCTAAACGGGGGGAGATAGACCCCCCCCCCTCCCATAGTAAAAAATGCTTATTTTTAACTGTTCTAAAAAATTCCGTTATAATATCTTGTCGCCTAAGTTATCGTACTCTTACCAAATCCGTCATTAAACTTTGTCGCCTAAGTTATCGTACTCTCCCCCAACTTACGTTTTGCATAGGACAACAAAGAAACAATCAACAAACAACAAAAAGACCGAAATTGAAACTTACCCTTTTGTCATATACATATATCTATGGATACATGACATACACACACGCGTTCAATATATGTATCAAAAAAAATCAAAATAAGGAAGGCAACCAAAACTAAGCCTCATACGCTCACCAGCGGCGCACGTACATTTGCATCAGTGTTACCATAGGAATCCATACAAATTATTTTTAAAATGTCTTGCACCTAACTCATCTTCTCTTCCTTTCTTAAATGTATTTGCAACATATATGTATATTGTTTTATTTGATATAGTAAAATATAACATGGAAAAATTAATAACTATGGTTTTTATTTTCATATTCAATAATAAATAGCATAAATAGCATAAAATACCTACATCGCTTGAACAATAGCAACTGAAATATGGTAACATCATCGGCACCAAAACATCATCGAAACCAAAACAGTTTCTTTTTTTCTTTGTCTCTATGGACGTTGACTTGAGAGAAAAAACAACTTTAGAATTTTTTATAGTTATACACATAGCTTTGAACAGGCATACTGGCAAGCCAATATGTGCAATCAAAAACAGCTTTTTGTGCTTGAAGATCAACTGACAAAAAGCTTTTTGTCAGTTGATAGCCAAGGAGTAGTGAAAAAAATATGGGACATTTTATTCTATGGGGATGAGACATCTGTATAGTTTCTTATCTGTGCTATTAGGTTCCATATTTTACAGTACTCAAAAATTCGGTTTATCATAAGCTGTAGTGATTCTGGGGATGACGCGAGAACCACAATATCATCCAAGAACAACAGTGCTTTAATTAATACTCCAGCCTGTTCGATACCAGCAGATAAGAAATCGACTAAATCTTCGATAAAGAGAGCGAATAGGCTTGGGCTCATCGTACAACCTTTGTCTAACGCCTGATTTCGTTCTGAACCATTCCGACCTTTCTGTACCATTCCAAACTGCCGCATTAGTATCCGTATATAGGCTTTGCAGAACTCTTCCAAACTTTAACGATATTCCGTTAATAATTCGAAGACCATAAGAGTTAAAAACATCCAATAATTTTGCTCCCTTAACGTAGCAGACTGTATCTTTGGACTTCCCTCTAATTAGGTTTTCGTTACCCGCTTCATTACCAATTCTTGCGTTCAAATCTCCCACCACCATCAGGTTTGATGAGCTCTGTTGTGCCACAAATTCTCAAAATCAGTGTCCCAATGGTTACAGTTGATATAAGTGGGCAGTAAACGGTAATTGCTTCCATTAATATTCAGGTTTAAAAACGTCACCCACCTCATCAATAACCCGAAAATCACAATTAACAAGCTTCATATTCTTTTTATATCCGAAAAAATCAACCCCCGCTGGCTCTTCCTCTTGACTGCACTCGAATAGTTTGTATCCACATGAATTCAAAATTAATAAATTTGGGTTCAAAGATATTTACATTATTTTCGGCTATAAAAGTTTCATATAGCAAAATTATTTCAAATTGTTTAATAAACTTACAAAAATCCATAAATAAACCCTTATTATTTAGTCCTGCAACATTATATAAGAGAATTTTAAAATTAAATGACTTTATATTATTTAAATTAACGTTAACAACTTCTAAAATATTTTCGATATGGCAGACAGCATTACAATTAAAAACGACTCGTGCGAACACTCTCCACATTTTGACAGCAACTTCCTTTTTCAACATCACCTAAAGCTTCGGCGTAGAGCGACTTGCTTCATCAGCTGTCAAATCCACGCTGTCATCATAGAATTGTTTAATCCACAACAAATCCTCTTCGGCTTCTGCTTTCAATTTTCCATTTTTGTCTAAGGAAAATTAATTCTTCTCATTGACTTGAAGTGTATCTCCCCGCACAAATACTTTTAGATCACAATTCTTCACAACTATGCTCGCCTTGAGTTTATTTAATCGCCTTCTGCGATCCCTTGCTGCTGCTGGATGGTCTTTGTGTATTGAAGTGCCAGTATTTTTTAGCTTAGATCTAGCTCGAAGTATTTCTATCAACCATTTCTACAATGACATTAGCTGTCCTATTACTAGCACTGATTTGCCGCGCTGTACATATTCTTGACCTATTATTCGTCTGTAGGAGGTCCAAGAAAATAGCTTTTGCTTTTTCCATCGTACCCTGTGCGCCACCACTCTCCGCAGGCTTTAAGTGCAGCACCAAATTCTTCTCAGTTGTCTTTTTTTCAAGAAGTTCTAACTGATTTTCGAGCAATTGACAACGAGATTCCATTTTATGCAGTTGCGTCTCCAAAGTTGAAGTGAATTTTTCTTAAAACTATTTAAGTGGAAGAATTTTGTACTACATTATTTAAGCAAAGCATTAACCGTTTTCGCATTCCACGCAGAGGAAGCTCTCAAAAGGAAAAAATTGCCCAATTTTATAACATTCTGTATTGATGCCCCGCGCGCTCGTGTAAGTTTAAGCACGATGTTGAACAGCCTATAGGTTTCCTCAATAAATAAGCTATCTATCACTGGAAGAATTTTTCAAATCGGACTAGTAGTTCCTGAGAAAAGAGCGTTCAAACAGACAAACAAACAAACTCTTCAGCTCTATAACATTAATATAGATTTCCAATTTTAGGTTATTTTAGTCAAAAAGTCACTAGAAGCCAAATAATTATTTTTGTTTCAAGAACTCAAAACATGCAGAAAGGGTGTAAAAACAAAATTGTAGTTATAAAAATAGTTTTTAGAAAAATTGTGTTGCCAGAGGTTTTAGGTTTGTTTCACGGGTACTGCCTCTTTCGACTCTGTTCAACAAAGCATTAAACTAATGTCTTGAAAACAAATAAGCAAAAAATGCTGAGAAAAGTCAACAAATTTGAATTTATGAAGTGTGCATCTGGGCGTATAAGTACTATTTAAAACTCTTAAGGAAAACTAATGGAGTAATATTTATTAAATCGCTGTGTTAATAGCTTGATTGAAATAAGTGACCATTAAAAGCTTTTATTTCTTTAATAAAGATAATTATTCCATTATTCAAACGATAAGTATACTAGATATGAATATAAATGAAGTGAATAAATTGCTGTCATTTAACTTATCACATAATCTGTGATCTGCAATTATTGAACAATTTTCAGATTTTCACTTTATCACATTCTCTATACTTTCTTCATACAATCGAACACAATATTCCTTAATTACGAATTCATGCAAGAATGTAAATCATATCCATTATGACACTACCCTTCTACAATCCATGCATTGTAAATGGACAACAGCAAGATAAAAGGAAACATTTTAAAAAAGTACGAAAAAACACACAAAGAAAACATTAAGAGTTGTTTAAATTAATAATAACGTACCCTATTAATTGCATAGGGCTTCCAAAAAATATCAAGAAAAAGAAAACAACAATTTCAAATATGTTATTTATATGTATTGAAATAGTTAAAGAGTAATGTTACATAAGAAACATATGAATTGTCGATGATTAATGAAGTAATTTAAGTTTTGTTCGTTCTCCTTCAACTTTCATTTGCCCATTTGACAGCTGTCAAATTATTTAATTTTAAAATTTTTAACACTCAATCAGAAAAACGGCTTTAAGATTAAGACTAATTTATTCTTCCAACTCCCGAAAGTTTTTAAGAAATGATGAAAAGTGGAGATGGATTTTCCTTTTCTTTGCACAAACTTCATATATTTACCCTATGAAAATTTTTACCGGAAAATAAAAAACGAATTTAAAAAACTCTGTAAATCGTTTTTCTCTATTGAAAATCTCCATTAGAGAAAATCCTTTATTCTTCAACCTTATTGTTTGAGTGCATTTACAGTTACACTCGACTCTGGATGATATGAAACAAAAGGGGGTGGAGTAGGCGTAACAATATACGGTATAGGTGGGTCTCGGTCTCTGTTGTGTAAAGTCTAAAGCAATTGTCCTTTAAACCACACAATTGCCACTTGGTATTCAGCGAAGCATAAAGAAATAAAGACACAAAACGAAAAAAAAAAAAAAAGAAGACAGAAAGAGAGGCATTGAATTCAATGCAGGACATATTCATGTACACCATATGTCCTGTACTTTCTATTGTTTTCGTTAAAATTCACAATTGCAAAGCAACATGTTGTATATACATACATACCTACTCGTATTGTAAAACAACAAAAACAAAAAAACAAAACCTAAAAGAAGAAATCCTTTACCGGTGTGTTGCAAAAAGGATACACGAACAAGTTTCTTTCTCTTTTTCGTGTTTTTTACTCCTTTTTTTTATACTAAATGCTCTTTTCCCTTTACATGAGATAGTGGATTTGTTCATTCCTCAAATGTCCTTTACAACTCCTTTTTTCTCTTTTTTGGTTGTTGTGTTTTTGTATTTCAAACTCACTTCTTTTATTTATGTTTTCCTTATCTCGTAGCTTTTTACTGTTTCCTGCCACACTTTACACCCAAAGGCAATAAAATTATTCAACATTCAGAAAAGATTAAAGTTTTTGCTTTCCATTCGCCTTTTCTTTGTCTCAGAGGGAAAAAGGTTATGGCTTTGGGGGGTAGAAGTAGAGCCATGGTGATGGTGATGGTGATGGTAAAGAAGGACATGCGGTGTGGTTTTCTGTTGTGATGTTGGTAGGTATATAATATCCTTTAATGAACATCTGAGATAGTTTTTCCATTGCTGACCCCGTTTTTTGCATTCATCCTTAAGGCCTAAAAAAGTAATAATAATGCAGATAGTATATAAGCTTATACCCATAACTATTTACTAGTTTCTAGTTTAAATAGTTGTACATACGTATATACTCGACTCGCATGTAGAAATAAATACAAAGCCTTGAACTTTTAAAGTTTAAAACTTTCTCATTAATCCTTTTTTTGTAAATTTAGTTTGAAATTTTAGGGAATGCTATTTTTGCAAAAACAATGAAACGTTTCATAAAGTAAAATTCTACGAATCCTCAAAAATATTTACAAAGCTTTTAAAATACAGATTTTATGGGAATTTAAGGATGTGCTATTTTTTGTGTACTTTGTTTGGTGAAAAATATAAGACCTCACTCAAACACACCATTTCAAGTGAATTTCCTAGTTTAAAAAGTAAACTTAAAAATAAAAACTAATTTTATGGAATATTTTAAAGTTGGTATGATTTTGAGTTTGCTTCAAAATCAACAACGCAAAAATGTTCAATGATAATGTAGTTCTAAGTTCTAAGTATTTTCCCTTTAAAATAAAATTTAAACATAAAGCTTATACAGTTAAGTTGAGTTGTACAAGTAAAGATTTCATTTAAAGATTTATTAGTAACATTCACCAAAAGGTGGTTTCCTGTAAAAAACAACAAACATTTTTGTTTTCACGCAATTTAGAATTTGGAAAAACTTTGATTATAAGTAAGTAATTTCATTCATTTATTGTTTCGTTTTGCTTTTGGTACATTGTTTATAATTTTTATGAATTTTGCAGCTATGGCATTGCCGTCAGCTCGGTTAGCAGATCAAAATAAATAATTTTCTAGGTATGAATGATAAACAAAAATTAAAAATTAAAATTAAATACATAAATTTAAACAAATTCGGTTATAATTAACATCCTATATGTATAAATGGTTTTCAAAAAGGAATAGAGTGCTTTCCATTCAAAATTGTTTAACACTTCTACTGTTTCTTGTAGCGTCAGAGATTTTTTCCCAAAGGTTGCATTTCTGTAGGCACAAAAAACGGGACATATACTCATGAAGTGGAAGCAATCTTCTTTTGCTTTCAAATCACATAGTGTGCAAAACTGATTAAAACTGCCGTTGTATGGTGATCCGTTTAAGCTAAGGACTTCACATCTTGTTTTAAATATTAAGGATATTTGATAGTAATTCAGTGAATCATTAAAGTAGTTTGATTCCATAAGATTCAGGGTCAGTTGTGAGTAAAGAATCCTGCTTTGTGATTTTCGAGCATTGCGTTCCAAATTTTCATAGCTTTGTATGATTTTGTAGAAAATCTCTTTAGCATGATTCAAATTTGCTGGATTCAGCGATATTGTTTCTCCACACGTGTTTCCCAGAACTTTCCATATCGACATCCACCAGTCCTCGTTTCTTAGCTCATATAGTGCCATTCGTTTTGTCAGTCGGTCATCATGATGGGATAAAACCTTTAAAATGTAGTCTGCTTGTAATTTAAGCGTGCTAGTAAATATTTTTGGAAGTCCTGTTTCCAGATACAAGGCATAGTTACTAGTTAGGTGTTTTTAGGGGTAAATTAAAAAGTTTCTTCAAAAAACATCTGTGAAACTTTTCTATCTCCTCGTATTCATTGATTCCCCATACCTGGGCAGCATAACAAAGCGAACTTTTTACAACAGCATCAAATATCTTGTATTTCGCAGATAGTACTATTCGCTGGTTTAAAAATATGTTCCTCCAGGCTAGATTTAACAAGCTTTGTGAAGTCTTGGCTTTGACATTAACGTGATTTTTAAAATCTATGGTTTTATTAAAAATCACTCCCAGGTACTTGTATTCATTAGTAATCTGTAGAGGGTTTCCATTAAAGTGCCAATTGTTTGCAGTGTGGTTACGTGCAGATCTCGAGAACACCATTATTTTGGATTTATCTACATTAATGACAAGTCCCCATTTAGCGCAATAATCAGCTAGGCGATTTATCATTAGTTGGAGATTTTTAGGAGACTCAAAAAGTAATACCAGGTCATCGGCATATAAAAGAACATTTACTTTCAAGTCAGCAATGCGGAGACCTCTAGGTAGATGAGCTTCTACATAATTAATAAAAAGTGCAAATAGAAGAGCACTTAAAAGGCATCCTTGTTTTACACCAGAGTCCGTTTCAAACCATTCGGAGTACGTTGAACCATCCCAGACAGCTGCTTTTGATTCGGAATACATTTCCTTTACAATTCGGATGAACTGCGTAGATATACCTAGCTGGGAAAGTTTGTAGAAAAGTGCATTCCGATTCACCAGGTCAAAAGCAGACTTAACGTCAACGAAAAATGCATAAACTTTCTTATTCCGTGCTTGGAATGCTCTAACGATGGAAGTCAGCACAAATATATGGCCGACGGTGGAAAATTTTTTTCTGAAACCAGCTTGGAATTGGGTCAGGATATTATTGGTTTCAACCCATGTCTCAAGCCTGTTAGCAAGTACACCACAAAACACTTTTGAGATGACGTTCATAAACGATATGCCTCTATAATTCTCCTTTTTTATGAATATAGGAATATATAGGGAATATTATCGCTTTTTTGAACGATGTAGGTACATCAGCATTAGAAAACACTTTATTGAAAAATGATGTAAGTTGTGAAATAAAGGTTGGTGTGGCGTTTTTGAAGTGTTCGTATGGAATCCCATCTTAACCCGGGGCTTTACCATTTACAAGGTTTACTTCGGTCACTGTTATTTCACCATCTAATAACTCATCAGATAATAGAGGTTCAGCATACGAAAATTTAATTAGCGTTTTGTTTTGCAGAATATTTTTGAAGTGGTTCGCAAGATCATCGGCAGATACACTGGTTCCTATTTGAAATGTTGACCCGTTTATTTCTTTTGTCACCTTCCAAAATTGTTTCGAGTCTCTTGATTGACCAAGTACATAGGCTTGTTGGTTTTCAAACTCAGTTTTCCTTTTGAAGCAAAGATTTTTGTATTGTTTATTGGCTTCTATGTACCAATTTTTCAAGTTTTGGCAGTTAAAAATCCGGAATGCATTTAAAAGGTTGAAGGACTATTTCCTCGCGTTCATACACTCTTTGTCAAACCACTTTTGTTTGAAAGACTTACAGACGTTCGTGGATGCTCTTGTAACGGAATCTCTTATACAACCTACAAGTTGGTGTGTACGTACATCGATCGAGTTAATCATCCCACTTTCAGCTGGAAGATTAATATCCAATTTTTGTTGGCATGTTAATTTATCATCCTGTTTCCATTTGAGTCTTGGGATAAGTTGAAGATTACTTTGTGTTGTAGTTTTTTCTTCTGACCATTCAACAATAATTGGCATGTGATCTGAGTAGTTTTTATTGTCTACTTTAAATTTTTGTAGGAGATCAACCCAATTATTATTTACAGCACAATAATCAATTACGGATTTGCCTTGACCTCCTACAAAAGTGTAATGACCCTCAATGTCTCCGTTAGTACAACCTTCCAAAATTATGCAATCATACATCTGAAGTACTTCAATAAGATTGATACCATTTTGGTTGCATACACTATCCTTTGAACTTCTACTGGTGAGGTTTATTGTAGAGTTATTTGTACTGCGGATTGACGTTACTTGTAAGTTGTTAGTTCTTGAATTAAAGTCGCCTATAGTGAGAACACTTTTATTTGAAAGATGTAGCATAATGTTGTTAAACCGTTCGTAGTCTTCAGTCCATTTGGTACAATTTATGTAAATCGGGAGAATGTACATATTGCTTTTGTGTAAAAGTTTTACAACTGTATCATTACAAACTACTTCAAAACTAAACGTTTTTAGTAAGGATGTTTTTATACCCTACAGTGTTCCGCCGCTTGCTCGTCCTTTTGTATATGTCTTAACCGCCGCATTCGAAACCAATTTTAAACCATTGAAATATTTTGCAAATTTATCTAAGTTTTCACTTGTTACATGTGTTTCAAAGAGAAAAAATATATCAAATTCTTTAACATAATTAAAAAAATCTATAAATAAAAGCTTATTATTAAGCCCTGCCACATTATATGCTAAAATCTTAAAAGTACATAAAAAAAGTGAGCTGACGACATTACAATTTCAATTTTGTGATAAAGTACTAGAATTTCAAACAAGTGACATCCCTGGAGCACTAGTATCGGTTGCTCTAGTCCATTCGCTCTGATGTCTATTTTTTGATAATGCTTTGACAGCTTCAAAATTAAGCTGGCCAAACATTTCGCGCGGGTGGTTTTCTCCGTCTTCATTTTTTGTTTTTTTCTGAAACAATTAAAGAATTGTTGTTTTTAATTAAAACTTTTTCTGTTGTTTTCTTTGTTTTAATTATTTTCCTGTAGTTAAGAAGGATTCGGCGTTTGTGTTGTGATTGTTTTGTGAGATCACGCTGTATAAAAACACCTGTGCCTTTTAGCTTGAAGGAGTTTTGCAGCATTTTTGTGGCATTTTCATTGGAACCAGTGTTGAGCTTAAGCTTAATGATGTTTTGATTTTCTGTTAATTTTGTTGTCTCTGTCATTCGAAGTGATTCGCCTAGCAATATTTGGGTGACGGATTGAATTTTCACCTGTGGCTCAATATTTTCATTTGGTATCGTGAGGATGATGTTTTTTCCCTTTAACTCAAGAGCTTGCATCTCGAATTCCTGTTCGAGAACATTGCACCTAGCCTCAAAATGACGAACCTGAATGGAAAAATTATCGTTTTGAACCCGTAGTTTTTTTATTTATTCATTAAGCTTTGTGAAATCTTCTTTTGTCGCTAGCTGTGCGATTGCTTTCTCCAATTTTGTATCGAGAGATTCATCGATGATTGATTTGATTTTTAGAAGATCACTACTTGAAATCGACATGATTTTTTGTGATGTATCGGGTGATTTTTTAAGAGCTTGAGAACTTTTTTTTTTAAAAAACGCATAAAATTTACAAAATCTCATCGATTCTTTATTTGAAACGTTAGATTGGTCCATGACATTTACTTTTTGAAGATAATTTCATTTAAATGTTGACCGCGGCTGCGTCTTAGGTGGTCCATTCGGAAAGTCCAATTTTGGGTAACTTTTTCGAGCATTTCGGCCGGAATAGCCCGAATTTCTTCGGAAATGTTGTCTTCCAAAGCTGGAATAGTTGCCGGCTTATTTGTGTAGACTTTAGACTTGACGTAGCCCCACAAAAAATAGTCTAAAGGCGTCAAATCGCATGATCTTGGTGGCCAACTTACCGGTCCATTCCTTGAGATGAATTGTTCTCCGAAGTTTTCCCTCAAAATGGCCATAGAATCGCGAGCTGTGTGGCATGTAGCGCCATCTTGTTGAAACCACATGTCAACCAAGTTCAGTTCTTCCATTTTTGGCAACAAAAAGTTTGTTAGCATTGAACGATAGCGATCGCCATTCACCGTAACGTTGCGTCCAACAGCATCTTTGAAAAAATACCGTCCAATGATTCCACCAGCGTACAAACCACACAAAACAGTGCATTTTTCGGGATGCATGGGCAGTTCTTGAACGGCTTCTGGTTGCTCTTCACTCCAAATGCGGCAATTTTGCTTATTTACGTAGCCATTCAACCAGAAATGAGCCTCATCGCTGAACAAAATTTGTCGCGAAACACATTTCGAACCGAACACTGATTTTGGTAATAAAATTCAATGATTTGCAAGCGTTGCTCGTTAGTAAGTCTATTCATGATAAAATGTCAAAGCATACTGAGCATCTTTCTCTTTGACACCATGTCTGAAATCCCGCGTGATCTGTCAAATACTAATGCATGAAAATCCTAACCTCAAAAAAATCACCCGATATAAGTTGAAAGTGTTCTGTTTATAATCAGTGTCTTTGAAGTACGTTCTTCCTCTGGTGAGGTTTCGCTTAATTTTCTTTTGTTCTTGGGCATATGACAACCAAGACCAATTTTTATTTTGAGCGAAAGCTTATAACTAAGGTTACCTGTTATATTATCACTTTTTTGGAAAATATTTACACAAACTTAGATGTTAATGACTTTTTTAAGTATTTTTGTGAGTTTAACTTATTTAAATTTAAAAAATTCGCAGGAGCGATATACAAATTGAACCAACTACTTTCACAACAGTGTTGCCAACCCTGTTGGTAATACTTTAAACTATTTTCATAAAATTTGTTTCTAAGAGAAAGAGCAAATATTCAGGTTCTTAACAAGAAACCTTGAATAAGAGATTGTCAATTTAATATTAAGTTGTCTTTAAATTCCTGAAACTATAAGCCTTCAATTCCATCTTATATATTTTGACGCACAAAAATAGTGATTTGAAGTGATTTTTATTTGCGACATATAACTATATGGCAAGTATTCGTAAAAAATTTCGACCTCGAGCCTTAAATCAAACATATATCCCACGATTCCATCTGTCTATCAGTCCTGGCCCCTACAGCCCAAACCATTGTGCGTTTTTCATTTTTTTAATACGAAAACAGCAGTCCCCATACAATTTGAACAGTTATTTTGTTCTTAAGTTTTCTCAAAAACTAAAGAACCGATTTCAATAATCTTCTCTTTCTGTGTAAGCTCTTGTCGATGATCAAATGATCCAATTGATGATGATGATGATTTTTGATTATCAAAAATATCATTTTTTTTTTATTTTTAAAGAAATATTAATTTTTTTGACAAAACTCGATATCTTAGAAAGGGGCGATACATTTTTTTTTTTTGAAAATGCTATAAAAACATCGAGTGTAGCTTCGGCTATGTGGCACGTGCGCCGTCCTGTTAAAACCAAATGTTGCCAATATCCTCCTCTTCAATTTTTGTGAACAAAAATTCGTTCAACATGCCCGATAACGCCTTGCTCATTTTCGAAGAAAAATGGTCCAATTATGCCTCTGGGGCCCTACTTTGTAACTCGAATCGAATGGTTGTTATACCAACTTGTTTTAAAAAAAAATTCTACTTTCGAACGAGTATCGAGTTGTTTGACAGTTTTAAAAACAAAAATAAAACATCAAATTTTTGGACAATAATAATTATAACAAAAATGGACACCGTTGGAAATTTGGTTTAATTTGAAAGGAAATGAAGAACGGTACGAGCAAATTGGATGCAAAAGAATAAGAGATAATTCCAAAATAATGGAGCTGAGTGAGAAAAGGTTTGCACATAATTATAGGGTCCGCCATCGAACGTTTTTTTTTTTCAACTAGTGCCTATTTCGTGAATGGTTACACTTAGCTCATGTCTGATTTCACATATAATTAGTTTTATCTTTTCGCTGAACGAATGTGGTTGTGTATACGCTTCATTATCTTTTCAGATGAAGCTCATTTTGATCTTGGCGGGTATGTAAACAAGCAAAATTGTCGCATTTGGGGCACAGAAAACCCGTATGCATACATTGAATAGCCGATACACCGAAAACGAGTCACTGTTTGGTGCGGATTTTGGTCCAAAAACATAATTGGGCCATTTTTCTTCGAAAATGAGCAAGGAGTGGCCGTTACAGTCAATTGCGATCGTCATCGGACCAAGTTGAACGAATTTTTGTTCACAAAAAGAGGAGGATATTGGCAAAATTTGGTTTCAACAGGATGGCGCTACGTGCCACACTGCCGAAGCTACACTCAATGTTTTTATAGCATTTTCAAAAAAAAAGTTATTTGGCGGACCCTTTATATATACGGTAGAATATTTGAACGCATTCTTAATGAAAAATATATACTTTTTCTTTAGTTTTGTTAAGAACTATCGTCTTTCTAGAGACGGATTTATGTTCTTACTTAACACCATATCATCCGACATGACTACTCGCACAAGACAAAATGCTGTTCCGATTATCATTAAGTTATCAGCAGCAATGAAATTTTTGGTAACAAGAGGTTATCAAAACCAAATCGGTGGTGACAAGAACGCTGGACGTGCACAGCAAACCATGTCAAAAATACTTTGCCGAAGTTTTGACTTCAATAGAAAGAGTCATGTGCCCGCTGATGATGAATTTTGAAATGTATGAGGAAGAGGAACGAAAGTCCAAACGTTATTTTTGGCAAAAATCACGAATTCCCGGTGTAATTGGGGTGAAAATTTGAATGAAAAACTTTCAAATTCAAATTGCATATTAATAATTTATAACATTTTACTTACACTTTGACAAAAAAAACTTCGTTCGCAAACACATTTGATGTAGAGTGATTATTTTCGATTTTGCCTTGTTTTAAATTCTACTTTCGAGTTACGAAGTCCCTCGTTTATTCGAAACTTCATAAGAATATAGTTGGCACTACTAGAACTGTTCGATTCTCGTTTGTTCGAAAGTAGTCAAATAGATACATAATACCAATTTTTCGAATTCGAACAATTTCATTGTAGAATCAAGTTACATAGTAGGGCCCCTGGACCAAAATCCGCACCAAACAGTGACTCGTTTTGGGTGTATCGGCTTTTCAATGTATGCGTGCGGTTTTTCTGTGCCCCAAATGATCCAAAAAAAAAACGTTAGATGGCGGACCCTATATACATACCAATAATATTATTTTTATTTTCAGGTACATTTTTAAATCTTAAAATTTAGGAAATATTTTTAAATAGACTTTTTAGGAGACATAAGAAAGTTCTAGTGACCCAGTCGTGCACTTTATTTATTTCAAAATTAATTTTTTGTTGAATACAAAAACTTATAAGATCTTAAAAAAATATTGAAATCTACTTTTTGAAGTGAATTGTTTTGGATGCTCTAGAACTGAGATTTTAACAGAAATTTCAAAAATATAACTGTCCCAAAAACAGCAACTTTTGTTTAACTTATGGCTAATTGAAAAAATATAATAAACGTTTCATATCTATTAATAAAAAAACTTTGAATGTCTTGAGAATTGAAGTGAAAAGAGATTCTAAAACGTGTAATTTGTGCCACATAAAATTTTGTTCCCAACTTATTTGTTTACCTTAATTTGTTTTTATTTAATATTTAGAGGAATTATGTACTTATTCACTTATTTTCTTAAATACAATAACCAAACATTTTTCTCTCTAAACTTTTTAATTTTTGTTGACTCCTTTAAAATCAAAAATCCAGAAAATTCTTCATATCAGATTCTGTCTCATTTTCTGGGTTTTTGAATTTTTGTACGGTTCTTAGCATTATTAGAAATGTACACAAGAAAAGAATAATAAGTCATTTTTCTAAAAAGCTACGTTTCAAAACAATTTCTTACAATTCTGCGTGAAATGCACCACAAACCCTCTAAACTATTGTGTTTCAACTCTTAAATATGACATATTTAGAAAAATAAGCAAGCTTACTGCAGTTAACAACGAAGTGTTGGGATCAGGTATCATTCCTCAAGAATTTAGGGAATCAATCATTTTTCCGATCTACAAAAAAGGAAGCTGGTCTGAGATGTCGAACTAACGAGGAATATCTTTTTTAAATTTGTGTTATAAAATATTTACAGCTGTTCTGCAAACACGGCTCAGTAAATGGATTGAAGAAAATAAGCTGTTGAAAGAATTTCAGGCAGACTTTAGATCCGGTTACTCAACAATCGATCATATCTTTGTTCTGAAAAGCATTGCGAATTCATTTATAAGAAGAAGGAAGAAGTTATACGCGTTTTTCGTGGATTTTAAGTGTGCATTTGACACGTTGAATAGGCAAGCTCTTTTCTATAAGCTCTTTGGTATGGGAATGTCGTTAAAATTTGGAAGAGTATATGGATACTAATGCAGCAGTTTGGAATGGTACAGAAAGGTTGGATTGGTTTAGAACTGAATCAGGCGTTAGACAAGGTTCTACGTTGAGTCCAAGCCTATCCGCTCTATTTATCGAAGACTTATTCGATTTCTTACCTGCTGGTATCGAAGACGCTGGAGAATTATTTAAAGCACCGTTGTTTGCGGATGATATTGTGGTTCTCGCGTCATCTCCAGAATCACTACAGCTTATGATAAACCGAATTTTTGAGTACTGTAAAATATGGAACCTAATAAATAACATGGGAAAGTCCAAGATCATGATTTTCAAGAACGGAGGAGGTAGAAACTGCCTTAATGAAAAATGGAACTACAATGGTGAGAATATAGAAATTGTCAAATAGTTCAAATACCTTGGAGTGAACTTGACAAACAATTTAAATATAGAAATGCATCTGAGAGAAAAGCTTACAAGTGCAAAAGCCGCCATCAGCGCATCTTGGAGTAGGTGTTTCTCAAACAAAAGTATCGCACACAGCAGTAAGCACACTGTTTTTAAGGCAGTAGCAGAATCAATCTTGTTCTATGCAGCTCAAGTATGGGGAGCGAAGCAATATGAAGATGTGGAAAAATTGTTACGCTTCTACGTTAAAAGAGTCTTTCGATTGCCACCAAATACGCTGAACTATATAGTTATGTTGGAAACAGGATTGATAGATGATAGATAGATAGATAGATTTCTTTATTTTTTCCAGTATTAATTACAATATTTTATAAAAGAATACGGACGTGGCTACCTGAGCCGTCTGCCGGTATTGACATTTGATTACATTAACAAAATAATAAAGAAAATATAATACATTTAAACAATTTAAAATATAAAGATTTAAAAAAATAAAAAGATTTGGGTTGAAAATAAGTCATATACAATATGTACATAGAAACTGAGAATTACTATTTCAATGGACAAATTTGAATTTGCTTTTTAGTATGAAATGCCAAAGCGAGAAAGATGGAAGAGCAAGGATATTGAGTGAGCAATTTTAATGATTTGCAACATAAAGTCGATTAATTTTGATATGATTTAAAACACAAAAATATTTAGAAGCGGTTGCGGTAAGATAAGGCGTGCTTGCAGTATTTGAACAGACACTCCCAACCCCGATTGCCATTCAGAATCTCGTAAAGACCGTTTTGGTTGAGGAAGCTTTCGTTGAAATATAATCTTCTTATCTCTTGCAGGATAGGGCAGACTGCGATGAAATGATTCACATTCTCAAGTTCTCTTCTGTTACATAGATTACAAGTTTGCTGTCTATCATTGCGATGCGGGATAAAATTGAGATCCAATAGTTCAACTCTCGCCTTGAAAATCACACTGATAATTTCCGCAGAAAAACAGTTATTGAAGTACTTGGTTTCTGTTAGCAATTGATGATTAAGATTTTTGTAGACTGCTCTGGACTCTGAAGAGCAGGCTCTGATGATATGTTGATTGAATATTTGTTCGTCAACCTTAGCAATCACCCTGTTAAACATATTTGTCCATTCTCCCACGTTAGCTATAGACGTTGGCATTGCAAGGTTATGTGATAAGGCCATCTGATTCCAT
This sequence comes from Eupeodes latifasciatus, assembly GCA_920104205.1. Classification (NCBI taxonomy): domain Eukaryota; kingdom Metazoa; phylum Arthropoda; class Insecta; order Diptera; family Syrphidae; genus Eupeodes; species Eupeodes latifasciatus. Next base: position 19,120,739 of record OV049926.1, read on the forward strand.
TCCCTGAAAGGAGAAGCGTTAGTTACCATTAGTCTTTCTAAGATTTTTCTGTGAAGACTGTTTTCATTTCTACACATAACTCTGATAAGGTAGTCCGAGTGGGCTTTTAAATTTCGGATGTATATAGGTGGCAAACCCGATTCGACATGAATGGCATACGTTGGTGTAGAGTTTGGTAGTCTAAACAAACGCTTAAAAAAGTATCTCTGCGTCTTCTCGAATTCCTCAATCGGTGAGATACCAAAGGCTTGCACTCCGTAGCACAAGCATGTGTTTACAGTTGCATCGAATATTTTGTATTTAGAGACAAGGTCAATATTTGGATTTGCGAAGAGCTTTGGCCACATCAGATTAAGAGCAAGCTTGGCGTCCTGACTTTTCTGTCTGGCATGGGTATCAAAGTTAAGATTGGAAGAGATGGTTATGCCAAGATATTTGAAATTTTGAACTACTTCGATGCTCTCACTTCCGATTTTCCAGTTTTCTTCCCGTTGACTAGTGCGATTCCGACTTTCGAATATCATGACTTTTGTTTTTAAAGCATTGATTTTAAGGTCCCATAAGTTGCAGAAAGATAAGAGTTTGTTTAATTGTAGTTGTAGAGAGAAAGGATTATCCGCTAGCAGAACCAAATCATCTGCATAGAGTAGCACTTTTATAAGCTGGCCAGCAAAGCTGACTCCTCCTGGCAGGATATCTACTATTCTATCAATATATAATGAAAAGAGTAAGGGGCTAAGTATACATCCCTGCGGAACCCCTGCAGATGTGCTAAACCATTCAGACATATTCGTGCCATCCCATACAGCTGCACTTGATGTGGCGATTAGTTTGGAATAAACTTCTAAGAGCTTCCTAGAGATTCCCAGTGATGCCAATTTATATATTAATACTTGCCTGTTCACTGTGTCGAAAGCTGCTTTGAAGTCAACAAAACAGACGTACATCTTCTTTTTGTTTTCGATGAATTTTCTCGCTATGCTAGTCAGTGCAAAGATATGATCTGTTGTTGAAAAACCGGAGCGAAAGCCAGCTTGGAATGCGCTTAGTCGATTAGTGTTTTCTACCCATTGGGAGAGTCTATTGTAGAGAATCGATGCAAAGATCTTCCGAAGCGAATTAAGTATCGAAATTCCTCTGTAGTTTTCAGGTTGGAGTGGATCACCTTTTTTAAAAATTGCAAAAATAATCGCTTTCATAAACAAAATGGGTGGGCAAGCATCATTGTATATTTTGTTGAAGAATTCTACCAGATAAATTTTTAGTTCATCCGTGCTGTATTTAAAAAATTCTAAAGGGATCCCATCACATCCTGGAGCTTTGTTGTTCTTTAAAAGCGTGAGTGTTAATTCCAGCTCTCGTAAATTGATCGGGCAGTCCAGTTCAGGAACTTGTTCAAACTGCAGTGCATAGCTGAAGGAGTGCAGGCTCTCGTCGGCTGTCAATAGAATTTTAAAATGAGTTGCTATCGTTTCAGCTTCGAGATAGTTCTTGGTGTATTGGTTACGTGGACTCAGTTCAAATATACAATACCAGAATTCTTTAGAATCTCTCGCTTGGTTGATTTTGTTCGCAATGTTTTTCAGATATTGCAATCTTTTTTGTTGACATAGCTGTTTATATTCTCTGTTAGTTCTCAAGTATAAAGTCGAGAATACCTCGAGGTTATTAGATCTAAACATCTTTAAATATTTAAATGACAAGTTTCGAAGCTTTATGCAGTCTTTGTCGAACCAAACACATTTAAATTTGTATGAAACGGGATTATTTGGGTTTGATCCAGCATTACGGACAGCTCTTGTTATACTTTCATCAATTTCATCGATATTTGTTAGCATTTAAACCGGAAGATGACTGCACTGATGGTTTAGTAGTGATTTATACCTCTCTGCCTTGCTTTCAACCCAGCGAAGCTTCTGAATAGCATTAGAGTTCAGCTGGTTGACTTCTTCCCTAAAGCACGCTTTTACAGCTATAGGTAAGTGTCCTGAATAGTTTGCATTGAGAACCTCAAAATCGTCAACTGAATCCATCCAATCACCTGATATTGCACAGATGTCTATAACTGATTGTCCTTGTCCGCTTATGAACGTATGCTCACCATTCTTGTCACCTTTTGAAACTCCGTTTGCCACAAAAAAGCCATAGTCTTCGAAAAGTTCGATCAGAAGTCTTCCATTACTATTCGTTACCTCGTCTTTTGAGCGTCGAATTACCTCGAACTGTTGTTGTGGGTGTTGGTAATGTGTGAGAGGATTTTGATAGCTGCCAATGCGGCCATTTAAATCTCCAATTATCATTATATTCTCCAGGCGTGTATCATTGATGAATTCTCGCAAGACTGTGTACTCATGCAGCCAATTGTTGTAGTTAAGATAAGTCGGTATGATGTTCAGCTTGTGCTTTTTGAGTTGTACCTGTATAACGAGTCTTGTTTCATAAATTGTACTTAGAATTGAGTTACTATATATATTTTTTATGCCACATAGTAGTCCTCCACTCGCTCTTCCATGTACATTGAATCTAATGGCTGGTATAAAAGTAAGTTTATAATCTTTAAAAAATTTACTGTAATCGCTTTGATTTTTTTCTTCAATAAATAGGTCCGTTCGCGTACTTTCTGCACCAAAATTCGTAAAAAGAAATATTTTAAAGAGTGGGGGTAAAATTCTCTCACCAAAAAAAAAAAACTACAAAAAAGTAAGCGAACGGGAAAACAACAAAATTTTTACACAATGTTACTGTGTTGTTGCTGTTCTTTGAAAATTTGTTTTTAAACTTTATAACTGACAGCAAAAGCGAACAATTTATTTAATTTATTTGAATTTCTATCAATTTTGACAATTTTCACAAATCAGCCCAAAGAAATTTCTTGGGCTAAAATTCGTAGGTTGGGGAAATATTTTACTCTCTCGTGAGCGCTCTCTTTTACGAAAAACTACGAAATTTTTGAGTACGCGAACAGGATTTGGTTAAATTTCGTATTTTTTCGTAAAATTGGACTATTTTAGGAGGGTACGCGAACGGACCTAATGTTTCGATTAGAATAAAAATATCAAAATCATGAATGAATTTAAAAAAGTCTGGTATTAATAGCTTATTTTTAAGACCAGTGATATTATATGATAAAATTGATAAATTTGAAAAATTGTTAGTTGAGTTTTGACAGACGGCTCTTAAAAGTTAATTTTTGTTGCTATTAATAGGGTTCGAACCTTTACTACTAGATGGCGCTGTAGACGGTAGAGAGAATTGTTGATTGCCAATCGGAGCTAACTTCGCTCCCTCACTAACGTCAAAATACCTTTGTAAACAGCTGTCATCAAGCACTTTGCGCAGGAACATCAAATCGTCTGAGTTTTTGACAACCAACCCTCGTGCGCAATTGTAAACAAAAGTGCGGTTGTTAATTTGCAATTTGTTACCTTTTAAAAATATGTTGAGTTCCGAGTTATTTTCCATAAGTTTTGCTTTGATATCGAGAAGTGTTTTTCTGCGCTGACGATACAAAAGAGTCTGTTCCCGGTGAATACTCGTGCCGCTTCCTTTAAGTTGGCTAGCTGCTGCCAAAATTGCTTCGGCGTTCGACGACGTTTGCAGCTCTAAGAATACGGTTCCTCTTTTTGTTTGTGCGTTTTGGGTGACCCGGGACTTGGAAATGTGTATTTCTTCACCTTCCTTTAATTTGAGAAGCCGTCTGCAAGTTTGTTTTGCTGACTGAACTGCGTCGGTTTGTCCATCTAGAGGAAGGTGTATCACCAGAGATTTGTCGTTAGTTTTCCGCGAGATTAGTTCGATCTGGGACTCCAACAGCTCACAGCGGTCTGACATAGCGGAAAGTTTCTGATACAGCTGTTGGTTCTCTTTACGCAGTGAATCCAGTTCCAGTGCCAGTGAGGACTTCAAATCATCAGAAAAAACTTTCATTTGTTCGGAAATTGCCTCATTTAGAACTGTTTTCAGTTCAGTGATAGACATATTCCCCACCGCCATTTTATTCGTTGTGTTAGCTAGATGTTTTTTGCTGAAGATTGGATGGTCGGGAGAAGTCTCAGTTAAACCTCTTTTATTGCCTTTCATATAGGAAAACCGTTACGCCAGCAACTTGGTTTATTTTTTGTTAAAAATTTATCGTTTATAAAACTTTTTACCAATTTAAATTACACTTTTCTCAAACCGAGTGATAAAAAGAACGTGATTAAATTAATTTTATAAATTATTGTGACTTATTTTTATTTAAAACTTTAAAAATTTTGAAGAGCGATACAAAAATTTAACCAATCACTTTCACAACAGTGCTGTCAATCCCATGGAAACAGGATTGCAGCCACTCTTTGTACGAACACTTCGAATGCAGATTGATTATGTGCTCAAAATCATGAATGTGGATAATTACCGGTTACTGAAGACAGTGGCACTTCAAACTGTTCGAGAGAGGTCAGGATTGTATGCAGAATGGATAAAACTTGCAAGGGAGTGTGACATGGACCTTAACATAGATACCTTTGATTTTAACCACTGGAAAGAGTCAATGTACCACCTTATTGCAAAAGTGGATGATAATTCATGGAAAAAATGCCTTAATGAAGCAACTGGGTCTCTGCACAGAGCAATTCACAGTCAACTCAATCACAATTTTGAGGCGAAGAACTATTTTCGGGATGAATACAGCGTAGAGGAGATTTCGATGATGGTAAAGCTGCGTAGTGAACTCGTACCTCTTAACATCATTTCACATAGAGAGGATGTACCAATATTATGCTCCTTATGTAATCTACAAGTGAGAGAAGATGTATTTCACTTCATGGGTAAATGTCCAATTCTTAAAGACATCAGGAGAAATGTTCTTGGAACGGGTTTTTAGAATTAAAATGAAATTGTATCATTGTTGAAAGAAGTCGACGTTAAGAAACTGTATATGTACTGCAAACTGGCTCTAAATTATAAGGGAAGAATTGGTAATGAGAGTTTCTGAAGAAAATATTTAATCTTATCAGTAAACTATTCTAGAAAAAAAAAAACTTTTTATATGATGCACCTTATTTATTTATTTATAAAATATATTTCATAAAAAATAAGTTTCCAATTTATGTTTTGTCAACTAGGCAGACGGCAGAATGCCATGCTTTTTTTGATTTTTGTAAACAATGTAAACAATGACGGCATAGCTGCCGAACTATTTAAAGCAGCAGGCGATGACTTGGTAGGGAGCATGCACCAACTCATCTGCAAAATATGGTCGGAAGAAAGCATGCCCGATGAGTGGAATCTCAGCATAGTTTGCCCGATACATAAAAAAGGAGACCCTTTAAATTGCGCCAACTACAGAGGGATCAGTCTCCTTAACATTGCATATAAGATCCTTTCTGCCGTATTATGTGAACGTCTGAAGCCGTTCGCCAACAACCTGATAGGTCCTTATCAGTGTGGCTTCAGACCAGAAAAGTCCACTATCGACCAAATATTTAAACTACGGCAGATCTTGGAAACAACCCAGGAGCTTCAAATCGATACCCACCATCTCTTTATCGATTTTAAAGCCGCGTATGACAACATCCATAGGGAAGAGCTCTACAGAGCAATGTCTAGTTTTGGCATCCCTGTCAAACTTATCCGTTTGTGCAGAATGACGATGGAGAATGCACGCTGCTCCATCAAGGTCGGAAAAGATCTCACCGATGCATTTGATGTCAAAAAAGGTTTTAGACAAGGCGATGCACTGTCATGCGACTTCTTCAATATCGTTCTGGAAAGAATTGTGCAAAATTCAACCGTCAACACTAGAGGCACAATTTTCCAAAGGTCCATCCAATTACTCGGATACGCAGATGATATTGACATAATTGAAAGATCAAAGCGTGATGTCAGTGGAGCGTTTTTGAGCATTGCGACGGAAGCGAAGAAGATGGGTTTAGTGGTCAATGAGGGCAAGACCAAGTTTATGCTGTCATCAAAAAAGGACATTGAACAACGACGTCTTGGACAAAACGTCACCATGGACAGCTATAACTTTGAGGTAGTTGAGGACTTTGTCTACCTAGGCACCGCTATAAACACAGACAACGACACCATCGCTGAAATCAAACGAAGAATAACTCTTGCAAATTGCTGCTTCTTTGGACTTAGAAGGCAGTTGAGAAGTAAAGTCCTTTCTCGAGCATCTAAAATCATCATCTATAAGACACTCATCATCCCGGTTCTCTTAGGATGCTTCGAGAGAAAAATTCTTCGGATGATTTTTGGTCCCGTACGTATAGATGGAGAATGGAGGAGAAGATATAACGACGAACTGTACGGGCTGTACAGCGACACTGACCTAGTTAGCAGAATAAAAGTCCAACGGCTTAGATGGCTGGGTCATGTAGAGCGAATGGACATCAACGCTCCAGCCCGGAAGGTCTTCGAATCCAATCCCGAGGGACGGCGCAGTAGAGGAAGACCGCGACTCAAGTGGCGCACTCAGGTGGGTGAAGACCTCAACCATCTTGGCGTGCGAAGCTGGAGACAGCTAGCTAGGGACCGAGCTGGCTGGAGACGCATGTTGGTTGAGGCCCAGGTCCGCCCGGACTGTAGCGCCACCTTAAGTAAGTAAACAATGTAAATTATTTAAGACGAGCAATAAAAATCTATCTAATCTAAAATCTAAAATATTTAGAAAATTGTTGGAATCTTGGAATGCTTTCATATGTAGGGAGTCGTCCAAATTAAAAAGTTAGACTATATTTCGCTGGACAACAGCGTTCTTTTATAATTTAATAACTAAAGTTGTCACTTTAGCCCATGATATTTGTAGACGTAAGGTTAGGATACACATTATGTTATTTAAATTTTGTCAGACTCCTTTACACAGCATGAAAGAACAATTTAAAGCGGTGATTAAAAACTCTTCTATATGTTATGTGTGTGACCATCCCCCCTGATTAAAAGTCTGGATCCGCGCTTGGTTTACACACGCATTCGTTTCACCAAAACTCAAATTTTATTTATAAGTGTATTCTGTTGACATTACAATAAAAATTAAAAAAAAAAAAAAAAAACATTAATTACGTACGAAAAACCACATGAGTCAAGTGATGTCCATTTTTGTCAAAACACTCCTACAGATGCTGTAAGAAGTTCTGCATACTTCTCTGAAGCATTCGACGTAAAACTGCTCGAATTCATCTTGTTTAAACCAGTATTCGAGTTGATACATCATTTTTTGGTTTCGGCAAAATAAAATCACGCAGCATCTATAAGTAACTATCTGTGTTGACAGTGACAGTGACCATTTTGACGAACAAAGTACGAATCAATATTGAAGTTTCGCTAATGCCACACCAAACAAACAGTGAAATTGTGACTGTAGAGAGGTCGTTTATGAAGCTCGGAGGCCCAATAACAGAAGTCTTATTTACTAAACGCTCTTGATAAATGAGAGTGAGCTTCTTACGCTCATTATCAAAACAGTATCATCCGTCAAGATTTCCAACATACCTGCAATTCTTGGACAACCATAATTTCGTAGGGATGAAAATGCAATTTAAAATGCGAAACTCGCCGAGTGTGACCTACAGCCAACCGACGAGGATTGGCTTTAACTGCTTGACAGACTTTTTCAACACGACCGGCCGTGGCGTTCAATATTGAAATGATTTCGGAATCGTCTCTGTGATTCAATGACCAAACGGTCCGTTTCAATTAATCAAAACAAATTTTTTTTTTAAATTGTCTATAGCTTATCGTATTTTTTAAATCAAACTTCCATTGGATCTCTAACTCTTTTTTCCATAAAATTCGTGTTTTTCTTAAAATATCTCCTTAATGTCAAGAATTCAATTTCCCACAAAAAATCCTTAACATAAGTTGCCAAGATTGATATTTTCCTTGATGTTAATAATAATTATTATCAATTATTGAAGTTTAAGACATTATATAAAATTGTCTGCTTTGACAATTTGTTTGAATTCAAAACTTTAACTACTACGAGTAATATCTCAAAAAATATCAAAAAGATATTTAGTATAGTGGACTTTTTTTTATAGTTAATTGAATTTTCTTTAAAGGTGTTATTTTCTTGAGATTTCCCAAAAATTTATCAGCACTGCAGTCGCAATAAACAACACCCTTGAACATAGTCTCCTATGTGTCAGTTCAGTCAATTAGAAAAAAGGTTATAAGCATTAATAAACAACAGAATCAGAAGATATCATAACCTTTTTTTCTCATTTTCAACCATTATTTAAATTTACCCAAATATTTAATAAATAAAGCATTTTTAAGTCATTCAAGCAAAAAGTTAATTTTCCAGAAATAAAAATCTTAAAATACGAGTACATACGTCTTTTTTTTTTTGTATATACTTAAATCTTTTTGTAAATCTTATACCTTCTTGCTTGGAGGGAATTTTGGAGTATTTTTGATCCAATGAACTGTAAGATTTATTCTTAAAATATATGTAAAATGTATCTTTTGAAATTAAATGCAAATTCATTTTCATTTTCATTTGTTTTCTTCTCCCGTATACTTCTCACAATTTCCATAGAACTCATTCACAATAAGTACTTAAAATCACATCCTATAACAATCGAAGGTGATGCTTCAATAAATATTCTTTCTGCAGCTTAATCAAAATGAAATACTTTTTTTTTTTTTCTCGATAAAACATCAGTTCAAGTTGAAGGATATACCTACTCGTTTTAGTAAATCCTTCATAAACAAATTGAAAAACAACAAAACAGATTCAAGTTTATGTAAGAAAAAATAAAGTGTAGACCGTAGGTCACATGCATTTGCTTACAATCCCCTTCCGAATGTGTTAAGCCAGTGGGCTTTATATTTATTATGAACTTTTTGGTCCTCCTAGCTGTCAAAAAATTTTTCATTGAAAGGATTACAATAAATCCAAGCAGGATAATCTTTATTGTTTGACCATTATCGACTTCATTTTTCATGTTCAATAGTTTTCCGGATCCACAAAATATCCTTAACGTAGCTTTCAGTACTTGAAAAGTATCTGCAAGGAAGAAAAAACAATATAATAGCTTTAGCAATCTCAAAAAAAAGGATGAGTTAAAACCATTATTGAATTTGAAACTCATCCTAATCCATATCCTTTACACAGTCGGGCTTGAAGATCTCTATTTTTTGAATCCTTGTATTTTGTGTGTATAAGGATAAAGATGTACCTATGTACGTATTACTTGCAAGGATATCTGACCCATCACAACAATTCTGGCGTAAGAATATGCTTCAGTGCTTCACATAAAGTGAATATCGATCGTTGCAATCGACCTGATTGAATCTTATTCCGAAAACAAAATAAAACAACAACAACAAAACAAAAAAAACCCCAAACGGACACGGAATTTCGAAGCCAATTCATAGGGTTTGCTGTGATGCTTCTCTCCTCCACATCACCAACATCATCCCAATCTTGTGGGAATCGTTTTCAGCAAATTTCCGAAACAGATAGATTCCCCTTCTCCTCCCAAAATAATATTAATAAACAAGGATACCATAACCTACGACGACGTAAAGTTCACCGATGATGGCAATGCAAGGAGAATTACACTTGGACCTACACCGAACTGAAGGACTCTGATGAGCATAGGGCTTAGTGGAGATAATACAGGGATAGGGATTCCTTGAGGTGGCCCACCTGCATAACTATTTGGCCGTGGGGGTTTGTTTTGCTATAGCTAAGCTCCAGGAGTTAACCAAAACTCAATTGCTTTGGGTGAATGCATTAATGATGTTTTTTGTTGTCCTTAAAGTTGCTTCTTGGAAATATTTATACATTGAAAGGACGAGGCAAGCGACGATGACGATGATGATGGCGACGCATGTTGGCCGGCGCGTGGCCGGAAGGAAAGCCGGAAATTATTATTTGCTTGAAGCAATCCTACGAATAGACTTCTTCTTTTTTTCTTCGGGAATATACATAGGTGAAGATAATATAGACATGAGAGTAGAGCGTTCCTTATTGACCGATTAACTCACTTACAATAGAGATTTGTGTAGTTTTCTTCGTCAAACATTTATTGAAATTCAATAGAAGATGGATTAAGTTGCAATCAAAGATATAAATGGGGAGAGAGGGGGTATATAATGTGAGCATAGAGCTTGAGAAATAATTGAAAATGGTCCTTGGTAAATAACTTATTGAAGTTCGAAACAACGGAAATTCGAAAAAAAATATTGTATTAAGCCGAGGAAACATTAAAAATCGACTTCAAATAAATTTTGTTATACAGATAATAAGGCAGAAAGATGCAGAAAGAGCTCTCAAGAAAATTGCGTGGGTGGTTTTTTTACCATAGCAGTTTAAAAAAAAGTGAAAATTTTGGTTAAACCTAAATATCTCATGAACCAATGATGCTAGAGACTTGAATTAAATTTTATAATATATATTGTAACGTAATACAAATCAGTTATATTTTTGGAAAAAAATCCAATTAACGGTTTTTTTTTATAAATCAAAAAAACTGAAACAAAATTTGTCACCTCGAAAATTTTACGACCAAATACGAAATATGATTTCATCTCAAAAACAATTTTGTGTAACGAAGAATAATGTTTTTGACATCTGATAAAATTTTGAGAAAAATTTAATTGACAGTTTTTTTTATAAAAACTAAAATCCTAAAAAAATGTACTCATAGTTGGTAAAAATTGAATTTCGACGCAAATATCTTTTCAAAAACTTGAGATTAAGGCTTCAAACTTTTCTTATCTTATAAGAAATATTGTTTTTAACATTCTGCAAAATGTTGAGAAAAATCGAATTGACAGTTTAAAAAAAAAATAAAAACCTAAAAAAAAAAGAGGCTGGGATGCGACCCACACTGATAACTTCCCATCCCATCTATCGATTTGTCTTGCTTAAAAGTTTGTCTAAATGTATCAATTCTTACCAAATTTGCGTTCTATTTTGTGTAGATTTTATTTTTTTCACGTGACAACGTCTTAAATTAGGTTGCGGCTGGGAGTCACTTATGAAAAAGTGTAACGCCCGGTAACGTTACGATGAGTCACCGAACGAGAGAGAGGCCCGCCGAATTCCTTGCGTCTCTCTCCCACTCAACTATGATCGGTCTGCCGCGCGCGCAGCACTAGAGAATTAGGCGCATTGAATCGGCGCATGCTTGTGTCTCTGTCTTTGTCTTTCTCGAACGTTCTTGGCGTTGGAAAAACAAGAAAGCGTCATAATACAAGTTCACACGTGTGGTTAAAGTATCGTCAGCTGTGTCTGTAGTGAAAATGTGGAGTGCTTAGATTCGTCATTTACAACAACTACAACAATAAAGGTAAATAATTGTACACTGATATTTCATTATCGTAAACTATGATTGATTGATTAATTGTTAGATTGACACAAAAGTTGAGAAACTGAGTTTATAGGTTATGTCATACTATTGATAAATGTTGATAGTGTTAAGTAAATTATTAGTTTAAAAAATTTGTGCAATTCTTATTTTCATTCAATTCCTTGTTCCTATTGTGCAATTTAATTATATTCATATCAATAAATATTCTACCGAGAAAAAGACGTTGTCACGTAAAATCTTCGCCCGTAAAACCGACTTTACAGGCAACCATTTTTTTATTTTTTATGAAAAAATGGACTGTTGGATTTTTATAAAAAAAATTATTGAATATAAAAAACAATATTTTCTGTGAAATAAAATAAGTTTGAAGACAATATTTTTAATTTTTGAAAAGCTATTTGAGCCGAAAATCAATTTTTACCAACTTTTATTAATTTTTTTGTTTAGGTTTTTATTTTTTGTAAAAAAACTGTCAATTCGATTTTTCTCAAAATTTGTCCTAATGTTGAAAACAATATTTCTTATAAGTTAAAATTAGTTAGAAGCCATAATCTCAAATTTTTGAAAAGATATTTAAGTCGAAAATTAATTTTTACCAACTTTTGTTAAATTTTTTTTCGGTTTTTAATTTTTTGTAAAAAAACTGTCAATTCTATTTTTTCAAAATTTTACTGAATGTTGAAAACAATATATTTTGAAAGATAAAAGTAGTTTAAAGCCAATATCTCAAAGTTTTGAAAAGATATTTGAGTCAAAACTCAATTTTTACCAACTTTTTTTAATTTTTTTTAGGTTATTATTTTTTGTAAAAAAACTGTCAATTCGATTTTTCTCAAAATTCTATCAGATGTCAAAAACATTATTCTTCGTTGCACAAAATTGTTTTGGAGATGAAATCATATTTTAGTCGTAAAATTTTCGAAGTGACAAATTTTTTTTTCAGTTTTTTTGATTTATCAAAAAACCGTTAATTGAATTTTTTTCCAAAAATATAATTGTTTTGTATTTCGTTACAATATATAACACAAAATTTAATTCAAGTCTCTAGCGTCATTGGTTCATGAGATATTTAGGGTTAACCAAAATTTTCACCTTTTTTTTAAACTGCTATGGTAAAAAAACCACCCACGCAATTTTCTTGAGAGCCCTTTCTGCCTCTTTCTGCCTTATTATCTGTATAACAAAATTTATTTGAAGTCGATATCTCTTCTGTTTCTTGAGCTATGGACAACGAAAAAAACGTCGCGAACGTACGGACGTACGGACATACGGACGTACGGACGTACGGACGTACGTACACACGCACGCACAGAAATCTTTCTTAAAATCTTTTATTTTGACTCTAGGGACCTTGAAACGTCGAGAAATGTCAAAATTTTCAATTTGACAAATCGGACCCATTACAATAACTTCCTATGGGAAGTTAATAACAAAAGTTGGTAAAAATTGATTTTCGACTCAAATATCTTTTCAAAAATTTGAGATAATGACTTCTAACTAATTTTAACTTATAAGAAATATTGTTTTCAACATTGGATAAAATTTTGTGAAAAATCGAATTGACAGTTTTTTTTACAAAAAATAAAAACCTAAAAAAAAACAATACTAAAACTTGTTAAAAATTTACTTTCGACTCAAATAGCTTTTCAAAAATTACAAATATTGGCTTCAAACTTATTTTATTTCACAGAAAATATTGTTTTCGATTTTCATATATCATTCGATATAAAAATCCAACAGTCCGTTTTTTCATAAAAAAATAAAATCTACAAAAAATAGTACGCAAATTTGGTAAAAATTGATACATATAGACAAACTTTTAAGCAAGACAAATCGACAGACGGGATGGGAAGTTGTCAGTTGCTTTGGATAACTCTGGTGGCAGGTCGTATAGTTTCTCAGTGAGAAAAACTGCGAAATCTTCTAAATTCGAGTGCGTCTTCTTGGATTTTCGTTTTTGCCAGTCGTGGTATTGTCCAGGAGACAACCTACTTGCTAGATCTGTCAGGATATAATTATAGTCTAGTTCCTTACTTAAATCCATCGACTTGATGTCCGCAACAAACCCATTCAGCACCACAGCCCACTGACGCAGTTTTGTGTCACTCGGTGAGCTCAACGACGGCAACTTAAGCAGATTCGTAGTGAGACTGTGTACTAAAACATCTGCTCTCCCATAAATCGCACGTAATGAGTCCATCACGGCGTTTGCATCAGTAGAATACCTTAGACGATCGCTCACCAGATTATAAGCTTCGCCTTTTAGTGCCTTTCTTAGACGAGCAACATTTTCTTTGGCACTGTATTTGCCTTCAACCGTTGTTGATATGAATACCGATTCAAAATACGGCCATTCTTTACTATCATGCCCCGAAAAAGAGGGCAACTCCTGGACCTGACTGCGATTCAAGATCGTCAATAAATTTGCCATATCTGACTGATGGCACGGACTGTCTTGTGACGCGTCTTGCAATATAACATTGCAGTCTTTTTGCCCCGACAGAGGAGTTGAGTGGGCAGCAGCAGGACCTACCATTTGCTTGTGTCTGCAATCAATTTGTCGAATCGCTTCGAGCCTTTCACTAGCAAGCTTTTTTAAATCTGCAGAATGAACAAAACTCGCTTCTTGCCTTGCAACTGACGATGTTGCAACCAACTGCGCTTTCAGCGTGTCCATTTCTGCTTTCAGAGAAGCGATTTCCTGGTCTCTCATGTCAACGATCGTTTGGGCCACCCTAGCCGCCTCAATCAATCCATCCACAGCAGCTAAAACATCATTTTGAGTGTTACTTGCCGTGGCACCTGCAGTGTGTGTATTCTGTTCCTTACTTTGACTTCCAATTTCATCGCAATCGTCTCTACGACAAAACCAAGGAGTAGCAGTGTCAAATAAAGTTGGGTTAAAATCCGCACACTTGTAATGCCACCACCTTCGGCATGTTTCACACGAAACCATCTCATCGTCATCGGGCAAATCACACTTCGTTGAAGCACAACTGTGTTCCATGTCGGTTAACATAAATGAAGTCTTCGTGGTGCAATTCCAATTAACACCAACTATAAAAACAAAATATGTCGGCGCGCAGACTCTGTGGTGAAAAAATAACCAAATTCTTTCCAAAACAAAAACCGTGTTTGTCCAAATTCGTTAAGTTGTTTTTATTTTCTAAAAATACAATTTAGAATTTAAAGAAAAAAGGGAAATTATACAAAACTTACATAGGTATGAATTCTTAATTTTAATTCTAAACTGCGGCCATCTACTCAGACTATGTACATTTTTCTTTGTTTTAGTTATTCTTGTGGCGCGGTTTTTCCAGAATAATTAAACAAATAATTTTTAGTACTGGAGAGTTTATGGCTCGATGACAAAAGCAGTGACAAAAAAGTATTGTTTTACTGAAGGCCACAACAACAAAAGCTTTAATTTTTGACCAAGAATCTATTATATTTATTGAAATTACCAATGGAACACACCCGAAAATATCAACAACTGTCAAAAGAAGGACTTTTTAAAACTGTAACTTTTTAAGGTTTTCTTTGAGTTCAAAAACAAATTGCTTTCTTTTTTCTGCGAAAGAAAACACAATTGATTTCGTTTTGTGTAGCTCCTAACTTTTCAATTGAAAACACATAGCAAAAAGTGGAAGTTTTGACAGATTTTTATCAAAAATTAATTGATTTGATTGAAATTTAAAAACGACAAATGCCATAAGTGAACTCTTTGTTTGAGTTGAAAATAAATTGTAATCGGTTTGTTTGTTTTATTAAACAAACAAACCCAGAGCAATGAAGATATTGGAATCACTGCTGTCATCACCTGAGATTAATCCATATGTTTAGGAAACATACACTTGGCCCCACTCACTGCTCAGCTTAATTGTTAATTATTGTCTTAACCTTTTTTGAAGTGGAAATGTTAAAATTTAATATCATCTACCTTGTATGAAAATCAGCACATGTTTAATAAAGTGAATTTAAATCCGGAACTACATAAGTACCCCGGAAGATTTGGTTCCCGGGAACTTATTGTTCTCAATCTTCATATCTGAACGATTACAACTAAAGATGGGTTAAAATAAAATGAACAAATTATTTTTGTCTCTAGAAATCACATTTATTAGTTCTTTTAATAATTCTTACAGTTATATATTTTATATATGTACATTTTAAAAATAATAATTATATTAAATTTTACTTTTTGTATAAATTACTAATTACATTGATTTAATTATTTTTTTTTAAATATATATAACAAAAATCTTTCTCAATTGTCAGAAGCATCACCCAACTTTCGGGTAATATCTGTCAAATTATCAATTTCCATTCGATCAACGCCCATTGCATTTCGCAGCTTCCTCAACGAAGCCTCACTATATCCGGTGCTCTTAAGTTTTGCTTCAGCATGGGAAATCACATCTCTAATACATTGCAGGGCAGCAGCATTTTGTGCCAATTTCATTGTGATGAACTTATGACGGAACTTTGATTTGGCTTTCTTGATTTTATTATTAATTCTTGATTTCCGACACGATTCAGCCCTCTGTTGTTGCAATGGATCACGAATTGATGAACTTGATTCGGATCCAGATCGATTGGATTGTCGACGTTCACAGATCACTGGATTCTCCATTAATTTCTGGTCGACGAAAGATTCTTCTTCGGCAGCATACTTGGCTATGACCTTCTTCATTTCAAAGTCGATGACAGTGTCAACACTTTCCGGTGTCAATTCATGGTAACAGGCAAAAGACTTTAGATCCATGGGCTCTGATGTTGGAGGGCAGAGTTTTTGTAAAAACATTCCCGAAAGATAATTGTTGGCGTCTTGAACTTGAATTTCGTTTTGCATTTTGATTTATTTTCTTTTTGATTTTGAATAAAATAAAAATTGATTTTTTTTTCTTCTAATGAACACTTTTTGAACAGTTAAGTTGTCACTTCACTTCTATGTCCCTTGGCAGACTGTGATGATCGGCTCTGGTCCTAATAGGTTTTATACATTCCGACTTATTTACAACGCGCAATGTTCCCTTATCCCCTCTCCTACTAAGTACCCTAAAATTGTTATTGTTTGCAACAAAATCTGATGTCATAAAATCAGACATGTTTGTATCTTTTTTATTTGTCATTGAGTCACCAGGCTTCTGTCATTCAAAGTGGATTAGCAGGTAGCCTTTTTGTCACTTTAAAGATCAATTTTATTTATTAGTCATTATTGGTAAGTATTTGTTGCCTGTCCGATCGTGCGTTATGTCGTATGCAATAAAAACTGTTTATTAATCGCACACGCTGCATATTTTGTTTACAAGTAAATTAAAGTTGTTGTTTGTCTGGCCAGATGAATTGATGACTGTCAATTTGAGAGGACTAGACAATATCTATTGTTGATTTTAGTTCATTATCAAATAATAATCCTTAGGGTTTTGATGATTTGAATTGTTGTTAGACAAACATGTTGTGATGTACAAACATGGATGCAATTTAAAGAATTAATTTATAATGTTTTTCTAATCTTCTGTCTAATGGAGTGGTGGTATTTTGAAAATGTCGATAACAAGTCTTTGAATTGAATTCAAAATTGAGTAATTTTCAATTAGGTACTTGTTTTTGTTATCGTTTAAGGGACAAAAAAGATGCTTGTTTTTAAAATGTTTTAGTTGTTTTTGAATGTGAGATAAGCTGGACGCAACTTTTGAACAATGTTAACACATTTGAGGCATCTGTGGAAGCATTGATATTGTTTTTGATGTTTGCATTGTTTTTGAAGATAGTAAGAGTTTTAGCGTCATTTGTAAATTATAATAAAAGTGTTGGGCGTAGATGAGTCATAAGTTAGATTTTTTGGAAACTAATTTGCCAGAGAATCAAAAGTCACAATGATCAGATCATATTTGGTACAAACTGACAAATGAAACTAATTGCGATTTATTGGTTGTGCATATAGTATACTTGTACATGTTTAAGAAAATGAATATAAGTTTTCAATTAAAGGATTCAAGAAACGCTTTTCTGAACGGCTTAGTGGCGCACAGAGTGAGGCCTTAGCGATAAGAACTCGCACCAAACTAAATGCTAACTTATCTATGATTTCTTTAAGAAAGATAATTCAGCATTGAACAATCATAAAATATACATCTTACAGTAAAATGTTCTCTCAAATTGGAGTTTTCAAGAAGTTTTAATTTTTATTAATATCAGTTTTAAACAAAATGTCATTCCTTTATAAACAAAATATATGAAGTTAACCGTGTTCAAGTTTCATTACCAGTATAATAAAAAAGCTGAAATAGCTTTATCATTAATATGATGGATTCATAAGGCAAATACATACGTTTTCGAAGACAAAGATTTGTACTTCGCAAAATCATCATGCAATTTATTGTTCAGAACTATATTGTGCACTACATTAGCCTATAAAACACTGTTTTCGGTTGTCTTTAATATTTTAAAGGGGGCATATTTAAAAAAACTTGATTTGATACAAAAATTGTGAGGCAGGATTAGAATTGAGGACAATTTAATGCCTTAAAAAAGAGTTACCTTGTTTGTGGGACAGAAAAAAAAACTAATTTGGACTGAATAAAAAAAATATTCTATAACTTCTGTCTTGACAATCTTTCGCGTGTATAAATAAGTTTCTTGAAAACTTCTTTTGCGGTGAAACAAAATTTATATTTTCCAAAGGTTTGAATTAGGTGTTAATCCCATCTAAATAGTGTTTAAACAATAATATTAATGACATTGAAATCAAATTTCTGAAAAGCTTAAAACATTAAAACCATTTTAAAAATAGTTTTTCCGTAAAACAATTTTTGAAGAAATAATGTGATTGTTTTTTAAATCCTAAGAAATTCCATAATCTCGCATATTCTTCCTTTTTAGTTATAGTCTTTATTACAACTGTAAATTAATTCGCCGAAAATAAAATTTCAATATTAAAACGCAGTTTAAGGGATGTTAGAACTCGAGTTTTTGTATTCTTTGATAAACCGATAGTTAAAAACACCCTAAAATATAAAATCCTTTTTAAGCTTTTTCAAGATATTAACCGTTGTAGTTTTTAACTGTTATGTGATTTGGTCGTACATTTCCTAGAATTGAACACATTATTTCTGATTCTATTAAGTGAAGTTAAAGTAACCTCCCTAAACCGGAAACCCCTGGATTAACTTTATTCAACCCTTAAGTGTTTATAGGGTTAGATTTATTATGTGCTTTTGACAAAACCTTTATTTACATACCTGGAGAACTGTTTTATTTTCATTTTTGCAGAAACATACTAAGTAGGTATATGTGCCTTGAAAAATAAGTTAGGGTTTTCCTTAAGTGGAGTTATTAATCAAAACAGGTACTGTAGAAATTGAGAGCAATAAAAACCATTTTCTGTTTGGACCGTAAAAGATTTCGGTTGAATTTCTGGAACTTCAGTACCTTACATATGTTTTTTTCTCCCTTCTCTTACGACCACAATAAAAATTATCCAAAATTCACCCCAAACATTTTTAAAACTAATAAAAATCTATATATGAACTTATGAACAGCGTGCAATAAATAGTTTAAAATCGTTGGTGAATACATTTTTATATTTATTAAAATTGAAGAAAAAATTCAATAAATAAATAGATCAATTTGAAGTCACCATCAGTGCAGTCGATTTAAAAATGTACAATATTTAAAACAAATACCAATTAAAAACTAAATGTTTTATATACCACATTTTGTCGATAAGCATTCTTGACGTGCTGCTGAAAAAAGAATATTTATCCTTGACAATTAGTTCAAAAATAAGCTCAAGCATAAACAGATACTCATTTCTATTCTTATAATAATAAAAAATTTATAAAATTTAGCTTAAACATTGCCCAGATTGAATTCATCGAAGGATTTGGACTTCAAATTTAAATCTCCTATCGTTTTTCATGTAAATACAAGGACTTCAAAAAAATGTATGAAGTCTCAAATGAATGCAGTCAAATGATTAGAAATAAATGATTGCAATCTTCGCAAGGTCAAAATATTGACGATTTCAAAATTTGAAGTCCTAATCTCTAAATGAATTCGAGGAACACAATCTTTATATTGAAGTCATAAAAGATTGCTTTTTTCAAGCCTACATTTGGGAGCACTACAAAAATATGACTTTATATTGAAAGATGCCAACCTAAGAAAAAAATTGTAAAGAAAGTTTCATAAAAATATTTCGGGTTGTTTCTGAGAAAATTCGTATTTTCGATTTCTTATCCAAAAATGTGTGTGGAGACCGTGGTTAAAACCGTAATTTCTAAGTTTTAACTCAATCAACCAAATGGTTAAGGCTGTAGGGATGAAGATGTAGACAAACAGACACACGGATCTACTTGTTTCGACTCCTCTGTCATCGTAATATCATATTTGATTGATATTTGGCAAATAAACAGTTACCATGTGTCACAAGTAAAAGAGACGATTGTTAGGAAATTATTTAAGAGCAGACACCGGTACTCGTTGGTCTTAATGAATACCAAATGGGAGTGAAAATTAGAGCTGGACAACGCATTCCACATTCTTAGTGTGCGGCTAAAAAAACAATCTCAACACTCAATAATTAAGACAGTAAGTTCTAATTTGAAAAATGGAACGAAAGGCAAAATGATAAGGTCCGAAAAGCTGAAAACACCACAATCGAATTTCGAAATTCTAATGAATAACAACAAGAACAATAAGAAGTACGACAATGACGCCGCCGTCGCGGCCGGCCCATAAACTACACCAAACCGTACTTTTTTCGGGATTCAATGATGACTCATGGAGTATGTGTGGATTGCTGCCTGACCAATACCGCATATTTTGTTTATTGACGAAGCCATTCCGCCAGAAATGAGCCTCATCGTTGAAGATGATTTTTCGATAAAAATCCGAATCATTGTCAAGCTGTTGCTCAGCCCAATTCACGAACATACGACGCTTCTGGTGGTCAAGCGGCTTCAGTTCTTGCGTCAATTTAATCTTGCAAGAATATATGCCAAGATTTGTTTGCAAATTTCGCCACAACAACGTCACAGAGATGCCCACGTGTGAGAGACGCATTTGGGCTTTCTGCAACTGAAGCCTCAGCAGCAGCAATATTCTCGACACTACGGGCACTTCTTTGTCTCACTGGCACGGGAACATTTTGTACTGCGCTGTGGATACAAATTTGTCCAATAGACGCTCAATTGTTGATCTGCTAGTACGATTATAACGACCATAAATTGGACGTAGCGCTCTTAACGTTAAGGCCACTGACTCCGAATTTCGGTAGTAAATTTTAATAATTTCGACTCGTTGGCTTGTATATCATCATAAAATGGAAAACCTTACTAAAGAGAAATGCCAAAAGAGCGGCAAGAAATATGGCGTCGTTTGCTGTACTTTTGTAACGTCCCTGTTACCCCTGTATATGTATGTGAGTATACAATATTTGTCACCTCGAATATTTTTCGAATATTCCTGAATAATTTAATGCAATAATGACATGAACAATGTTTTTGATATCTGGGAAGAGAAAAATCGAAGTAAAGGTTTCTTTCAAAAAATAAAATCTTAAAAGAATACTAACAAATGCTGCTAAAACTGAACGGGAACAAAATTAATAACAAAATATTGTTGCTAACTTTTAGTACCTACCTTTAGTCTTTTTTTTTTTTTTTGAAAAATTCAATTGATAACTGTTTTTTACTAAACATGAAAACCTACGAAAACAATAAAAAGTCACATTTTCATAGAAGCAAAACTGGAGACTTACCGACCTACGCACGCTTTCATTAAAATTCTATTTAGCAATTTTCGTCACTATAGAATATTTAAGTTTCGTTCGAGGTGACCCATTTTTATATTAGAACTCAGTTAGTATGGCGTCAGAAAAATTGACAATGATTGATGAAACTAACAATGTTATTTTCAATTTTCCGTAATTTTTCTGAAAAAAAAATACTTATTCCTTTTTTAACTTAACATGGGAAGTTATTGTAATCGGTCCGATTTGTCGAATTGAAAATGTTGACATTTCTCGATATCTCCAGGTCCCCTGAGTCGAAATAAAAGATTTTTAGAGAGATGTCTGTGTAGGTACGTTCGTACGTCCATACGTCCGGGAAGTTTTTTTCGTCTTCCATAGCTCAAAAACCAGTAGAGATATCGACTCCAAATAAATTTTATTATACACATAATAAAGCAGAAAGATGCAGAAAGGAGTCTCAAACAAAATTATAAATCAAAAAAACTGAAAAAAAAAATATTTATCACCTCGAAAATTGTTGTGAAATTAAAAGTAGATCCCAATCGACGATTTAAATTAAGAAGGCAGAACGCAGAAGTCTTTACAGTATAAGAGTTTATTAGCAAGTGAATAGAAAAATATTATACAAAGATTAGAAAAGATTATATAACTGAATATTTATGTTGAATGTATAAGAGCTTTACGTTACAGTTTTACTTTACAATAGTTCCTTTCAACAAAAATATTCTCTAAGACAAAAAAAAAAAAAAAAATTAATTAAAAACATAAGCCCATGGCTTCAGTAAATTTCACATGTTTAATTTTTGATAAATTTTTCGTTTGGATGTCAGCTACCATTTTGTTCGTTGAAATATACCTCAGCTCGATCTCATTGTTTTTAATGGCCTCCCGCACATAATGATATTTTTAACTTCCCATAGGAAGTTATTGTAATGGGTCCGATTTGACAAATTGAAAATTTTGACATTTCTCGACGTTTCAAGGTCCCTAGAGTCAAAATAAAAGATTTTTAGAAAGATGTCTGTGCGTGCGTGTGTACGTACGTCCGTACGTCCGTACGTTCGCGACGTTTTTTTCGTCGTCCATAGCTCAAGAACCAGAAGAGATATCGACTTCAAATAAATTTTGTTATACAGATAATAAGGCAGAAAGATGCAGAAAGGGCTCTCAAGAAAATTGCGTGGGTGGTTTTTTTACCATAGCAGTTTAAAAAAAAGGTGAAAATTTTGGTTAACCCTAAATATCTCATGAACCAATGACGCTAGAGACTTGAATTAAATTTTGTATTTTATATTGTAACGTGATACAAAACAATTATATTTTTGGAAAAAAATTCAATTAACGGTTTTTTTTATAAATCAAAAAAACTGAAAAAAAAAATTTGTCACTTCGAAAATTTTACGACTAAAATATGATTTCATCTCCAAAACAATTTTGTGCAACGAAGAATAATGTTTTTGACATCTGATAAAATTTTGAGAAAAATCAAATTGACAGTTTTTTTACAAAAAATAAAAATCTAAAAAAAAAATAAAAAAAAGTTGGTAAAAATTGAGTTTTGACTTAAATATCTTTTCAAAAATTTGAGATTATGGCTTCTAACTAATTTTATCTTATAAGAAATATTGTTTTCAACAGTAGGAAAAATTTTGAGAAAAATCGAATTGTCAGTTTTTTTACAAAAAATAATAACCTAAAAAAAAAAATTAAAAAAAAAGTTGGTAAAAATTGAGTTTTGACTCAAATATCTTTTCAAGACTTTGAGATATTGGCTTTAAACTACTTTTATCTTTCAAAAAATATTGTTTTTAACAGTAGGAAAAATTTTGAGAAAAATCGAATTGTCAGTTTTTTTACAAAAAATAATAACCTAAAAAAAAAAATTAAAAAAAAAGTTGGTAAAAATTGAGTTTTGACTCAAATATCTTTTCAAGACTTTGAGATATTGGCTTTAAACTACTTTTATCTTTCAAAAAATATTGTTTTCAACATTCAGTAATATTTTGAAAAAAATAGAATTGACAGTTTTTTTACAAAAAATTAAAAACCGAAAAAAAAATTTAACAAAAGTTGGTAAAAATTGATTTTCGACTTAAATATCTTTTCAAAAATTTGAGATTATGGCTTCTAACTAATTTTAACTTATAAGAAATATTGTTTTCAACATTAGGACAAATTTTGAGAAAAATCGAATTGACAGTTTTTTTACAAAAAATAAAAACCTAAACAAAAAAATTAATAAAAGTTAGTAAAAATTGATTTTCGGCTCAAATAGCTTTTCAAAAATTAAAAATATTGGCTTCAAACTTATTTTATTTCACAGAAAATATTGTTTTTTATATTCAGTAATTTTTTTATAAAAATCCAACAGTCCGTTTTTTCATAAAAAAAAAATAAAATCTACAAAAAATAGAACGCAAATTTGGTAAGAATTGATACATTTAGACAAACTTTTAAGCAAGACAAATCGATAGACGGGATGGGAAGTTATCAGTGTGGGTCGCATCCCAGCCTCTTTTATATCAATATGTTTGCTGCGTGCATGGTATACTGGGTTCTTGGCTAGATGTTGTGCGCTGATGTTATCACCATTCAAAACGACAGGTAAGTTATCTCTGTAGAGTCCGGTTTCATTAAGCAACCTTCGTAAATATATCGCTTCCTTAGCTGCAGCCGAAAGAGCGACATATTCAGCCTCAGTGCTGCTGAGTGCCACGCAAGACTGTTTCTTGGACTCCCAAGAGAAGACACTGCCAGCCAAAAAGAAAGTGTATCCAGAATAAGACTTGCGGTCCAGAGAATTACCGCCCCAGTCGGCATCGACAAAACCATGAATACGACTTCCCTGTGAACGATAATGTAATTTTAAATTAACTGTTTTTGACAAGTACCGCAAAATGTGTTTGGCTGCAGTTTCATGTTCAGCATGTGGGTTTGTATTTCTCTGAGCTAATTTGCATACTGAATGCATTATATCGGGCCGTGTTGTTAGCGCTAGGTACATTAATGCCCCTATGAGTGATTGATATGCGGTGGGGTCAACCTTACTGCAGCTGTCGTCATCACATTTGACTTGAAAGCCAGCGTCAAGTGGAGTTGCAACGTGGCGACAGTTTTCCATGTTGTACTGTCTCAAAAGATTGTTCACATATTGCTTCTGACCAACAGAAATCGCACCAGTTTCGCCCTCGCGTTCAAACTCCATTCCAAGGAAATGTTGAAGTGGACCTTTATCCACTAAATCGAAGTTAGCAGCTAGACGAACTTTGATATCATCCAGTTCCTCTTGATTTGTATACTGGCTTAAATCAAATCGTCAACGTAAACCGCAATCAGATTAAAATTACCTTCGCTATTTCTCCTGTACAAACATGGCTCACTTTCACATGGTGTAAATCCAATTTGCCGCAATACATTGTCAAGCTTAGTATTCCAAGCCCGACCAGACTGCTTCAGCCCGTAAATGGCTTTGTTGAGCTTGAGCACACGTTCAGGAAATTTCGAATCTACAAAACATTCGGGTTGCTTCATAAACACTTCATCGTCCAGTTCACTATTGATCAGGATCATTCGATGCTCAGCTGCCAATGCAATTACCATTCGAATGGTTGCGTACCGAACGACCGGCGAAAAAGTTTCATCGAAGTTTACTCCGAGCTGCTGGCTACAGCCTTTCGCCACGAGCCTCGACTTAAAGCGTTCGACACTACCATCGACTGCCCTGTTTATATTGAAAACCCATCGACATCCGATGGCTTTCTTTCCAATTGGCAAATCAACTTGAGTCCATGTTTTATTTGACATCAGAGCTGAATATTCCTTCTCCATCGCTTCCCTCCATTTGTTAGAATGCGTGCATGATAAGGCTTCTTGGACATTTTCTGGAATTTTAATAAAATCTTTCATTAAATTTAAAGTGTTATACTGTTTTTGTGGACGCCCAGGTTTCCCATTTCGAATTAATTTTGGCCTTCCTGGTCCAATTTTAACTTCGCTATCGACTTTGGCTTTAGGTTTATCAAACAGCTTATTTGACGTGTTGGTTGAGCTGGCTTTTGAATCCTCGTTGATGTTGTCGGCGGCGGCAGTGGCAATGGTTTGTGTCTCAGCATTGGTGGTGGTAACTTTCAAATCGATGTTGGTGGTGACGTCGGCGTTGGTGGTGGTGGTGGCCTCAGGTTCGATTGTGGCTTCAATTGTTTTTTCTGGTGACAGAACATCATTATCTAAACAAATAAAATCATTTAATTCGCTAATTTTTAGTTTGGCAAGGGTATTTTCATCAAAAATAACATCTCTCCTTTCAACGACCTTACGAGAAACCGGATCGAACAAACGATACGCTTAAGAGGTTAACGAATACCCAACCATGATGTACTCCTTACCTTTGGGACGAAATTTACCATAATGCATCTTGTCTAAAGCAACTGCTGGACACCCAAATATTTTTAAATGGTGTACATTCGGTTTTCTGCCAGTCCATATTTCGTGTGGCGTCTTTTCTAATATTTTTGTTGGAGATTTATTTCTCAAGTAGGCTACCGTTGCTACTGCTTCGGCCCATAGCGATTCATCGAGGTTTGCATGAAGTAGAATGCTCCTGGCCATTTCCACCAGCGTACGGTTTGCGCGTTCGGCGACGCCATTTTGTTGTGGGGTGTGCACCACTGCAAGCTGCCTTTGGATTCCCTGCTAATCTAAAAAATTATTAAAATTATTATTCATATATTCGGTACCGTTGTCGCTCCGTAAGGTTTTAATTTTCATGTCGGTTTGGCACTCCACCATAGCTTTAAACAACTTGAATTTTTCAAAAACCTTACCTTTAGACTTCATAAAATATACGAACATGTGTCTGGACATATCGTCGATGAACGTTACAAAATATCGGGAACCTCCAATCGACACTTTGTTTATTGGTCCACATACGTCCGTGTGTATTAATTCTAATAAATTTTTCGATCGCGTCTGGCTAGCTTGAGGAAATGGTCGATCACAAATCTTACTTTTCATACAAACTTGACAATTTATTTCTTTTGGCACATTCGCCAACGCCATTCCGCAAACCAATTTTTTTTTCAGATAATTGTTGAAGAGAAGTAAAATTAAGGTGGCCGTACCTGTTGTGCCATTTAAAAAAATTATCGACAGATGACGACGAATAAAAACACGCATCGATTGAATTTCTGAAGACGAATAAATTGCAATATTTTTTGGCTTTAATTACAACTGTACCACGATTATCTCTTATAACAGCTTATTCTTTGTTGAAAATAACCGCAAATCCGTTACTCACCGCCTTACTGACTGACATAAAATTTCCATGTAAACCGGGAACATATAAAACGTCTCTCAAAGTTATGTTGCACATAGCTGTTTTGATGATGACGTCACCCCTACCCGTTGATTCGATGGAATTATCACCCGCTAGTTGTATTCTCTCAATGCGATTGCAATCCAATATACTAAACATATTTCGATCACTGCACATATGTGAAGTCGCTCCGCTGTCGATACACCAGCTTGAAGGGGAAAGTATATGCGAATCTGTAGCAGAAAGAAGAGAATATGAAAATGATTGATTTTGCTGTTGTTTTCTCGGTGCTTTGCATTTTGAAGCTAAGTGGCCTCTATTACCACAATTATAACACTTGCCAAAATGTTTTCTTTGTTTTTTTGCGTTGCTATTCTTACTTTCGTTGAACTCTTTGGTATTTGCTCGCGCTAAAAATGCTTGCTGACTACCTGATGCAACCTCGTTCAAATTATTCTCCCGCTGACACCTCCGGTTGGCTTCTTCTATAATTTTAATTTTTAGATTGCTCATAGAAGGCAATTTGTCACGAGTCTCCATCGCAACCAAAAAATTTTCAAATGATTTTGGCAAACTAGATAAAAGAATAATTACCAAAAGCTCCTCATTTATTATAACGGTTATCTCCGCCAACTTATCTACGATGCTGGAAAAGGAGTGTATGTGTTGTTGTGCATTGTCACTGTCAGACATACTGAGCTGCAACAATTGTTTGAAAAGTGACACCTTTCTTGCAGGTCCAGATGGTTGGTAGACTTGTTGCAAATTGACCCAGGCATCTCTGGCTGTCTTTGAATGCTTAATGTGAATTATTTGGGATGGCTTTACACAAAGCATTATTGAAGCCAATGCCTTTTCATTTTGTATGTCCCATTTTAATCCATCCTCTGCCGACGTAGCTTCAGTCTTAACGATTTTCCCACTTACTATTGGCCATTGTTCTGAATGTATGAGCACGCTCTGCATTTGGACAGACCAGGAATCATAATTGCTGTCGTCCAGCTTTTCTATTTGGTAAAGAGACGAACTCATATTAAATAGATTACTAAATGATACCTTCTTATTTAATATATGGGTTCTGGGCCCATAACCTGTTGTGAAATTAAAAGTAGATCCCAATCGACGATTTAAATTAAGAAGGTAGAACGCAGAAGTCTTTACAGTACAAGAGTTTATTAGCAAGTGAATAGAAAAATATTATACAAAGATTAGAAAAGATTATATAACTGAATATTTTTGTTGAATGTATAAGAGCTTTACGTTACAGTTTTACTTTAAAATAAAAATTTTACGAACAAAAAATGACTTTATCTCCAAAACAATTTTGTGCAACAAAGAAAAATGTTTTCAACGTCTGGTAACGTTTTGAAAAAAATCGAATTGACAGTTGTTTTACAAAAAATAAAAACCTAAACAAAAATTAACAAAAGTTGGTAAAAATTGATTTTCGACTCAAATATCTTTTCAAAAATTTGAGATTATGGCTTTAAACTAATTTTATCTTTTGAAAATTATTGCTTTCAATATTCAGTTAAATTTTGAGAAAAATCTAAAAGACAGTTTTTTACAAAAAATAAAAACTTAAAAACAAAATACTAAAACTTAGTAAAAAATTTCCTTTCGACTCAAATATCTTTTTAAAATTTAAAAATATTGGCTTCAAACTATTTTCATCTCACGAAAAATATTATTTTCGACATTCAGTAATTTTTTATAAAAAATCCAACAGTCAGTTTTTTTATAAAAAAATAAAATCTACAAAAAATAGTACGCAAATTTGGTAAAAATTGATGTTCGGTTCTCGATATCTCGTGAATAATAGAAGACACGTTGACATTAAATTAATTTCATTCATTCAATTTGTATTTGTTTATATTAAAAATAAAAACTTTTAAGAAATGCTAGTAAAATTAGTAGAAATTGGTTGTCGACTAAAAATTTAGTTAACTAAAATAAATTTTGAAATCAAACTATTTCATCTTTTGCAAAATATTGTTGGTAATGTAAGTTTTTTCTGAAAATAATTCAACTGACACTTTTTTTAACAAAACACGAAAAGCTATAAACCTTTTAAGCAAGACAAATCAACAGTCGGGATGGGAAGTTATCAGTGTGAGTAGCATCCCAGCCTCGTTTTTAAATTGAGTCGTGATGCACTAACTCTCAAATCAATAAATTAAATATGTACTCAAGTTTCTACCTTTAGAAATGAATTGATATTTTTGAAATACACGAAAATGGACATAAAACCTAACCATTTAATTCTTTCAGGGTTTCTATCAACATGAAATTTGAATATACTAACGTGGCATTTTACCATGAAGTCATCGCTCAGATTTATCAACACTTATGTATTGTTAAAAATTTGAATATGAAGCTTGTAAACTTAATTTTAATGCTTCAGAAAACTTTTCAGTCATAAAAGCAATACAAAATAATCCACCCCCTTTTCGGTGAGACGCTAGAAAATTTACAGATTTTCTGTTTTTATTGCTTATTTACAGTTCACTTCTATAATTGTGTGTGTTGTGTACTCTACTCGCATTTTTAATTACCCATTTATTACAACCAGAATTTGTGTACCTACAATTTTGAATTTAAATTACGTGATATAATTTCCATTTGTACATTATTATTTTACAACTGCAAACTACTGTAATAAAACTGCTGTTCGGTTGGTTATCCTTATATCAACAAGGACACATCATGCAGCTCGAGCTATAAGGTACACCTATGATGTTATAATCACACACCACTCTAATAATAAAACGATACAATAATTGCAGACTAGTTTGCAGAACAAAATCCTCAAAAACGAAAAAAGTTATTTTTATTATTATACTCCTACAAGTCGTGTGAGGATTTGTAATTAAATTCAAAGCAAGTGTTACCACGCTACGCCCGCGCCATGCCAAGCCACGCACGACACATCCGCCCGGCTCTCACTTCCTACAACCAAGTCAAATTTACAATCCGGAAACACCGGCACACCGGCAGCAACGGCAACAAACACCAGATCTTCTTGCCACCACTAGCGCCACCGCACGGCTGTTCGTCGTCGTCGTCCGTCCTTCGCCACCTTCCTGTAATTAAAGGTGATAACTATTTGTATTGAATGGATGAGCCCTGGAATTATCTAAAAGTCAGGAAGCCGTATATAGAGGTACACTCCGGCGCGGCGGTCTTCTACACAAGTTACTGCTATTTTATGCCTCTTGCCGCCCGCCCGTCTCGATTCAACAACTCTATTCTATTCTATAGGTACCGTTTGGATCACCCTCAGCACCGTTTTGTTTCGAATACCACCTACATAACAAATCCGTTTCACGTCACAATATATGAAACTTATTTAATATGACAAGGGTGGCAATAAACCGTTAACGTCGTAGTCGTCGTAATAGGTTTGTGCTGCTTGCTGCTAAAATCTAAGCATGTTAAGTTTTTCAGTTTCAGTCAGTTTCGAACGGGTGAGTATGCAAAAGTGAGGTTAACGTATTTCAGTCTGCTATTTTTAAAGGAGGGATTAGAAGAAGAGAGAGATAGAGGTGTATAATTAATTTTACTGCGACGTAAATTTTGATGGAAAAATACGACCTTTATAACAAAAAGAAAATACAACCATAGTTAAGTAAAATATAAGCAGGTACGAATAATGTTTACCGGGTATAAAAGAAAGAAAGGTATTCAAATTTGCAAGACGGCAGAGAATTAGTGTGAAATAAAAGTTAGGAATGACGGATTACGGATTGGCGTATAAATAACAAGCAATAAAAATAAAAATGAAAGTAAAAATAAACAACGAAATTAAATGAAAATGTTGTTGAAAGAGAAGTCCTAGATTGAACATTAAAATTGTAATAAAACACACCACAGCAGCGTTGTACTTTCCTACTCTTCTACTGGTTGGGCTATATACACGATTTTTAATATAGGTGAAAAACAAGCCAGACACATTTAGTCATTTTTGAAAAGGTAGAAAATTGAATCTGTTTTGAAATGATTTAGGTAAATATTGGATGAAAATTTAATGGGGACTTAATATTTATGGAGTAAAAAATACAAATAATAACTTAGTGACAAAAACGTGGGGCGTTAGGAACCAAGACATATATGCTCTATTTTATAAACATTAACAAGTTACAATTCTTCAAATTTGTTGCATTTTTCTGACAAGTTTTCATTAAATAATATAATGTATTGAAAGGTGATAGTTGTCAGTTGAGCGCTGTATTTTTTAAGACGCAAAATTTTTCATAAAAATTGAAAATAATTAATGAAGCAAAATCCTATAGTAAATTATTTCTTATAAAATTCGGACAATTCTTCATAACTTTCACTTGGAAACATGAAATTCGAAAATTTTTACTGAAATTGTTACTTCATGACCGAGACTAAATTTGACAGTTGTCAAAACTTGCAAATTAATGAAGTCTACGACTTCAAAATGCAAATAAGAAAAAAATCAACATTAAACTACGACATATGCCTAACTTTCTGACAGGAGATTTTAATGAAAACGATATTGACGAAAGTATATATGTATTTCTTTACAAATTCAGTTATTGAATGCGTTAATGAATCCGTACCAAAGAAAACTATACGAGGCGGTAATCCAATTCAACTACCTGACAATATTATTGAAATAATTAAAGTTAGGAACAGATTAAGGACTAAATGGATGAAAAATAGGGATCTTAACCTGCTCTCAGAAGTTAAAATTCTCATTACCTTAATTAAGGATAAATTACAAGACTTAGAAGATTCTAGTAAACCCTTCTGGAATATTGTAAAAGTAATTAATAAAAAGAAACCGTTTATCCCCGCTCTAAAAGTTGGTAATTCGATAATGGTTACAAGTTCCGAAAAAGCAAACGCTTTAGCGCATACTTTTCATGGAAACCATTTATAGTGTCTAATTGTAATACAACTGTTGAATCTGCAGTCAATACATCCATAAGTTTAGTAGATACAAGTATAATTGAAGAAAATAATAATGTTATTTGTCCAAATGACATACAAACCATGTTTTCATCACAAAAAAACTAGAAAGGCAATAGGAATTGACAACCTTAGAAATACATATGTATATATTTAAAAAATTCTTCCAAAATCTGGCATAGTATTTTTAACAAAGTTGTTTAATTGTTGTTTTAAACAAGGATATTTCCCATCACAATGGAAAACTGCAAAAATAATACCTATCCTAAAGCCAGGTAAGCAAGCCAGTGATTCACTTAGCTATAGACCAATTAGTCTCCTTAGTTCACTAAGCAAATGCTTTGGAAAAATTATTAAAATAAAAGTGCTATCTCAAATCAACCAAAACAGCTTATTGCCTCCCGAACAATTTGGGTTCAGAGCTTTTCACAGTACTGTACATCAAGTTCACAGAATAACGAAAGATGTAAAAAGTAATTTAGCGATAGGAAGAAGTACTGGAATGGTCCTACTATACATTGAAAAGACATTTGATACTGTTTGGCATAATGGTCTTATACACAAACTATTAATAATGAACTTTCCAATGTATCTTATTAAGATAATAAAGTCTTTTTTTAGTTCAAGTAAATTCAAAGTTTTTGTCAACAATAGTTTGTCCGAAATGTGTGATGTTGAAGCTGGTGTTCCTCAAGGATCAGTTCTTGGTCCGATCTTATACATTTTATTTACATCTGATTTTCCCATTTTAAGATCCTGTGAAAAGGGAATTTTTGCAGATGATACCTGTATTTATACATCAGATTCAGTTGGTTCCGTAATAGAAACCAACCTGCAATTTGATTTAAATACAATACAAGAGTACTTCAATGAATGGAAGATAAAATTAAATGCTTCTAAGACGCAGGCAGTCTTTTTTACACGAAAAAGAAAAGCATGCCTTTTACCAAGCAACAATCTTCAAATTGGTAGTTCTACTGTAAACTGGGAAAAAAAGTGCTAAATATCTAGGAATTAAAATTCTTTAAACATTCATAAATCGACGGTCCAAACTAAGCACCAAAAATAAACTCATAATTTTTAAATCCATATTCCAAGCTATTATGTTTTATGGGTCACCAGCTTGGGGAAAATGTGCAAAAACGAACATTAGAAGACTTCAAATAAGCCAAAATAAATTATTGAAGATGATGTTAAATCTACCGTGGCATTTTCCCACTTATGAATTGCACACCATAACAAACATTGATTTTGTGCAGGCAAGAATTCTAAAATTATATGAAAAATACAAATTCTCTTGTGAATCTTCTGATAATTCACTTATATCAAATTTGATATTATAACTGATGAAACCAGTATATGTACTTGTATTTATTACAGTCAACTTTATATTTATTAAAAACCTATCTGTTATTTGATAAATTTGTTTACTTAGTTATATTTGATATTCATTCTTAAATTCCTGTTTTTCTCTTTTTAATTTATGTGCAGTTCTATTTATATGTATCTGTATATTTATTTAACTTATTTTTCTCGTTAATTGTTTAGTTATTTATGTGTCTATTTATTTATTTATGTACTTATTTATTTAATTGTGAATTTATTTAATTATTAAGTTATTTATTTGTATATTTATTTATTTATTTATTTATTTATTTATTTATTTATATATGTTTTTATTTATTTATTTATTTATTAATTTATTAATTTAATAATTTAATAATTTAATAATTTTTTTATTTATGTAATTATTTATTCATTTATTTCTTAAATGATACTAACTGTGATACTATTTTTAATTGACTATAAGACTGATTTTGTAATTATTGAGCATACATACTATTAATTGTAAAATAACTACCGGTACATATATCTTGATTGAGATATATTCATCTAATAGTTTACCTTCCCCCTTCTCTCATCTCTTCCAAGACGATAAATTATTGTATTATCTATGTATTATTTATTGTTATTATTTTGAATGAAGGTTTTGTTGTAGTTTTTCCTTCGAATTAATTTAAATTTCAATCAAAACCTATTTCAAAAAAAAAATAATGTTAATTGTCATTAGTAAGGTAGTTTATAACCATATCTATGTAAATTGTCCAATTCTGCCATATTTAATAAAGTATTTATATTTTGCTACAATACAAATTTAAAAAAAAAAAATTGTTATACAAGTAGCGTAAAGGGTACAATGGTTGGCACCCCCGATTTTTGTACTAACTATTGGCACCTTTCATGAAATAAGGAATTTCACAAAAACTACTAATCCCTGGAACAAAAAAACATTTTTTTTCATAATATGTACATATGTTATTTTCCACTATTCTGCATTTTGTTTGGGTTTAATTCATTCTCAGTTCGTTTTTGTCAGTTAAAGAGTAAAGACCTTCTGAATTCGTGAAAAAGTGCTTAAAATACAGTGTTCCGGCTAAGGAGACTAAATTTGGTAAGTGTTCGTTTTTGATGATTGCTTCAGTTTTTAGATGAAGATTTATGTTTTTTAGTATAACAATTTAATAAATTAAATATTTTCAACTGTTTTTTTGTAAAAAAAGTTGTTTAATTTGCTAAAAAAGGGGTGCCAATAATTGGTCCCATATAAAGTAGTGGTTCAATTATTGGCAGGGGGGTGCCAACAATTCGTGCACTGGGATTAGAATTATTGGCACTGCCAATAATTGTACTTTAGAGACTGCCAATATTTGTACCCTGTATCCGTTATAAATTTCAGTTTAAAAAATGGGGAAAAAAAGAAAAAAAGAAAAGAATTATGGAGAAGAAAACATCCAGCAAGCTTTAACGGAAATAAGAAGAGGGTTGATATCCAAAAAAGCAGCTTCTTTAAAGTTCAACGTGCCCAGATCTACACTGCAATTTCGTTTAAGCTCCAATTTTTCGAAGACACGTCCCGGACCAAAAACTGTTTTAACAGAAGCAGAGGAACTAATAATTGTTGATTGGTTAAAAGTGTGTCAACAAAAAGGATTTCCCAAACGAAAGGAGGATCTCTTTTATGCTGTGCAGGAGTTCCTGAAACAAAATCA
The DNA here is from genome assembly GCA_920104205.1 of Eupeodes latifasciatus. Lineage (NCBI taxonomy): Eukaryota > Metazoa > Arthropoda > Insecta > Diptera > Syrphidae > Eupeodes > Eupeodes latifasciatus. The sequence goes on from OV049926.1 coordinate 19,155,110, forward strand.
AAGAGAAACTCCATTCGGAAGCGATTCAATGCCTGGAAGAGGGTGGTTCAGATCCTTTTTAAAACGTCATCCTTCTGTGGCCTTCAGAACAGTTGATCCTGTTTCATCGGCTAGCGCAAATGTGTCTGTGACTGATTTATTCCATTGGTTTGACTCCATACAGGACTACCTAATCAAAAATAATTTTTTTTCAATTCTTGAAGACCCTAGTCCTGTATTCAACGGAGATGAAACAAATTTTCTACTCTGTCCGAAAGCTAAATCTGTTCTAGCGGCAAAGGGAGCTAGAAATATTTATGAAGTCGAAAGAGGTCAAGCGAAGGCAAACTTAACAGTTATGTTTTCTTTCAACGCTTTAGGATCAATGTGTCCTCCGATGATAATTTATCCTTTTAAGAGAATAAAGGATGAAATTCGGCAAAGCATTCCCGAAACGTGGGGATACGGCATTAGTGATAACGGTTGGATGACAAAGCAAACCTTTTATGAATATATATCAAAAGTATTTCATCCGTTTTTAATTCAGGAAAAAATAGAACTCCCTGTTATATTCTTTGTTGATGGGCACAGTACCCATTTAACACTCCAGGTGAGCCAGTTATGTGTCCAACTTGGAATTATCCTCATTGCACTTTACCCCAACTCAACTCGCATCTTACAACCAGCTGATGTTGCGGCCTTTAAGCCACTCAAAAATTCATGGAACAATGCAGTGGCCGACTGGCGGAGAAAAAATCCTGGTGTAAATCTTACCAAACAAATGTTTGCTCCACTGTTAAAAGACGTTGTGGATAAAAGCATTTCTCCCACTACAATACAAAACGGATTTAAGGCGTGTGGATTATTTCCCTGGAATAAAAATGCCATTCGTTTTTCTAAATGTCTGGGAAGGAGTGATTTTCGCTACAACAATCAAGAACAGTCTGTACAGGTTCAAACGGACGCGTTTGAAAGTATTTGCGAAATAATTGGCAAAGAAAAGGTTGATCAACTAGAAAAATTCAGTTTGGATGACGAGAACAGCGAAGATTTTTCAAAGATGCATTCACTATACACTTTTTTTAAGATGAACGTTTTCAAACGAGTCGAAGAAAAAAAAATATTTGTAAATAGCGGAGTACAAACTGATCCTCAAAGCTCGGACTTACCAGAATTGGTGGACATTAGCGCAATCAACGAATTTTTGTTTGCTGAAGACAACATCGACGTTTTAAATGTAAATGCTTCAAATTCCAATACAGAAATAAATGAAAATAATCCTGTTCTTATAGAAGTAACCGATTTGTTAGACTGGCCTGAAACACCATTACGCAAAGGTATAAAACCGCAAAAACCTAATAAGAGTTTTGTTATTACCAACTCCACATGGATTGAACAGGAAAAAAAGAAAAAAAAGGGAAACAAGGATTGAAAAAGAAAAGGAAGAAAGAAAAGCCTTTAGGCTCGAAAAAAAAGAAGCTAAAGCTTTAGAAAAAAAGCAAAACAAATGCTGCCACCCCCTAAAAAAACATTTCCCTCGGAAACTGTGACTTCCGTTGCTTTGGCTCATCTTCCACCTCTTTCCCCTCCAAAAAGGTTGCCTTTGGAAACAATGACCTCTAATGTATTGGTTGCTACGGAGAACTCTCCCGATAAACAAATGCTGCTGGACATTTATGATGAAGTGAGCCAAGAAAATGTTGTGAACAAGAGCCCACCAAAGTCTGGGAACCACATGCGAAACTTATTTTCAGATCCGACTGAAGACATTGGAAACAACAAAGTATGTACTAGGCAGATGTGCTTTATCTGCACAAAATTTATAAAAAAACTATCGGGATGGATAATTGTGTGTTGTGATAAATTTGTATTCTTTTTATTAAGTTTTAATATTTGTTTGCTCTGTTAAACAAGCAATTTAAATAAAAAATGTGATTTTTGTGTATGTATTTAATTGTAAGAGATTTTTAAATGAAGTATTTAATTTATTTTGTCTTTACTATTTTTTATTTTTATTTGAATGAAGTATTTTTGTTATAATAAACTGTTTTTTTATTAAACTTTGATAAAAATTTACACGAAAAACAGTTGTATTTCTTTCAATTTTAAGGGAGCCAATAATTGTACCCTTCGGTGCCAACAATTGTACCTGGATGCCAATGATTGTACCTTTCGGCTGGCTTTTCCTATTTTGATGTTTTTATTAAATTCCTTGCAGATAAAACATTTTTTCTAATAACTTTCGGTTAAGAAATTCTTTAAATTTTAATTTGACATATAAAACATATTTCTAACTCTTAAAATGACTAAGCAATTCACAATTTAAAGTGAAAAAATGCTTTGGGGTGCCAACCAATGTACCCGTTACGCTATGTATTTTTGTCTCTTCAAAAATAAATGTCTGATATAAATTTGTTGGGAAATATTAAATATGTGACAATTTTCAAAAAATCACTGAAATTGTTATGCAAATTTTTGAATGATCCCCAATCTTTAAGACTGTCACATATTCTCCGAAAATTTTACAAAATTGTCAATTTTTTGTATAGGAGAGAATTAAAACAGTTGTGAAGTTGATATTTATAAATATGGCACATATCGCACAATTTTTATAAAATAGGAGACTTACTGTGGTTTTCTTGACAAGAATTGATATTGGATATTTCGACAGTTTCTGACAAGAGGCAATGCCCATGATTCAAAAGTCGTTTGAGAAACTTAAAGTTACAAAATAACAACGAATTCATAGAAAAAGCTGTTCTATTGATATTTAATTTAAACTTGATTTTTTTAAAGCTTATATCCAAATAACTAATTAAAAAAAAATTGGTAAATATTGTAAATCAAACTCAGCGAATTAAGAAACAAATAAAAGAATAAAAATACAAATGACTGCTTAGACTTTAGGCAATTCACTTACTTAAAGCGTTTTCGCGTTAATTTTGACAGCTTGTGGCGGCCATACTGTTTCTTTTTATTTCTCTTCAAACATCTTCTTTTAATCAGTCGGTTAAACTTAAAAGCTTAAAACTTTATTATAGAAATGGGTGTTGTCTAGTGACAACGATGCGCGCGTTACACCCTTTTTACGGAATCCTTCCAAATCGAATATTAAACGTTTGGTGGCCGAATTCGAGTCTATCGGCTCAGCCTACAACAATCGCACCTGTACGTGAAAGAAACGCAGGATTATGCCGAAAAAATCGCTGCTGTTTGTGAAAGTGTGTTGAAGAATTCGGGGCAGTCAATTCCACGTGCGTCGCTGTCGGCTCCAGTTATAGAGACCAAGCGCTCTTACCTCAGTAACACCTGGTCTTTGTAGCGAAGATTCGGCCTTCCTCGTCGTCGTCTCGAACCTGGTGACTGGGATTTAAAGATTTTCTTTGCTCGAGCGTAGTTGTCCATTCGCTCGATGTGGCTCAGCTAGTTTAGTGGGCGTGTTTTAGCTCTTTGGACTACATACATACCTTCTGGATTTGGATGGATTCGTCATGGGTCTATACTTCTTTGAAAATGATTCTGAAATTTGACCCCTTTGGACTTTTTCTAATGGGGCTTTCCTTAGTTACAGGTCTATGCGAATAAGCCGCCAACCAGCATGGTCTTCAAAGCCAACATAATCAATCGGTGAAATTCTACCTGATTTGAACTTGACGTTTCATATGAGAGCCACTAATAGAAGCCGAGGAGGTCATTTAAACAATATTATATTTTACACATAATTTCATTGATAGGGCTCTCAAATAAATAATATAAAACCTTATTGATATCTTATATACAACCTGCCTTATTAACTTCCCATAGGAAGTTATTGTAATCGGTCCTATTTGACGAATTGAAAATTTTGACATTTCTCGACGAAATAAAAGATTTTTAGAGAGGTGTCTGTGCGCGCGTTCGCGACGTTTTTTTCGTCGTCCATAGCTCAAGAATCAGTAGAGATATCGACTTCAAATAAATATTGTTATATAGATAATAATGCAGAAAGATGAAGAAAGGACTCTTAAAAAAATTTAGTGGGTGTTTTTTTTACCAAAATAATTAAAAAAAAATTGAACATTTTGGTTAACCCAAAATATCTCACGAACCAATAACGCTAGAAACTCGAATTAAATTTTATATTATATATTGTAAAGTAGTACCCGTGGCATGATGGTTAGTGCGTTGGACTGTCATGCGAGAGGTCTTGGGTTCAATCCCTGCCTGTGCCACCTTAATTAAAAAAAAAGAAAAAGAGTTTTCACGGGTACTGCCTCTTGCGAGGAATTGACAAATTCTCCAAGAGTAATTCTTGTCATGAAAAAGTTCTTTCTCAAATTAGCCGTTCAGATTCGGTATATAAATTGTAGGTCCCCTCCATCCCTGACAACATTACTCGCACACAGGAATGGTTGAGAGTTGTAAGTCACTAGGCCCTGGTTCTCTACGGACTGTTGCGCCACCTAATTTATTTTTTTTTAACGTGATACCAAACAAATATATATTTGGAAAAAATTCTAATTAACGGTTTTTTTTATAAATAAAAAAAAATGAAAAAAAAAATATTTATCACCTCGAAAATTTTACGAACAAAAAATTATTTTATCTCCAAAACAATTTTTTGCGACGAAGAATAACGTTTTCAACACCCGTTAAAATTTTGAGAAAAATCGAATTGACGGTTTTTTTACAGTTTTTTTTTTACAAAAAATTAAAAACCTAAAAAAAAACTTTGAGATATTGGCTTTAAACTAATTTTATCTTTTAAAAAATGTTTCTGTCGGCATTCAGTGAAATTTTGAGAAAAATCGAAATCGAATCAGTGGTAAAATGGTAAAAATTGATTTTCGATTCAAATATCGTTTCAAAAATTAAAAATATTGGCTTCAAACTTACTTTGTCTCACAGAAAATATTGTTTTCGACATTCAGTAAATTTTTTTTATAAAAATCCAACAGTCCGTTTTTTCATAAAAAAAATATAATCTTAAAAAAACAGTGCGGAAATTTGGTAAAAATTGGTCTTCGGTTCTCGATATCTCGTGAATAATAGAAGATATTGCCTTCAAATTAATATCATTCATCCAATTTGTATTTTTTTATATAAGAAATAAAAACTTTTAAGAAATGCTACTAAAATTGGTAAAAATTATTTTTTGACTAAAAATCTCATTTACAAAAAAAGACTGTAAAATCAATCTATTTCATCCAATGCAAAATATTTTTGGTAATTTTTTAATCTTTTAGAATAATTCAACTGAAAACTTTTTTAACAAAACACAAAAACCTTAAAACCTTTTAAGCAAGACAAGTTGACAGACGGGATGAAAAGTTATCAGTTTGGGTCGCATCCCAGCCTCTTTTGAACTTCCTATAGGAAGTTATTGTAATGGGTCCGATTTGTCAAATTGAAAATGTTGACATTTTTGACGTTTCAAGGTCCCTAGTGTCGAAATAAAAGATTTTTAAAAAGATGTCTGTGCGTGCGTGTGTACGTACGTTCGTACGTCCGTATGTCCGTACATCTCCAAAACCATTTTGTGCAACGAAGAATAATGTTTTTGACATCTGATAAAATTTTGAGAAAAATCTAATAGACAGTTTTTTTTATAAAAAATAAAAACCTAAAAAAAACATTACTCAAAGTTGGTAAAAATTGAATTTCGACTCAAATATCTTTTCAAAAACTTGAGATTAAGGCTTCAAACTTTTTTTATCTTATAAGAAATATTGTTTTTAAAATTCTGAAAAATGTTGAAAAAAAATCGAATTGACAGTTTTTTTACAAAAATAAACACCAAAAAAAAAAATTATAAAAGTTGTTAAGAATTGATTTTTAACTCAAATATCTTTTCAAAAATTTGAGACATTGGCTTCAAACTAATTTTATCTTTTAAGAAATATTGTTTTCAACATTCTATAAAATCTTGAGAAAAATCGAATTGACAGTTTTTTTTACAAAAAATAAAAACCTAAAAAAAACAACACTAAAAAACACTTGATAAAAATTTACTTTCGACTCAAATAGCTTTTCAAAAATTAAAAATATTGGCTTCAAACTTATTTTATTTCACAAAAAATATTGTTTTTGATATTCAGTAATTTTTTTTATAAAAATCCAACAGTCCGTTTTTTCATAAAAAAATAAAATCTACAAAAAATAGTACGCAAATTTGGTAAAAATTGATACATATAGACAAACTTTTAAGTAAGACAAATCGACAGACGGGATGAAAGGTTATCAGTTTGAGTCGCATCCCAGCCTCTTTTTCAATTTTAAAATCGACCCCTTTACATACTAAGTAATCATTTGTTATCAAAGTCAAAAATATTTGCAACTTAGGAAAAGAATTAAAATACTTGTTCTAACAATCTAATTCATGTTATTCAATACAATACAAAATGCAACAAAATATAAAAAACATTTAACTGATTTTTAGTAAGCCGTTTTGCAAATTATAATGTGAAATATAGCAAAAATTTTTGGATTCTGTAAATGCGTTTGTTTTGCATCAACACAAACCAAATCTGATAATTTTGAATATTTAGAAAATAACCTCAGGGTTCCGTTTTGTCTCCGATTATTTTTATTATAACGAAAAAAAATGTCTGAATAGTTTTTTTAACTTGTTTCTAACATACTTTTTTTTTCAGAAGTGGAACTTATATGAATGTTAACATATGATAAGGTTTTTAAATTCAATTCTTGGTAGAATTTCCTCTAGGAGGAGTAAAATTGAATGCTTCAGAAACACAATGCTGTAGTTATATCATAACCGTGAAATGTTTTCAAATTTAAAAAAAATTACCTTAAATTAAATTTGTAGACTTCTGAGGATTTTTTAAAAATTTGATTACAGAACAAACAAGTGAAGACCTAGAGACAGAACTCAAAAGTACGTGATAAATAGAAATTAAAAGATAGAATTTAATTTTAAACAAGTCTCAGTATTGGTGATTAAAAGAAGCAAATACGAAAGAACCATACCGGAACTTTCATTTAACTTTCACAGCAGCCCATTAGTTCCAAGATTTCAATATAATAACGTTGAGTTGATTAAAGAAAAAACTCCTATGAGAACCGTTTGGCAATATGAGAAAGCCAACTGGGACGGTCTCAATGAATTCTTCAGGAACTTTAACTGGTCACTATGCTTCCTCGATAGTGACGTGGATTCCAGCGCAGATATGGTAACAAATTTAATTCTTTGTGGAATGAGAAATTTTATCCCGAATAGGGTGAAATCTATCAAACCCAAAGAGAACTCATGGTTTGATTCGAGCTGTAAAGAGGTTATTAGGTTCAGAGATGTAAGTTTCCGTTGTTATAAAGCCAACCCTACTGAGGAAAACCGGAATAAGTTCAAACAAGCTAGAAAGACCTGTAATGGTCATATTCGACGAACCAAATTTTTGCATGATCAGAAATCAAGGCAAAAAATACTACAATGTCCCAAAGGTAGTAAAAATTTCTGGTCATTTGTAAAAAACGTACGAAACACCACGGCATCCTCGGTTCCAACGCTCGTCCACAATGACACTCCCTATGTGAGCTCGATCGATAAAGCCAATTTGCTTGCAGCACAGTTTGCTGTTAATTCGACGCTACCGGAAAGTGTCATGAGTCCTCCTGTTCTTGAGAGCGTAAATGATTCTATGGGACGAATCTTCTTTCGCACTCGTGCAGTTGCAAGAGTACTTAAAGACCTTGACATACACAAATCCGCTGGCCCGGATAGTATCTCCCCAATCGTTCTGAAGAGGTGTTCTTCAACGCTGGCAAAACCACTGCGTAAACTTTTCCATCTTTCCTACTCTACAGGTCTCTTTCCGAGTGGATGGAAAATAGCATTTGTCCAGCCTGTCCCTAAAAAAGGCGAATCGTCCTCTCCCTCTACCTATCATCCAATAGCACTTACGTCCCTTCTTTCCAAGGTCATGGAAACGCTGATTAATTATCAGCTTAAGAAATATCTTGAAGAACGAAAGCTTCTTAATGACCGGCAGTATGGCTTTCGTAGCAATAGGTCCACTGGTGATCTCATGGTTTATCTCACCGAACAGTGGAACAAATCTTTACATCGTTTTGGAGAAAGTAAGATTATTGCACTTGATATTTCAAAAGCATTTGATAGAGTTTGGCACCAAGCTCTCTTATCGAAAATGCGTGCTTTTGGTATTGATGAATCACTTCTTCGTTGGATTAGAAATGACCTTTCTAACCGTTCAATACAAGTTGTATTGGATGGTTTCAAGTCTGAAATTCATAAAATAAATGCTGGTGTCCCCCAGGGCTCCGTTTTGTCTCCGACTCTCTTCCTTATATTCATAAATGATCTTTTGTCTGCCACTTCTAATCCATTAAACTGTTTCGCCGATGACAGTACCCTCAGCTTTTCAAATTCGTTTCTAGATTCACATCCTTGTCCTTCGGATGTGGAACTTCAACGGCAGCGTATGATAAGCTCATTAAATTCTGATCTTGACAGCATTGTCCAATGGGGAATCAAAAACCGTGTAGAATTTAATGCTTCGAAAACCCAATGCTGTCTCCTGTCGTTAAAGCGTAACATACCCCCGATGCCGCTATCTATGAGTGGCACTTGCATCCAGGAAACTAATCAACTGTCAGTACTCGGTATGTGTATCACAGATCACCTTTTATGGAATGATCACATATTTGATATTGCCAAAAATGCTGCCAGGTGCTTAGGATTTCTCCGACGGTGTAAGAAATTTTTCACCCCTTCTGATCTGGCTGTAATTTACAAAGCCTTCATTCGTCCAAAACTTGAATATAACTTGCATATTTGGGCAGGTGCCCCTAAAACAAGTTTGAGCCTTTTAGATAGGATACAAAAAAGAGCTTTGAAAATGATCGGCGATAGAACTATAACCGAAACATTTACATCTCTCGAACACCGGCGGCGTAATGTTTCATGCCTTTCGTTGTTTTACAGATACTTTTACAAACAATGTTCTGTCGAATTAGCCAGTTGCATTCCCCCCCTCAAACAATTCAGCCGTAATACTCGCACTTCCAGGAATGCTCATCAGTTTACCCTCGAGCTTAATTTCGGACGTACTGTTAAGTATAGAGATTCTTTTTTTAGCCGCTCATCGAGAATGTGGAATGCTTTACCCAACTCTGTTTTCCCCTCCCATTTCAATATTCAAAATTTTAAAACCAATGTGCACCGGTATCTCCTCTTAAATCCTTTCCTATTTTCCTAATACTCGCACTGTGTTTAACCGTAAACGTGTTAAGGGTATTAATATCCCCTTGAGTGCCTGTACTTTATAAAAAAAAAAAAAAAAAAAAAAAAACATAAGAGATGTATTTTTTAAGTGATATCAACCTAGAGCAGGAATTTGCCGACTAAAAGACCAGTTTAAAATTATGTATATTTAGTGATATCCTTTTTTCAACCTTTATAAATAATATTTATTTTAACCATCCACTGTAGGTCAGAATTGGGAGAAAGCAAGGATAGCGCATTTAGATCTTGGAGTATCATCGCTTAAGATTTTTGGTTTTCAGAGCAATTCACCAATAGTTTTTATTATTAAAAGCGTTCCTCAATAAAATGAAGAAAGTAAATTCTTGTTGGTTATTAATTTTTGTTTTCTAAGATCCAATACATTTCCCTTACCCGTCAGCCAATTTAAAACTAAAGCTCAACCGGAAGCTACATGCAACCATTAAATGACTTTAATACCAGCTCTTAAAAAATACAAAATTGTGGCAGTAGCGTGTTTATAAGTTGTTCTTTTTTTTTTTTTTGTTGGCTTGAAACACTAAACATTGTTCGAAAAGATTTATTGTTTTAATTTTAAATTTGTGAATATTTTGTGTGAAACTTACCTTTCATGAGGCATAAAGACGCGATACGATGATAGGGGTTGGGTGAGATTATGTGGTATAAAAGTGCTGAAGGACATAAAATACTATAAAAGTGTGGAGCGTGTGAATTTCTAAATGATGATGACATGCAAATTGTAAGTACATCGACTTGTTAAGGTAAAAATCTCTATAAACGAGTATACATATGAGTACGAGTACGAGTACACCCTCTTAAACAACTTTCCCACCCCTCTACCACATCACACATGTATTTTTATTTGACTCAGTAATTATTTAATCGATGCGATGTTGAAGAGGAAATGGGCACATCGACATCAACATTTACATTCAAGAGTTAATGAACCGAACTCACGATAAGTCGTAGTTATGTATGCCAACATCACCCTTTTTAGCTGCTGCCTCCGCTGCCGTGGGTCGTCACCACCGCCGCCACCGCACCACCGCCACTGCGACTGCCGGAAGGTGCGAAAAGAACGTTAGGACGATAATTGAAATTAATGCCTCACCACATGCAAGTGCCATCCCCATCATTGCCGCTCTGCTCCATGCCATTTCTGCCGGGTTGTTTATATAGTGCAACGTTCAAGCACAGTTTTATTGCTCAAAGGACTCACGACAGCAATGGTAGAGGCAGCGGCAGCGGCAGCGGCAGCGGCAGGGGGTGTGCTTGTGTGACACAACTTAATGCGTAACTGCTTAAGTGAGGTATTTCCTCCTGTGGCAAGGATAAAAAAAAGGCCTTTTGATGCGGCCCTTGGCAATGGCAATATAGTTGCTTAATAGGTGCTGTGTTTTCTCATTACATTGACGCTAATTGTAAGGTTGTTTGGTTAATACTGATGTAGATGTGGCGTGACGATGACGTGCCACAAAGGCTTACTAAGCCCGCCATCACCATATCGCAAGAGAGAAGTCAACATCACACACAAAACATAAAGTAATCGATTTGCAAGAAGGTTAAGTCTTTGGCTTTGCTTAGTGGTCAGATAACATGAACCTTAATTGCCTTCGTATGATGGTTGAAATTGATTTATTGTCTTTGTATAGCTATCAGGTAGTTTGGCTTTGGTTATGGTTCTTGGAATTTGCCAAGTTAGCTACAATAATTGTTTGCATTTGTTTTGGCTCTTGTCGTTTATATGTTTGCAAGCTTGTTAATTGCATCTATACAATAAATAAGCATTAACATGCTATTTATAAAGGGCTATCATTATAAGGGCCGTGAAGGTTGAATATGAGTAATTTTAAATAAAATGGATGTTGGAATATTCTTAAACAGGTTTTAAGTTGCAAAGAAATTGCTTAAAATTTTAGCAGATCTATAGTTGAAGTTCCTTCGTTAAACCTTAAACTTAGATGAAGCTATTCTCTTCATGAAGATCGAAATTAAAAATAGATTAGATTTGATTATATTTGATTTTATTTTCATTATTTCTTAACATATTTATAAATTTACCAGGTTGACAAGATAAATTTAATGTAATATAAAGCTTTTAATGGTTGCATTAAAAATCAAAAATTATCAAACAAAAAGAAAAAAACAAACAACATATCTGGATGCGACCCACACTGATAACTTCCCACTCCGTCTGTCGATTTGTCTTGCTTAAAAGTTTGTCTATGTGTATCAATTTTTACCAAATTTGCGTACTATTTCTTGTAGATTTTATTTTTTTATGAAAAACGGACTGTTGGATTTTTATAAAACAATATTTTCTGTGAAATAAAATAAGTTTGAAGCCAATATTTTTAATTTTTGAAACGCTATTTGAGCCGAAAGTAAATTTTTACAAGTTTTAGTAATGTTTTTTTTTTGTTTTTATTTTTTGTAAGAAAAAACTGTCAATTCGATTTTTCTCAAAATTTTTCCTAATGTTGCAAACAATATTTCTTAAAAGATAAAATTAGTTTGATGCCAATGTCTCAATTTTTTGAAAAGATATTTGAGTCAAAAATCAATTTTTAACAATTTTTGTTAATTTTTTTTTTCGGTTTTTAATTTTTTGTAAAAAATTGTCAATTCGATTTTTTCAAAATTTTACTGAATGTTGACAACAATATTTTTCGAAAGATTAAAGTAGTTTAAAGCCAATATCTCGAAGTTTTGAAAAGATATTTGAGTCGAAAATCAATTTTTACCAACTTTAAAAATTTTTTTTTGGTTTTTATTTTTTGTAAAAAAACTGTCAATTCGATTTTTCTCAACATTTTTCAGAATGTTGAAAATAATATTTATTATAAGAAAAAACAAGTTTGAAGCCTTAATCTCAAGTTTTTGAAAAGATATTTGAGTCGAAATTCAATTTTTACCAACTTTGAGTAATGTTTTTTTTAGGTTTTTATTTTTTATAAAAAAAAGTGTCAACTCGATTTTTCTCAAAATTTTACTGAATGTTGACAACAATTATTTTTCAAAGATGAAAGTAGTTTAAAGCTAATATCTCAAAGTTTTGAAAAGATATTTGAGTCGAAATTCAATTTTTACCAACTTTTATTAATTCTTTTTTTTTGTTTTTTTTTTTTGTAAAAAAACTGTCAATTCGATTTTTCTCAACATTTTTCAGAATGTTGAAAACAATATTTATTATAAGATAAAACAAGTTTAAAGCCTTAATCTCAAGTTCTCGAAAAGATATTGGAGTTGAAATTCAATTTTTACCAACTTTGAGTATTTTTTTTTTTCAGGTTCTTATTTTTTATAAAAAATACTGTCACTTAGATTTTTCTCAAAATCTATTATCAGATGTCAAAAACATTATTCTTTGTTGCACAAAATTGTTTTGGAGATGAAATCATATTTTAGTCGTAAAATTTTTGAGGTGACAAATTTTTGTTTTCATTTTTTTTTTTTGATTTTTAGAAAAAACCATTAATTGGATTTTTTTCCAAAAATATACTTGTATTGTATTACCTTACAATATATAATATAAAATTTAATTCAAGTCTCTAGCGTCATTGGTTCATGAGATATTTAAGGTTAAGTAAAATTTTCACCTTTTTTTAAACTGCTATGTTAAAAAAACCACCCTCGCAATTTTATTGAGAGCCCTTTCTGCATCTTTCTGCCTTATTATCTGTATAACAACATTTATTTGAAGTCGATATCTCTTCTGGTTCTTGAGCTATGGACAACGAAAAAACCTCGCGAACGTTCGGACGTACGAACGTACGTACACTACACACGCACGCACAGACATCTTTCTAAAAATCTTTTATTTCGACTCTAATGACTTTGAAACGTCGTGAAATGTCAAAATTTTCAATTCGACAAATCGGACCCATTATAATAACTTCCTATGGGAAGTTAAAAATGGAGACCAAAACCCATATTACGCACCTATACACATCAATAATCAGACCGATTTTATCGTACGGTGTGACAGTATGGTAGATTGTTTAAAGAAAAAGCTATAAACAGTGACAAACTAAATAAAGTCCAACTTTCAGCTTCCCTATGAATAAGCGGATCGCTTCTCACGACCCCATCAAAGGCACTGGATACCATACTCTACCTAATACCTCTTGATATACTTAGCAAACAAATAGCCGCAAGCTCTGCTATTCGCCCCTCAAGGCTTCATCGCAGTGGGTTAACAACACCATCTCCAAACTACAATTCGACAGAAATTTCCTGATTTCTATATCTTTCAGATCTTTCTGGGAGGATAGGGCATTCCTAGAAGACGACTCAGTCCACTTTTATAAAGATGGATCAAAAACTTTTGGCGATAAATGAAGTCGTGATAAAGAAAACGTGATATCAACATCTGATATCCGCATTTTCTTAAATAGTCAGGCCGCTATTAAATCTCTGGACTCTGTCTCTAAAAACTTTATAGCAGTCCATAATTGTCGATCATCTCTAATGGAGATGGGACAACAGTTAAAAATATAAATATCCAACTTGGCTGGGTGCCGAACCATAGAGACATTCCAGAAAATTGTAAGGCAGATGGACTCGCCAGAAACGGTACATCTATTTAATCCAAATTAAAAAGCCGAGTAGCAGTAAAGTAAAACTTATCGGGTGCTCTCTGATAATAATTTAAATGAAAATCGTCAAGATTGTTATTCTTAAAACTAGTCGCAAACAAACTTATATTTTTTGGTTTTCTAATTGAAAGTCTTGAGTGCCACTTCATAAAGCCATTTCCTTAGCAACGTGGCATGCTTAATTGCTAATATTTGAGCTTAAATTTTGAACAATCCTTAATTCATTTTCAATCTTCTGATCAAATATTCTATAAGCATTGTTTCCTCATCAACGGCAAGAATTTGCTGCGAAGAATGTTTACTTGAAAATTTTATATTTTCCAGCTCATTATTATACTTTTGTAGTTTTTAGTTCTGTGATGTAATGTAGTAGGCAATACAATTTTGAAGGTAGCGGCAGCCCTTTTAACGTCAAAAGTGCCTATACGCCAGAGTACACCACAAACTGTTTTTTTTTCAACTTTTGACTTGAAAAATGTCGCCAAGTGATTCAGCAATTGCGAGCCACAATTTGAACCTAACAAATAAATAATATTCAAAAGAGTTTCAATTTTGTTTTTTCTTTTTTCTTCACCATTAAGTGTTAAGTTTATATTTGAATCCACGTTTGTTTCATTGTTGTGTAACACAGTATTTGGTTAACATTTTCAATAAACGACCTTTGAGGAAAGTATAAACTTTTAAGGTAGTTAACTTGATAAATAATACATCATTTCTGCACACAGTACTTGAACCGAAATAATGGAAATAGCTAGAAAGTATGTAAAACAAAAGACTATTATAGCGAAAAGAGTTAAATTTCAGTGATTTAAGATTGTTGGTATTTATTTTAGAATACATACCATCCATACCATCCATACCATCCGGAATGTAAAGTACTTTAGAAATATTATTACCTTTTTATACATATCACAAAAATCCCATTAAAAAGTTTCTATTTACCCTTTTGAAAATAGGTACTACTGTTAAATTATATTTTCATTGTTTACCTGAAGATTTATTCAAAAAAGAAACGACTACAAGCAAAAATTTTATTGTAGAGGAAAGAACTTAAAAATCTAATAAACTTCTTGTTTGCCCTTTTTATAAGTTCATATTCCGTGTCAGTTTTATTTTTGTTTTAATTTTATTTGGTTTAATAGTCAGAGAAAGTAAAATTGCCATTTTTTGAACTAATGGGAATTAGAATTCTTACCTTTTCATCCCAAGAAAAAAATTAGGTATCAAGAACTATTTTATCTAGAACTCTTGATAACTGTAGTGTTTATACATATGTATATTATATATTTTCTAAGACCGGAAACCCACCACTTAGCCGGGTAAAAGACGATGTTTTTTTTAGTTATTTTGGGTATTTTCCAGCCAAAATTAAGAGCTCTAAGTTATTGTTTATGATTGAAAGATTGTATCTTAATGCTTCGCGACTAGAAAACTAAATTATTTTTTTAAATACTCGGTATAATTTGTGGAGTCAGTCAAGAATATTATATTTTCCAATTCTCAACATAATTTCTGAATTTCTAACTTTGGATTTGGCATACTCTGAAAACTAGGAAATAATCTTTTACTCCAAATATCCTGATAAAGTTGAACAAAAAAAGTCTTATAGAATAATATAGAGCAATGTCGGCAGGCAAATACAACCAAACAACAGGCACGCAAAGCGGCGCTGCATAAAAGGAGTAAGGACGAGAGCTGTTTATGAGCAGAAGAGTCGAGAGGAACACCGACTTCTCAGAAGAAAAAAGAGAGAGCATGAGAAGCGTGCGGTCGAAGATGTTGAGAGCTTTAAAAGCAGGAATGCAGTTCGAAAGTTTTATGAGCAGGTGAAACGAAATTCACAAGTCCATAAACCTAGAACCGAAGGCTGCAAAGACGAAAGTGGAAACATCATTGTGGAACCGCAGTCAATGCTGAGGATATGGAAGGACAACTTCTGCAGACTGTATAACGGCGACGACGAACCGAATTCCGCTGTCAGGCAGGATGATCCGTTCAACATAGACGACGACGAAAGCCAACAATCCCGTCCTCCCGACTTAGACGAAGTAAAGATTGCTATATCCAAGCTGAAGTCTGCAGAGCTCAAACGTCAACACTAGATTCACTTTCTTTCAAAAGTCTGTCCAATTACTAGCATATGCTGATGACATTGACATAATCGGAAGAACTCAGCGTGATGTCAATGGGGCTTTTGTGAGTATTGAGGCAGAGGCGGCAAAAATGGGTTTAACGGTTATAAAGGCAAAACAAAGTACATGCTGTCGCGAAGAAAGGACTTACAACACCGACGCACGTCTCGGTCAAAACGTCACCATCGACAGACGTAACTTTAAGGTAGTCAAGGACTTCGTCTACCTAGGCTCCGCTATGAACGCAGAAATTAACACCAGCGCTGAGATGAAACGAAGAATAGCTATTGCTTACCGCTGTTTCCTTGGGCTAAGAAAGAAATTGAGTATCAAAGCTGTCCGTTATCATCCCCGTCCTGCTATACGGTGCAGAAGCATGGACTATGACAAAAGCGGATGAAAGCACCTTGGGTCGTTTCGAGAGAAAAGTTCTTCGTGTGATCTACGGTCCCGTTTGCATCGAAGGGGAGTGGAGGAGAAGATGGAACGACGAGCTGTACGGGCTGTACAGCGACGTAGACTTAGCCAGAAGGGTAAAAGTCCAACGACTAAGATGGCTGGGTCACGTAGAGCGCATGGAAACTAATGCTCCGGCCCGGAAAGTCTTCGAATCCACACCCACAGGACAGCGCAGCAGAGGAAGACCTTGGATCAGGTGGCGCGTATAAGTGGAAAATTACCTAACCCAACTTGGAGCGAATTAAATAAAACTATTTACGTTTTATTATATAAAAAAAATATTTTATGGAACTATGTCCTTTATTAATACAAATATTTTCTTTTGACTTACTACACTGCATTGACTTAATCTTATTAAATTTAAATATATTTCATTCGTCGCTTGTCACCGTAGAAGTGATCGTACATCGCTTCGTTCCTGGTATTTATGTTATTTTCTTCTGTGTTGATAGGCAGGTACAAAGAGAGTCCTTATCATGTACGTGAATATGTGTTGGTTGTTTGGTTTGAGTACCTTAATAATATAGACTTATATGATATATAGTTAAGAAATAAATGTTACCTTATATCTGTGTGAGTTTAGGTGTGTTAACAGATATAATGTTAGGAAAAATATGTTATCTTATATATAAGTATTATAGTAGGGTGTTAACTCCCCCCTCCCTTAAAAATATAAACCTCCTGGTTTATGACATATTTTTCAATCTTCTTAATTCTAATTCTTCCTGGTAAATTTTTTGAAATCTTTTTTCATTATTTAATTTCTTACAATTTTGAACAAATTTTACCAGTTTTATGAGTAAATATACAGATATTATGATTATTATTACAAACACTATAGTATAAAATGTGTGTTCTACAAAATTCTCTTCATACGGAATTATAAATTTAGATAGTTTATCGATATTATTAAATGAATAAGGAGAACTTGTTTCTAATATGTGTCTTATGCTTATACTCTGATTATGTTGCTTTATTATTGCTTCTTTTAGTTTGAAATTAAAATTGGTATAATTTTTATCGTTTATGGTTATTGATTCGGAAAATTCTACTATATTTTTACCTTCAATATTTTTATTATTTATAATAAATTTTCCATTAGTTAATAAAATGCCATTATCTATTTCATATACAGGTTTATCGTATTCTTGTGATATGTTACAGTTTGCTTTAGCATTATTTAATATAGGTATAGTACATTCATCTTTTTGTATTTCTTTACAAATGTTTTTATTTAGGTAGTTTTGACACTTTGTTATTCTTATAAATATATTAGTACAATTTGCAATGTTCTCATCTATAGTTAATTTTCCATATTTATTTGAAATAGGGGTTATTTTTAACATTTCACAATTTTTTATTAATAATGGGTATTTGTATGTTACTACAATCAAATCTTCAGTTCTAGTAACAATTATTGTAGAATATTCTAAAATGTTTATGATTGGAATATTAATAGTTTCCTTTGACATAATTTTTTCTATATCTTTAATATTTATACTTTCTGATAAAAATTCATTTTGTTTCCCTGCATTTATTGTTCTCAGAATTGTTAACATATTAACATAAGTATCCTCTATAACTAGATGCTGTAAATCATTTCTAATGCTATTTTTAAACATTCCATCAAATTGTTCGTTTATAATTTTCTGCTTATTATTATTATTTATTAAATTATTCAGATTTGTTTCGATAGCTATCAGATCGTCATGGTCTGGATTGCCATAGCAATATTTTATCATTTTGCCTATGAAATTGAATGCTCTTCGTTTTCTATAATTTGGATGTGGATTTATTTGTTTAATTAAATTTTCTATCCTATCTATCCATAATTGCTCTTCATTAGAAGGTTTATATTCCGAGTTCATTATGTTAATATAAGGTTCTAAGATCTGAGTTATATTGATTATATGAAATAGATAATCTTCTTGCGTATATAAACAAACGTCATCAGTTCTCGTCAGTATGAATCTTTCGTGATTCACGTTTCTTATTTTTATCATTCCGTGAATATGCATTATTACACTCACGAGTAATATTTGGTATAATAATGTCCTCATTTTTATCAAAACGGTATGATTTAATATTGTTTTTGTGCACTACAACTCCTTTAGTTGTTAATATTGTTTCACCTTGGTCTTCTTTAACTATATGTCGGATGTGTCTAGCATTCGATTTTTTCCTAAGACCTTTAATAATACACAATATTTGATCACCTTCGTTGTATTCAATATGTTTTGAATTTTTGTTAAGTCTTACTAACACTTTTTTTGATGCACACTCTAGTTTTTTAATTATATCACTGTTATTGTTAAATTTATTTTGATTAAAATATATATCTACTGGTCTGTAGCCAGTTACAGTATGAATAGTATTATTTAGTTCTTTCACTGTGTTGAATATTTCTTCAAGGAAATTGGTACAGTTTTGTATCATGAAAATACGGCTAAGTTCGGAAATTGAGTTGTGGGCACGCTCAACCTGACCGTTCGCAGTTGATCGGTAGACTGGTGTTGTTATTTTATTGATTCCATATCTTTCACACATGTTTTTGATCATGGGTGTATTGAAGCAGTTTTCATTGTCTGTCATAAGACGTTTGCAGTTGGGAAACATATTTACCAAAACTTCTTCTATTTTATTATACAAATGAATACGGTTATCTAAATAACGTACTACTATATATTTCGAATACTTATCTTTTACAGTAAGAAATGTATGGTTATCATTAAAATAGATATCCATATGTATGTGTGTTCCAGCTTGTGTTGGAATACTTGATTCGCTTAATGGTTCTTTAGGAGGGTTCCTGTCATACCTGCCGAAAAGACATGCTGTGCATCTTTTGTTATAAACCTTTGCATCTTTACTATTGTTTGGCCAGTAGTATTTTTCATTTATTTCAGTTATGTTATTTTTATAGCCTCGATGAGCTCTATTATGCGTTTCGGATATGATGTTTAGTTGTTGCTCACGATTTATTATATCTTCAAGTTTTACTGGAGTGTAAATAAACCGTGTGGTCATAAAAGATTTTTTTATGAGGCCACCATATTTAAAAATACATTCTGGTGTGGTGTGGATAGCAATAATTTTATTAGGTTTTATGATCTGTTTTAACAAGGATATGAGTTCATTGTTATTTTTGAACGTGACCACGTGTCGAATTCGTTTCTCAAAGATATTCTTTGTTTCTATGTTTGAATCGGTTTGTGATTCTTTTATTTCAATCTGTTCACCATATGAGTTAAAGGATCTGTTTACAGTTTTTATTACTTCTTCACTTGAACTTTCTTGTGAATGCATAGTGCTGACTGTACTTGAATTTATTTCTTGTCTGGAAAGGGCGTCGGCTACGACGTTTTCTTTACCTGGTTTGTATTGAATTTTGGCACCATAATCTTCAATTATTGCTTTCCATCTCTTTAATTTAGTGTTTGGATTCTTTTCTGAAATTGAATATGTCAGACTCTGATGATCTGTATATATAGTCAAATCGGCTATACCATAAATATAATTACGAAGTTTCTGTAAGGACCATATTATAGCTAGTAATTCCTTTTCGTTAGTGGAATATTTTTCTTCACTTTTGGTTAATGTTCGACTGAGAAAGAAAATAGGATTTCTATTTTGACTAAGTACAGCCCCTATTGCTATGTTTGAAGCATCTGTAGTTAGCTCGAATGGTTTATTAAAATTTGGTTGATATAATTCAACTCTTTCTTTCAGTGCATTTTTTAATTTGTTTATCGCTTCTATGGCGATTTCGTCCAAATTAATTAAAATGTTTTTACTTTTATTTTTGCTTGTTCCACCATTTTCTCCTCTAAGATAAATGGTTATAGGTTTTGCTATTAATGCATAGTTTTTAATAAATTTACGGTAATAACCCGTGAGCCCTAAAAATCCTCTAAGTTCCTTAATGTTTTTAGGTATAGGATAATTCTCTATAGCCTGGATTTTTTCTGGGTTTGTTGAAATTCTGTTATTTTTTATTATATGTCCGAGATATTCAACTTCGGATTGAAAAAATTTACTTTTTTCATTTGATACTTTAAGAGTAGCTTTATTTAGTACATCAAATACTTGTCGTATGTGTTGCATATGCTCTTCAGGCGTGGAAGAATATATCAATACATCGTCAATATAAACGTGTACGAATTTTCCTACAAATTCCCTCAGTATGTCATCTACACAGCGTTGAAATATGCTGGGAGCATTTTTCAATCCAAATGGCATACGTACAAATTCGTATTTTGCGCCATTTATAGCAAATGCAGTCTTCTCACGGTCTCCTTTACTGATGAGGATTTGGTGGAAGCCAGATTCTAGATCAAGTGTAGTGAAATAGCTTGCATTACCCAAATTTTGTATTGTCATATTGACATCTGGAATTGGGTATCTATCAGCAACGGTGTTTGTATTAAGTTTTTGAAAATCGACGACCATACGTCGTTTCGGTCTTCCATTATCATCTAAGCCCTTTTTTGGCACTGTCCATATAGGACTATTATAAGGAGAATTACTTCTCTGAATTATTCCTTCTCCTAATAATTTATTAATTTCTTTATTGACAAAATCGTTATCTGCAATTGGGTAAGGGTATTGTTTAACGTAAATTGGTTCGTCTGTCTTTGTTCGAATAGTACATTCAATAGTATTAGTGAAAGGCAGTGGGCCTACACCAGTATTAATTTTTACTAATTCACCAACTTCCTGTCTATATTCATCATCTACTTCTCCTATAACATAATTTAATTCTGGATCTACTGTCTCACTACACATGGTGATTAAGGTTAGATCTCTTAGGTTAATTTCAGCATTTAACTCCCTTAAACCCTGTATTCCCAAAATCATGTCAAAAGATTCTATTTTATCAAGTTCATAGAATGTGAGTTTTTTATTTATTACAATAATTCGTTTAATTTTATCTACTATCGAGAAACCGTGCATAGTTCTCATTTTAATAGGTTTGATTGCAGTACTTATGCTGGAATCGCAATTTTTAGAAATATAATTATGGGTTGCACCTGAATCGATCATTATTTTATAAGTTTTATTACTTAATTTACTAGTTAATGTAAGAATGGGCAACCCGCCTATTAGTTTAAATGATCTAAACGTAAATTATTATTTACCATATCTCCATTTTCTGCATATGTGCTCTCCTGGTCATCATACGGTTGGTGTTGTGAATTGTTCACCCTTAGCTGTTTCTGTTGATGAAAGTTCCCGCTGTTTTCGCGATCTCTCTTCCCCTGGTATTCATTGAAGTTTGGACGTTGTCCCTGTTGATTGTAGTTATTGTTGAAATGACGTGGTGCAATCGTTGTTTGTCTATTGTTGACTTCCATTGGTCTTGGACCTTGTTCTCTAAACAGATTCCTGTGTTGTTGGCTGTTATTTTGTTGACCGCCGCCGTTTCGTTGTTGAAAATTGTTATTTTGAGGTTGTTGTTGGTGTGGCCTCTGGTCATAATTTGATCGGCGTTCAGTTTTTAATTCTCTTGGGTCGCTGTGTATTCGATTTCTGTCTTGCAGGTGAAGTCCTCTGTGAGCATTGTCGTGTTCAATTTTTAATGCAATTGAGAATGCATGTTCTAGATCAGCAATTTTGGCTGTATATAAAGCTCCCCTTGTGAAACTATCACTTGTTCCATCAATAAAAATTCTCACCGCATCATCTCTAGCATTAGCTGTTAATCTTTCTGTCACTAATTTTGAATCTCCACTCATTGAGATCTTTGTTATAATTAGATTCAAAGCTTGGTTTATTTTGTCGTGATATTCACTCAATGATAATCTTCCTTGTTTGATTTGTCGGAGTTTATCCTGCAGCACGTAGAGAGGTTCCTGGTTGGAATATGTATAATCGAGTCGATTACGAATTGCCTCGTAATTAAAAATAGTATTATGATTTGTTAAGACTTCTGCCGCTGTTCCTTTAATTTTATTTTTCACAATTGTTAAGGCTGTGTAATATTTAGGATGTGTCTCGAATCCTTTAATACTGTTCATTATTCTTGTAGATTCTTCTCTCCATAATCTGTATTCTTTCCTATCACCACTAAATTCTGGCAATGCCTTAAATGCATCTAAATGGATATCATTACCATTCGAAATTATTGTTGTAATTTCTTTCAAGGTGGGTACATCAGGTACAATTTTGATTTCTTCTGTGAGCGATCTGACTCTTGATTGGAGCTCTTTATTAATATTGTCTTGTTGCCTCAAGACTATTTTTAAATTATTATTTTCTTGCAACAATGTTTGATTATTTATTTCTAAATTTTCAAGCCTTGCTAGAATACGAGCCATTTGGTCTTCGGTTGCCATTTCTGCTTGTAATGCGGGTCTACGACTATCGAAGACTTTAAATTTCTTCATACACTGAATTAATTTAGATTCGTAGATTTAACTTATTTTGTTCACTGAATTATTTTATGATATTATATATCTATTGATTGTATAACACTATATGTCACTGGAATTCACTTTACTTACTCGTCTGCTATGCTAGATCTGTTGGTTTTCAAATGTTTCCTTTTGGTCCGCTCACTAGAGTAAAACAGTATGTTAAACTCCTGGCAGGATCGCCAATTAAATAAAACTATTTACGTTTTATTATATAAAAAAAATATTTTATGGAACTATGTCCTTTATTAATACAAATATTTTCTTTTGACTTACTACACTGCATTGACTTAATCTTATTAAATTTAAATATATTTCATTCGTCGCTTGTCACCGTAGAAGTGATCGTACATCGCTTCGTTCCTGGTATTTATGTTATTTTCTTCTGTGTTGATAGGCAGGTACAAAGAGAGTCCTTATCATGTACGTGAATATGTGTTGGTTGTTTGGTTTGAGTACCTTAATAATATAGACTTATATGATATATAGTTAAGAAATAAATGTTACCTTATATCTGTGTGAGTTTAGGTGTGTTAACAGATATAATGTTAGGAAAAATATGTTATCTTATATATAAGTATTATAGTAGGGTGTTAACTAGCGCGAAACTGGAGACATCTAGCTAGGGACCGAGCTAGGTGGAGAAGTTTGTTGGTTGAGGCCCTCTAGACCCTTAGTTCATACAGAACTGTAGCGCCACTTTAAGTAAATAAGTAAGTAAGTTAGTATATTAGATCCTAGGCCATTATTTATCGAGGGCTTAATTGTGTAGGAACTTAGTCTAATTCTTTTCTATCTTCAAAGGCTCCATGACAAAAAGAAGTGAAATGAAAAAAGATTCTAATAATTAAATAAGGGATAGAATTTAAAGAGGATATGATAAATTCGGCACACTTTTTTATCAACAAATAGCCTAGTTTTAAGACAGTGCCAACATTTAAATATTGATTTATGGTCAAATTTAGTGAGTTAACGTGAGAAAATGTTGAGATGGAAAGAATGAATCAGAAGCATGAGAACAAATACGGACTTCAAAAGCTTCTTCAGAGAAATTGCAAACATGTTTGAAATGACTTCGGAGTCTTAACTGGTTCTGTTGTTATAAGACGTGTAGTTTAGTTAGCTATCAACAGTTCTCTTAAGGTGGGTGTCCATTTGAGAGTAAACGTGCTGCGAGTCGCTCTCAACCTGCTCTCGAGAGCTATATCGCAAGTGGACATAGTCTGGAGAGTAGCTTGCGGAGAGTTGACAAATTACTCTCTGCATTCGATCTTTTTGAAAGTCACTCGCAAGTGGACACATGTGCTTACCACAATCCTAGATAAGCTCGCGGAATACCAATACAGTTCGTATTTTCCGAGTAGCTGTCGAGAGTAAACATGGAAAAGCAGTGGACATTGGAGGAAACCAATCAACTTATTGAAAAATATGAGTCAGTTGAATTATTGTGGAGAACTACGGATAAATCGTTTCGCGATAGAGATAAAAAAGGGTAATATTAACCGAATTTGCGAAACAGTTCTCGTGTTCTTAAGCGACTCATATGCTTACCGGATGCTAAAAATCTAAGTGTTACCAGTATACGCTCGCGTACTGGTATGGCTTCCCTTAAATGGGTATTTTTTTTTTTAATTATGGGTCCAACGTTTTGTATCAAAAATTCAATTTCACTAACTGAAAAACGGCAAAAATTTCGAAACTGTTGAGGATCTTCAATTTGAAGCTCTCTTGAAAGAGCAGACCCCTCACCGATTTCGTTACGACGATCTACCCACGGTTTGACCCAACATTTTTTTTTATTCTTTTTTCTTTTTTAAGAACAGTCCCGATAATTAAAGTAGCTGCAACACTTCGCTTGTAAGAATACACGGCCAACTGATAATATGTATGCTAGCAGAAGAAATCTATCAAGTGGACACGATTTTGAGAGAACCCTCAACAAGAAAAATCTCAATATTTTAGCAGAGGGCTCGCGATAGCAAAATTTCTAAGATTTGGCTTTCAAATGGACAGTCTTCCGAGAGTTGCTCTCGAGAGTTAACTAGCAGAAGTACTCTCAAATGGACACGCACCTTTACAATGCAAAAAGTTTTAGAACTTTTTTTGAGTCTGTTTTAATTTATCTTGAAGTCTGATAACATAATCTGCTAAGTGTTAAAATAGTCTGTAAATATATGTTATATTTTATTTGTTTAAGTGAGTATTGTTAAATTGTTTCATAAAAATAATCAAATTGAGTACTATACAATTTAAGAGTCATACAAATGAGCCAAAAAAAAAAACACCTTAGTTCAACCAGGTCTGCTTCTACTTCTTGTTCATTCTAGCTTGGCGTTTAATATTTTACGAGCTGGAGTTTTTTGACCAGTAGCAAGTTGCTGTAGAACTCGTACAGTTTTTGGTTGTATCGTCAGGTGTTATTTTGCCAGTTGGCACAAATAAATCGTACGTAGAACCTTCTTCTAAAAAAAAATATCCACCTGAGAGAAGGTCCATGCTTCTGCACCACACAGCAAGACAGAGAAGATTAGGTTTTTGTAAAACGTCTACTTGTTGCTTCTTGATAGAGTCTTATAAGTTCAAAGAAACAGCGATTTACGTTTGGTTTCAGCAGATAATTGAAATAATCATTACAGATTTTTAGAATAAACTGCTTCTCTATCTATACGTACAAACTTCAAGGAATGCCTTCCGTCGATAGCGACATAATCGATTTGGTTACGGATAGGTATCTACCATGTTTTACTCAACGTCCGTTTTCAGAAGCAATATCCTGAAGGCTATGTCTTCCAATTGACCTACCAAAGATTACTTTCTTAAGAACTTTGTCATTAAAGTCTCCCCCATTTGTACATTGTTTTTGGGGAATTCCCAATAATTTTTGGCAAGGAGCTCGTAAAATTCTTCCTCCGTAGAGTCATCCTTCTCTTCCGTAGGGGCATGTGCGCAGATAAGGCTTAAGTGATGGAATTTGGCCCTTTTAGTTTTTCCCCTGACAGCAAATTTACAACCGAACAAGCGTAGAAATCAAGTCCTACTATATTTCTATTGCCTGGTCCATTACATCGTATTTCCTGGAAGACTTCGCTTTTTGGTTCAAAAATTCCATGATTGTCCCGTATTTCTGACACGGTGTTCGGCCTAAGCCGAATAATTTTGTTCCTTTATTTATACTTAAAATTTTCTATTTACGTAGATCGTCCCAGGAAGACATTAAAGACAAGGTACAATGTTTGACAAAGCTTACGAAAATATCAAAAAAAGAAAAGGCTAAGCTTAAAGTTGAGTACAGCTACAGACTTATTAATAAAATGAAATATTTCAACTTTACTTATGATCCCGGATTTCTGTTCTCTTAAAGCGGATTTTGACATGAACTGCAACATTACCTTTCAAACTATATTCGTACATAATGAATAACAGTCACATCCGCCTGACCTAAACCGACTAACTAAATGCTGAATAGGATCCTAGTGCTTCACTTGACCCCTTTTAATCTATTCGTTTTCAGCATCTAGCATCAAGACTATGGCAAGGACTATGCTCTTATATATATATATATATAGAAAACTACTGCAGCGAAAAATACCTAACTTTTTTTTTCGTCTCATTGTAGTGGAAATATAGTTCAACATAGGTCCATTTCCATACCTCTCTCCACCTTAACCTACACTCGTAGTCTTATATCCGAATCCGAAGGAGAGAGGTATGAGATTTTTTTGTATTTTTTTTGTCGTCAAGCAATCAGGACTTTCTCATTAATTTTTATTACACGAACTGGGTGAACACCCAAGATTGCTGCAGCTGGAGTATTCTAGATAACAAGCGGAAGTATCATAAGCATGAGAAGCTTCAGAAGTAGGTAGCTAGCTATCTAGCTATGGTCTGGATACACCGAACCAAATATCAAAAGAGGAATACACCATATCGTGGAGGATGCATTGGGAAGAAGAAGGCTTAGAAGCAGCTTAAGTATAGTTAACATAGAAAATGCGGATCCTATAGTCTCTGTTCTTGTTCTTGTCCTTCTATTCAATGCTTTTATAGGATTGTAAATAGAGGCACATCCCTTTGTTGTATACCACAGAGAGACTTTTATATGAGAACGCGATATCCTACGAGAAAATTGTAGTAGGCACGTTGTTGGTTCTTCTATTACTCGTTCTTATACTCATATTCGCCCTTTGAGTGCCTGATGTGTGCATGAACTTCATTTTATGTAATTGTTGTGATTTCCCATGCAACTGGCAATAAGGAGACAATAGATGCCACTGAACATCCTTCTCCTTCTTCTCCTCAAGCAGAGAATAGAGGATTCATTTTAGGCTATAAGTTTCTTCTTTTCATATTATGCTTGAAGTGTGTTTTTAGTATACGTGTGGTGTATTATACGTTACGTAGGTAAATACAGCTATGGCCAAAATAATATGAACAACACTTAATTTCTGATTCCGTTAGTGTTTCATAATTTATGATTTTTAAAAAGTAATATTGGGTTGCAGGACTAACAAATAGAAACTTTTTATTTCAACTTCAAAAAACTATAAGAATAAAGTGGAAGTTAACCTTAACCGCCTAGAAATGGATGTGAAAATGACTGTAGAATATTCGGAGCAACGGATCCATAGGTATCTACAGAGATTACAAATACGCCCTTTAAACGATAGATTGTCTTCTTGCGTCAATTGATAATGGAAATATTTTCGAAAAGCTTAACCACAACTTACAGTAGAGGCAAAATCATCAAGCTATCTTCACTTAAAAAAACACCTACCAAGTTAAAATAAGTGCATAGAAAACACACTTTCTTGTATCTAAGGCATACTGCCATATTTAAATGACATTCTTTTTACAGGTTGTGACAGAGGGCAGTTATCAGAAAAACATATCCACTCATCGAATTTTTCTCCAGGTTCAGGAGACTAGAAGTCAAAGAACAATTTCAAGCATTTCTTGAAATTCTAAATTTTGATTACTCCTTTCTTCCACAAAAAGCAACAGTCGTTGAACCACTGCATCGTCTGCTAGACAAGAATCAGAAGTATAAACGTTATTCAACAATTTAAAAACGCTAATCTGACGGAATTATTATGAACTAAAATGTATCAGCTTTTTTTGCGATACCTCATCCTAAGGTAAAGACATTGCTTTGCGCCTTGTATTGGAAAAGCGGTCAGATAAACCGATTTCTTTCTATTCCAGAACAAATGCTGAACGGAACTACTCCCAAATTAATAGGGAAAGCGTTGCAATAATTGTTGGAGTTAAGAAATTTCATGAATTTTCATATGTTCGATAGCTTGCAATCATAATTGAACACAGTCATAATTAGAAATTTGCAACCCGAAAAATTCCGACCAAGACATCTTCCAGTGCAGCAGATCTAAATTGGATAGAGTTGATTTTCTTAATCGTTTTCTATTACGAATAAAAAACAAGAAAATAATAAAGTGGAAGAAGTCCTGATGTCGGAAACATTGTGAATCCGATTCTTACTTCAGGATAAATAATAAACAAATGTCTTCGAATAACTCAATCTATTTTTAATTTCTTAGCTGAGGGTAAGGGGGATGGCCGAAGAAACAACCAAATTAAAAAATATTCCAAGCGTTTATTCGTAATGATTTGTGGAAAACATTACTGTTATTCCGAAAGCTGACCAAAAGGTGATATTAGATGCTTTTTGTGCTATACATCCGCATACTAATACCGTTCTAGACTTAACTTTCGTTTCCAAATCTCGATGCAAACTTGTTGATGGCATAAATAGTCTAGATTTAGATTTCCTTTTTAAAGTTGATCTGTCTCTAAGAGTCATTTCATAGGATTTCTTCCATTTTTATGAATTCAAGTAACATTCTTATCGAACTTCTATCTTCTTTCGCGATCTCACTTTGTTTCTACTTATTTACTTAACTGACACCTGACCCATGGAATGGCTCTGCCTGAGTTTATGCCTTCTTCCAGAGCTTGCGGTCCCTCGCAAGCTCCCTAGAGCCTATAAATCAAGTACTTTTGTTTCAATAACCACTTGATGCCTTTAGCGTAGGTTTGGTCTTCTTCGTCGTCCTGAACCCGGGAGCTGGGATTCAAAGATTCTATTCATTTTTGTACACTTCACTCCATAATGACTCCAGTATAGTAAAAATGTTTTGGCTCTTAGGAATATACGATCCACATCTTGATATAGCTCAAACAATTAAGGATTGATTCTTCTTCTCTATTCGCCCTCTTTGCTTATAGGATCAAATGTATATCGGAGAATTTTTCTCTCAAAAGTGGCCAAAAGCAATTCCTCGTTTTACTTATCGTCTAATACTCAGAGACGCACCGAATCGTAGAGTAGAACCGTTAAGTTAAAAGTTTTGTATAACATGCACTTTGTCTTCCAAGAAAGGAGGAATTAGTAGCGGTTCGCTAGGGTAATTCCTCATTGGATTTTTACTAAGGTGTCGTTCGTGGAATGGATGTTTGTCAAAAGGTAGGTGAACTCCTTGACTACATCGAAATTGCTGCTACGAACAATGATGTTTTATCCAAAGTGATTGACAGATAATACTTTTTTGTAAATAGCATACCTTGTTTTCTTCAGACTCATTTCAAGACCAACCCGTTTAACCTGTTCATCCATAGTTTTGAATGCTCCTGTATAAGATAAAGCTCCTAAATAGGTTAAATAAATCAAATGATAGCGCTTGTCTTGTCTAAATCCCTTACATATCTGGTATAGTTTTGATGAGATGTTAACTATTTGCAAGTTGCACCACGTATTTTGTAATATCATGCAGCATAGTTGGATCCATTTTTTTTTTTTGGTCCAGTGACATTGTTCACTTATGCGGCTTTGAAGTTTATGAAAAGAGATGGTGGGTCATGCTTAAAAATTCATTGGTCTTTGCCAGAATTTACCTCAGAGTTGTCTTTTCTTTTTCATGTGCATTTTCCATATAAGCTTTACATCGAAATTTATTCCAAGGTATTTGGTAGTATTGGAGTAAAGTATTTCAGAACAACTTACAGAAATTGGAATATTGTTACAATTTTGTTTGTAAAATTTATACGCGTCGATTTTATTTCGTTTGATTTGATACGCAATATTAACGTCAAATCACAAACTTTATTGACTGCATTTTAAAATTTAGCCTTCTTACAGGATTTATATCATACCATAAAGTATTGCAGTAACATCAATAAAAATGGTCATGATAGGTGTGATGTTCATTGAAATATCCCTCGTGTATAACATAAACAATGTAGGTTCAAGGACATTTCCTTGTGGTACAACGGCTTTAATTTTCCTTAGCTGCAAGTAATTTCGGTCGTACCATACTCGGTTCATAACAAATGATTTCAGTATTTTGTAGTATTGTTGAGAAGGCTCCTATAGAGTTTGTACTCAAGTCCCAAGTGCGAAATCTTATGAAAGGCTTGAGCAAAATCTAAGAATATAGCCGAGCATACTTAATTTTCTTCAAGTGCCCTCTCTACCACAAACGTAATTCGATGTATTTGTTTTATGGTAGAATGTTTAACTCAGATATGATGGTTTGAATTAATCTTTCTTGCTAAGTCTTTTCAGTGGCAGTTTTTCGATAACGTTTTCTATGATTTATATAAGCGATGTTATACTTCTGTTGGGGGGTAAAGTTGTTTAAGTATTTTAATGACTTGACATGCAGTGTTAGCCATACTTAAGGGAAGAAAACAGTTAAGCTCAAAATTAAGAAATGTTCCTATTTTTCTTGCCATAGCTGTAGGTTGGTATATGCGTTTTCTATAGGTACGAGTATAATACGATGATGGTGTTTGTTTTGTGTTCCTTATGCCTTTAGTGCAGTTAGTTTATTGTTCAATGCCTGGTATACAATATAATTTGTCGTCTTTCACTTTGGTATTGTTCCTACGATGCTTTATATATATATATATGTAGGGTAAGTATTCGTAGATGCAAGAGACGACAATGACAACGAAAACGAAAACGACATCATCTTCATCAGCTAGTGATAGCTTTAGCTTTTGAATGCTGAATGTGCTTTTGTTATGTAAGATAACAGCTATAGTGAAATTAGATTCTTGTTTTCTTTATCAAAAATATATTCACACATACATATATATTGTAGTTAGTATAGTAAAGAAAATATAATTAAAATCGTTTTCGTCCTTTAAGAGGCACTCAGCTTCAGTTCTTCAGAGAGAGAGAGTGAAGGAATATGATGTACTATACGTACTTCCTTTTGTTTACTTTGATAACAAAAACTTCAAGAACTTACGATGGAACACCGGAAATTCAAGATGTTGTTAAGTTTTCGTAAATTAACTTAATTGAGTTTAATTATATCGAAAGGATTTCCTATTCCCCTATTCCTATACTTAGTTACTCTTAGACATCAGAGCGACATCATACAAGGACTATTATTTTATTGGAATTTGTCTTTGTTGTTGTTTACTTTGTTAAAGACTTCTTTTGATAGGTAGGTACTTGAAGAGAACACGAGTTTGCATGAATACATCCTGTGTTGAGAAAAATCAATAAAACTAAGTAAAATTTAACATTTAAAATGTTTCCTAAATAAAATTGTAAGTTAAATTTAATTTTTTCGAATCAACGTAGCAATGCAGTTCCTTACAATGTAGTTCGCAAAGACTCACAACTGATTTTGTAAAATTGTTAAATTAATTTATGCTTTGAACTTTTGTGTTATAAGTTCAAATTTTTAAAAACCTAAAAGAAAACTTTTGTTTTCTACCAATTTTAGATGCCTTTTTGGGAGTAAGTTTATTAATTTATCCTACTCTTCAGGCTTCGTTCTAAGTTGATGGAAAACAGGTTTTGTCCAACCAATACCCAAGAAGGATGAATCCTCCTATCTCTCTAATTATCGACCGATTGCACTTACATC
This sequence comes from Eupeodes latifasciatus, assembly GCA_920104205.1. Taxonomy (NCBI): domain Eukaryota; kingdom Metazoa; phylum Arthropoda; class Insecta; order Diptera; family Syrphidae; genus Eupeodes; species Eupeodes latifasciatus. The sequence goes on from OV049926.1 coordinate 19,186,829, forward strand.
CCTTCTTTTCGAGTCCATGAAAACGCTGATAATTTATCAGCTCAGGAAATATCTTGAAGATCGAAAGCTTCTTTATGACCGACAGTGCGGTTTTAGCAGCAATAGGTCCACTGGTGATCTCATATGGTTCATTTCACCGAACGGTGGAGCAAATCTTTACATCGTTTTGGAGAAAGTAATATTATTGCACTTGGTATTTCAAAAAGCATTTGGTAGGGTTTCGCATCAGGCTCTCTTATCGAAAATGAGGGCTTTCGGTTTTCATGAATCACTGCTTTATCGGATTTGTAATTACCTTTCGGATCGTTCAATACAAGTTATATTGGATGGGTTTAAGTCTGAAAACCACAAAGTAAATGCTGGTCTGCCCCAGGGCTCTGTTCTAAAGGGTTTTTCAACAGGGACGCTACAAAAGTAGAGCGAGAGGTACAGCAAACGACGCCATATTTTTTTGCCGTTCTTTTGACATTTCTCTTTAGTAAGGTTTGCCATTTCATGATAGAAAATTTACTACCGAAATTCGGAATCAGTGGCCTCAACGTTAAGAGCGATACGTCCAATTTATAGTCGTCATAATCATCCTAGCAGATCAACAATTGAGCGTCTAGTGGACAAATTTGAATCCACAGCGCAGTACAAAATGTTCCCGTGCCAGCGAGACAAAGAAGTGCCCGTAGTTCTTAAAGTTGGAGGGCGATTAACGAATGCTGAAATTCCAGAAGAAGAGAAACATCCGATTCAAACTTCAGAGAGTCAAACTTCAGTCTATGTTATGCCGACTATTTTCATCATACCAATTATCACGCTGTACCAAAGTCAATGGTCACCTTACTTCGACAGAAAATGTAGATCATCAATGCTCGAGACCTAGCTAGAAAAGTGGTTCGAAAATGCGTTCACTGGTGTTCGATACAAACCTAAGCTGCTACAACAGGTTATGGGAAATCTTCCTGCGGAAAGGTTAACGGCTTGTCGACCCTTTTTACGTTGTGGAGTAGATTTTGCAGGACCTGTCTATACTTATCATCGTATCAGGGGTAAAGTCCCTTACAAGTCGTATATCGCTGTCTTCGTCTGCTTCACTTCTAAAGCTGTTCATTTAGAACCTGTCTCTGATTTATCATCTGACGCCTTTATCGCCTCACTTAAGCGTATGATTAGTCGTAGAGGGCTCCCATCCGATGTCTTCTGTGACAATCCAACTAACTTCGTAGGGGCTGAATCCAAACTCTCTGAATTTCGTAGCATGTGGCTTAATAAATCCACAAATGACTCTATTATTAACTTTTGTAACAAAGAACACATTTAATTTCATTTTATTCCTCCTAGGGCTCCGCATTTTGGTGGGATCTGGGAGGCTGCTATAAAGGTGGCTAAAGGCCATCTCTACCGGTCTCTTCAAAATACTAAATTATCATTTGAAGAACTCGCTACAGCACTATGTGAAATCGAAGCTGAAGCTAACTATTTTGAAGCTTTAACACCAGGGCACCTCTTGATTGGTCCGTCGATAAAGGCGATTCCAGAACCTTCAGATGCTAGTACAAACCCTGACATTCTACCTTATTGGCGTCGCATCAACAATGTCAAGTCACACTTTTGGCAACGTTGGCAAAAAGAGTATCTACAAGAACTTCAACAACGATCAAAGTGGTTGTCAAAATCACCGAACATTGCTGTTGGCTCTATGGTTGTTGTACTGAAAGATAATTTGCCACCTATGATATGGTCACTAGGAAGAATCCAAAAAACTTTCCCTGGTGAAGACGGGAACGTTAGAGTTGCTGAAATTCGTACTGCAAAAGGCATCTTTAAACTTCCTATCCACAAACTTGCCCTACTGCCTTGTTGAAAGAGGGTACTTTCAAAAGGGGCGGAATGTTGAAGCACAAGCAGTTCATCAACCTATTAATGAATTTTATTACAATCATTTTTTGAATTCACTTAAAATATATATATGTATTTAAATTAACTTTTAACTTAAAACTTAATTTATTTTCAATTTGATATTTTGAATACTTAAACCTTAACTTGAATTAAAACTTAAAACCTAAAAATTCTAAAATATAAATAAAAAATCATTGCGATTAAAGCTTAAAATGTCAAGATCCTAAACTCGTACTAAAATTCTTAATTTTTTAAATTTGCCGCCACTAAAAATCAACAGCCATCTTTTATTGTAACAAAATGTATTAAAATAAAAAAACAAGAAAGAAAGAAGAAAATAAAAGAAGGATCTGGCATTCAAGCACAGACCACCGTCCGATAAAGTTTAAATTCGTTTTGCGTATTTTCTTTGCTCCGCTCCACCGTGCGTCGTCGTCTTTCTTTTTTTTTTTTGGTCGAATTTTTCGAAGACTTTCAGGTTGAAGTACATAAGTAAGTAAAAAATAATTGACATATCTATTTGCATAATTATCGGTGAAGATTTGCTAATCAGATAAACATATTTGCGATTAAAATCTAAGCAGAGCGAGTAAAAAAAGCTTTGCTCGTACAATGGACTTGAAGGACATGTGGTTCCAATAAGACGGTGCGACGCCACAAGCCAAACAGAGAATGTCACAATCAGTTTTTTGAAAACCAAGTTTGGAGAACGTGTTATCTCACCAAATGGTCCAGTCGCTTGGCCGACTCGGTCGTGCGATTTGACGCTGTTAGACTATTTCCTGTGGGTCTACCACAAGTCTATGGTCTATGCCAACAAGCCAGCGAAGATTGATGAACTTCGTACGAATATCGAACGTGAAATTGCAGCAGTATCGGCCGATTTATGCTTGAAAACCGTCGAAAATTGGGTTCAGCGTCTTGACTTCTGCCTTACCACACTCTGTCTTTCCCTGTCATTTCAATATTTAAGAATTCACAACCAATGTACAGCTGTATATATTTCCTTGAAAAATCGTGAATCCTTAGTTTTTCTTAAATTCAAAATTTCCCTGGTAATGAATATTAAGCTAAGAATTGAATTTGTTTTGATTTTTTTTTTAAAGAAAGCTGTCAATTGGATTTTTCTTAAAACTTCGTAAGGTATCGGAAACGTTTGTTTATATTAATACTAGCGGCCCATCCCGGCTTCGCACGGGTAGACATAAATATAGGTACAGATATTTAAGTTATAAGCATGCTAATTAAAACGACCATGAATCACTAAATTAGAAAATATTTGTTTTTCCTATCATTAATACTCTTCGCAGCGTATATGCGATGAAAGACAATTTATGGCAAATTTGTTTACATCTTCGGTTGGTTTTAATAGGAATTTCTAAAGATTTCTAAACTAATCTAATACAAAATATAGCCTATGTTACTCAGTGATAATGTAGCTTTCTAATGAAAAAAGAATTATTAAAATCGGTCCAGTACTTTTTGAGTTTATGCGTTACATATAAAAATACAAATATTTCTTCTTAATAATATTAGTATAAGTATATAGATTTGAATAAAAAAAAATTTGTTATTTTTATTGTACTATTCGTACTAGAATGTCAGCTTGTTAGACTTGACCATTCTTTATTCCGTCAATTTCATTGAATGTTTGAACAACAACAACAACTTAGAGGTGCTACCACTCATTGTTTTGGCTGGAGATATAGCTATTTCGTGGTTTGCCACTTTTGCACTCATCAGTCTCCTTTTTTGTGGTGCTGAGCTTTAATCCAATTTTATTTGAAAAACTTTATGCACAACATAGGATTCGAACCCACGCATATCAGATTTGCTCAGTCTTAGAGGTCGTGTGCACTACGCACTCCACCACTTTAGACCACTGACGTCACAGGTCGAGATGTGTTAATTGTTTATCAAATGCATTTGAAGCATCAACATTTTTATAAGCTGCTTTAAGTATGCTGTTTTGTTCCGCCTCCATTTTTCTCCATACCTTATTTCGATAGACTTACAATTCGTAGTACGTATCAAAACAAAAACAATGAGTGGTGTCACCTTTAAGTTGTTGTTGTTGTTCAAACATTCAATAAAAATTGACAGAATAAAGAATGGTTAAGTCTAACAAGCTGACATTCTAGTACGAATAGTACAATAAAAATAACAATTATAAATATTAAGCTCAGAATTGAATTTCCAAAATCTAGCAAAAAAAGAGGCTGAATTGCGACCCACACTAATAACTTCCCATCCCGTCTGTCGATTTGTCTTGCTCAAAAGTTTGTCTATATGTATCAATTTTTACCAAATTTGCGTACTATCTTTTGTAGAATTTATTTTTTTTATGAAAAAATGGACTCTTGGATTTTTATAAAAAAATTACTGAATATCGAAAACAATATTTTCTGCGAAATAAAATAAGTTTGAAAACAATATTTGTTATTTTTGAAAAGCTATTTTAGTCGAAAGTAAATTTTTACAAGTTTCAGTATTGTTTTTTTTTAGGTATTTATTTTTTGGAAAAAAAAAACTGTCAATTCGATTTTTCTCAAGATTTTATAGAATGTTGAAAACAATATTTCTTAAAAGATAAAATTAGTTTGAAGCCAATGTCTCAAATTTTTGAAAAGATATTTGAGTCAAAAATCAATTTTTAACAATTTTTGTTAATTTTTTTTTCGGTTTTTAATTTTTTGTAAAAAAAACTGTCAATTCGATTTTTTTCAAAATTTGACTGGATGTTGACAACATTACTTTTTGAAAGACAAAAGTAGTTTAAAGCCAATATTTCAAAGTTTTGAAAAGATATTTGAGTCGTAGATCAATTTTTACCAATTTTTGTTAAATTTTTTTTTCGGATTTTAATTTTTTGTAAACAAACTGTCAATTCGATTTTTTTCAAAATTGTATCAGATATCAAAAACATTATTTTTCGCTGCACAAAATTGTTTTAGAGATGAAATCATATTTTAGTCGTAAAATTTTCGAGGTTACAAATTTTTTTCAGTTTTTTTGATTTATAAAAAAAACGTTAGTTGGATTGTTTTCCAAAAATATACTTATTTTGTATCACGTTACAATATATAATATAAAATTTAATTCAAGTCTCTGGTGTCATTGGTTCATGAGATATTTAGGATTAACCAAAATGTTCACCTTTTTTTTAAACTGCTATGGTAAAAAAACCACCCACGCAATTTTCTTGAGAGCCCTTTCTGAAGTCGATATCTCTTATAGTTCTTGAGCTATGAACGACGAAAAAAACGTCGCAAACATACGGACGTACGGATATACGGACGTACGGACATATGGACGTACGGATGTACGAACGCACGCACAGGCATCTTTGTAAAAATCTTTTATTTCGACTCTAGGGATCTTGAAACGTCGAGAAATGTCAAAATTTTCAATTTGACTAATCGGACTCATTACAATAACTTCCTATGGGAAGTTAAAAAGATGACTCGCACTTCGGGCAATGTCCTTCAGTTTACCCTTGAGGCCAAGTTCGGTCATACTCTGAAGTACAGAAATTCCTTCTTAGGCCGTACCACGCGAATGTGGAATACCTTACCACACTCTGTCTTTTCCCTGTCATTTTAATTTTTAAAAAATTCAAAACCAGTGTACAGCTTTATTTATTTCCTTGAAAAATCGTGAGTCCTTAGTTCTCATAAAATTCAAAATATTCCTGGTAATAAATATTAAGCTCAGAATTGGATTTTCCAAAATCTAACAAAAAAAAAAAGAGACTGGAATGCGAACCATACCCAATGGTGCTCTTAACAGTAATAATTTGTTTTGAAGGCAATACCTAAAATATTCCAACACAATTTTGGTAAATTCGAAGGTTTGAATTTTTTGTAAGGAAAGCTGTCAATTATCAATTCTTAAAACTGCGTAAGGTGTCAAAAACGTTTGTGTTCGTTGCAAAAGGTTATTCTAGATGTTGTATCATTTATGAATTCATAAAATATTTGAATTGAAAAATATTTTATTTTAGTTTTTTTTTTGATTTTAAAATTTTTTAAGTTCATATTCAAATCGATTGGTAAGTTCAATATTTGAAATCAACCAAATTTTTGACTTATAATACTTATAATTTTTGTGGACAAAACTCGAATATTGGAATTTTCTCAAAAACAGCCCGATATACTTATAAACATATACTTACATATTTTGTTTACTCCGGACATTTTGTTTTGAAATGTTCTCAGAAACTAATAAACCGATTTAAATAATTTTGTTCTAAACAAATCTTGACAGTTACTGCACCATGTTATCTGGAAAGAGTACTCCTGTTCTGAAATACACTTAAAAATAAATCCAACTTTTCATCTAATTTGTCTTGAAACTAATTATAACCCATGTAAAATGTACAACATAGAACTTTTAAAACCTAATTCACTTTGAATATTTTTCAATTTGCATAAATTCTTGTCGAAAATTCTCATTAACTCAAAGTTCAAGCAAGGTTTTCTTCTGATTTTTGTCTACTGCTACGTACAAATCTTTTACATCTTTGCGTAGATTAATTTCAAATGTTTGCATGAAGGTGTGTTGTGTAGTACGTGTTCTTGAAGTAAATTTACAATTTATGCATCACTTTACAGCTGTTTTCTTCAAAAATCCTCAAATTTGAGTCTTCTTAATCTCAAAAATTTGCCAAAACTTTTATTGAATCGTTTAATTTTATGAAATTTCCAGATGGATAAATGCAAGCCTTCTAGAAAAGTTCCAACAGGCACCTATACTCCTGCAAACTCCATTAACACTGGTTACTTTAACTTTTGGGTTTTGTGGTAAGGTTTGCCATATACTCGTATATAAACTTTTGGGTATTCAAAAGATTGTATACCTACTCGTATATCTCTTGGAAAGTCTTCCGAATGCAATTTGCGGATCTCTGGAGTGATAATGAAATGAATTTTCATGCTACGCTACTACTTCCTCATAAACTGAATGCAACTGAACTCAACAATTTCTCCCTCTGGAATTTCCATCAAGCTTAAAATTCAACATTGAAAATTTACTGAGTAAATAGATGAGCTGGAGGACGACTTGTGTAAAATTAAAAAAAAAAACTCAAGAGATAGTTTAGAAGATTGAGAAAGAGACAAGGAACGCAAAGCAACGATAGACAACGCACAGCTAGAAACTTTTTGAAGAAGTTTTGGTTGATGAAAAACTTGAATGTTTTAAATAGAGAGACAGAAGAAACACACGTTTTATTTGACATCGCCGATTTTGTAGGGGCAGCAGTAAGGAAGGACTTGGAGTCCCAACCGAATGCCAAAAGTTTGTTAATTATGGTCGCAGTAGTAGTTAGTTGAAGTAGTAGTGTAGTTCCAGAGGACACAAAAGTGGTAGAGTGATTCGATTTGGGAATAAACTAAAAGTTGATTAGGGGTAAGAAAAGCAAAACTTCTTGGAAATTCTTCTTATCCGAAGTTTAAGAGAAGCGAAGAGACAAAATGATGATGTGTTTTCTCGTATTGCAATGATTTTATTTTGAAAATAGAAAATTTCATTTTTTTAATTAATTTGTGAATCAATCTGAGAAAGACTTGATTTTTTGAAAATGACAACAAAATTAATGAAAATAACAAAACCTCATCATAGACCGCAGCGTGACATGAAGAATAGAAACTAAGTTCAACGCCACAAGAATATTTCATATATTTAATTTTCTATAGAAAATCTTCAAAATTTCGAACTTTGGAATGTACTCAGCAAAATTCTCAATATTTTCCGTAAGAAATTCCAAATTCCCCGGGGAATACTTTTTCATTTAAAAGCGGGAATGTGAAATCTGATACTTCGAAAAAGTTGTTTTGCAGTATTTAACATATAAATCAATTTCAGAAAAGAGACACAATTTCTTTTCATAGTTTTTAAGTACTGGTGGCTGATGGTAAGTGCGTAAGACGGTCATTCCAGAAGGCTTGTGATTAATCCCTTGATAAACCAATCAACAATTTTTTCACGGGTACTTCCTCTTGCCATTAATTGAAAAATCTTTCAAGAGTAATTCTTGACATGAAAAGTGATTTTTCAAATTAGCCGTTCGGCTTCAGCATATAAACTGTAGGTTCCCTCCAAACTTGACCTGACTCCTACATAGGAATTGTTAAGATTTATAAGTCACTAGGCCATAGTTGTCCACGGATTGTTGCACTGTCTAATTTAGATTCATAGTTTTCAGTAAGAATTTTTTCAAGAAGTGGAATTTGAAAAACGCCGATATCGTCATAAAAGGATTATCAAAAGGCCATCTTCGAACCCCCTGGAATTAAACCATTTTGACTTAAGGTTTTAAACATATTTAAAAGTTAATGAGGTTGAATTTAAATACTTGTTGGATGATCTTAAAAGGTCCTGTCAGCCAATCTCACAATTATATATCCAACATCTTTTCTTTTGGAAAAGTTACATTGTGGGTCTTTCTCAACCTTGTTATGGTAATGTGTTTTTCGAAGTAATACAAGTATTTGAGTACTTCAGAACTCTCGAACGCAACATCACGGTGAGTTTTATTTTTATTTTGAGGAAACTTTTAATTAGGCACACTTTTAAGTGTTTTCTTTTTTTTTTCAGCCGCACATCAAGAATATGGAATACTTTATACACAACGTGTTTTTATTTTTAACTTCCCAGAGGAAGTTATTGTAATGGGTCCGATTTGTCAAATTGAAAATTTTGACATTTCTCGACGTTGCAAGATCCCTAGAGTCAAACTAAAAGATTTTTAGAAAAATGTCTGTGCGTGCGTGTGTACGTACGATCGTACGTCCGTACGTTCACGACGTTTTTTCCGTCGTCCATAGCTCAAGAAACAGGAGAGATATCGACTTCAAATAAATTTTGTTATACAGATAATAATTCAAAAAGATGCAGAAAGGGCTCTCAAGAAAATTGCGTGGGTGGTTTTTTTTACCATAGTAGTTTAAAAAAAATGTGAAAATTTTGGTTAACCCTAAATATCTTACGAACCAAAAACGCTAGAGACATAAATTAAATGTTATATAATATCTTGTAACGTGATACCAAACAAGTATATTTTTTGAAAAAAATCCAATTAACGGTTTTTTTTATAAATCAAAAAAACTGAAAAAAAAAATGTGTCACCTCGAAAATTTTACGAATACAAAATGATTTTATCACCAAAACAAAGAAAAATAACGTTTTCAACATCTGGTAAAATTTTAAGAAAAAACGAATTGACAGTTTTTTTATAAAAAATAAAAACCTAAAAAAACATTACTCAAAGTTGGTAAAAATTGATTTTCGACTCAAATATCTTTTCAAAAATTTGAGATTATGGCTTCCAACTAATTTTAACTTATAAAAAATATTGTTTGCAACATTTAAAAAAAAAAATTGAGAAAAATCAAATTGACAGTTTTTTGTACAAAAAATAAAAACCTAAACAACAAAATTAATAAAAAATGGTAAAAATTGATTTTCGACTCATATATTTTCAAAACTTTGAGATATTGGCTTTAAACTACTTTTATTTTTTAAAAAATATTGTTGTCAACATTCAGTAAAATTTTGAGAAAAATCTAATTGGTTTTTTACAAAAAATAAAAACCTAACAGAAAAACAATACTAAAACTTGGTAAAAATTTACTTACGACTCAAATAGCTTTTCAAAAATTCAAAATTTTATCTTCAAACTCTTTTTATTTCACAAAAAATATTGTTTTCGATATTCAGTAGTTTTTTTTAAAAAAACCTAACAGTCCATTTTTTCATAAAAAAATAAAATCTACAAAAAATAGTACGCAAATTTGGTAAAAATTGATGTTCTCTCAAATTCTTCATTCATTTTTAAAAATTTAAGAAATTCTACTTAAATTGGTAAAAATTTGTTTTCGACTAAAAATCTATTAATAAAATTAGATTTTCGAACTAAACTATTTCTTTATATGAAAAATATTGTCGGTAATTTTAAAATTTTTAAGAATAATTCAACTAACAACTTTTTTAACCCAACACGAAAACCTACAAACTTTTAAGCAAGACAAATCGACAGACAGGATGGGAAGTTATAAGTGTGGGTCGCATCCCAGCCTCTTTTTAGATTTTAAATTTGGGGGTACATTTTTTAGCAGACATACTTAAATCATCATTGACGTTTTGAAGATTTTGACTTTCATATTTACAAGTGAGCCGGAATTACGATGATATTTTAATGATTTTCACACATTCGGCAATTGTGACATAGTACATGATAAAATGCTAACCCTTACTCAATATTTTGACAACTTGATGTTGTTGATAACTTAGACAGTTGCAAATACTTATTGCAGTTTAGTCATTCTTTATCTTAATCTTATCTAAGTCAGAAAGCTTTGAAAGAGAATTCGAATTTCTATTTACTTAAATTTTGGTTATCTAGGTCAGAAACGCATGTTTTTCAACTCGTGCTGTCGTATGTTCTTGACACTCATTTATTTTTTCTCTTGTTTTTCTTAAGCCTCTGTCTCTATGTTCTCTTTCGAAGGTATTTTGACATTGTTACCTCAGAGTTCAGCGGAATTTTCCAAAAGTCATGTTTGACCCGTTGGATTCGATGCTCAATTTTACTCCTGTTCATTCGCAGGAAACGGCACCACGAAAATCCTGATATTTGTTTGACCATTGAACGTACATGATGTTTTCTGAAAATATTCCACCTTCAACCCCACTCTCTACACCATTAAATGGATTTTCACAGAATGGCCAACGATAAAGGTTGGATGGGTTTGGTTTTTTGGTTGATGTCCTTTTGCCTCTTTTTGGAACATGTTCACTTTGTTATGTCCTCGTCCACCGTCACTCCTCGTTAGGCGTCTTTTGTTTGAATGTTTTGCCGGAAATCGTTTTCTCTGGATAATCCTCTCGTAAAATGTATCCTACCTAGAAAACATGTATGCACGATATGGTAAAGTGGCGTTTGGCACTAAAATGTTTAACATATATTCTGCAGTTGGGGGTTGCATTAAAAATGGTAGTTGGTTTGTTAGGATTTTCTCAGGGATTTGTTTTTTGCTAATAAAACTATTGAAATTATTGTTATTTTATTTTTATTTAGAAAATACAATAAAGATTAGCAGTTTATTACAACAATTGACTTGGTAAATTGTCATGTTTTGTGAATTTTAGGGTAGGTACTACACACACAGTTACATAAGCTTATTTTTTCAATCAAATTGTAGGGATAAAAGGATTTAGGTAGTCAACTTTTGAAAACGTTCTTAAAGTACAAAAAAAAAGCAATTCAAAAATATAAAACATTTGACATTTTCATATATTTAGGAATTTGTTGGCAATTTTAATCGAAAATCCTTCTTTAGTCCAAACATTGGACACAAATTAGCAGAAATATCCTAACATGAATGAATTTAGGGTAGATATTAAATATGAGATGATATAGCCAACATTTTGGGCGACTATTTTCTCAAGGCTGACAAATTAATTCAATATCATTGAATTTTTAAAATTTGTTCTTGATTTGTCACATGAAAAAATTTGTAATTTCTCGATGTTTCAATGTCCCTAGAATCAAAATCAATTATTTTTAGAGAGATTTCTGTGCGTGCGCGTGTAAGTACATTAGAAGGCTCGGAGAACCTTTTTTCGTTGACCATACCTCAAGAACTCGTACTGATATCGACTTAAAAAAAATGTTCTTTAACAGATAATATCAAATAGACATTAAGGATTTTCGAAATAATCAAGTTTGTTGTGTTTACCATCTCAAGATAGCTGTGTGGCCTTAAAGTCCCTCGAAATAGTTCAAAAGCAAATTAACGTCTTTCTATCTACAAAACTCACTGCTCAGCCCTTATCAATCTGATTTTCGGAAGAAACAAAGCTGTGTTACCGCACTTTTTAACATTACTGATGACATTAGAAAAGCATTAGATAAAGACGTGGTTACGTTTCTAGTTTTGTTGGATTTTTCGAAGGCTTTCGATTCCGTTAATCATGTCAATCTATGTAGAAAGCTCATGCAAAATTTTAATTTTTCATCTAGTCCAACTAAATTAATTTGTTCTTATCTAACTGATAGGAAGCAAGCAGTGCAAGTTGGTGACACCCTGTCAAATGTTTTGCCGAATGCCACTGGTGTACCACAAGATTCCATACTGGGTCCTCTCTTGTTTTCTGCTTATGTAAATGAACTTCCATCTTCACTAGTTAATTGCAGCTCTCACTTGTATGCTGATGACGTTCAGCTTTACTTCAGCTGTCCACTTGACCTTATCGAACATGGAGCTTTCTGCGTCAATGAAGACCTGAAGAGAGTGGCAATTTGGTCTTTGTCAAACGGACTTATGTTGAACGCAAACAAATCCAAATGTCTTGTAATTAATAGAATATATCTTGACCTTTCTTATTTTCCACCGATTCCGTTCTGAGCAATGCTCCAATCGAATATGTGGTTACAGCAAAGTATCTTGGTGTGACTTTTAATCGTCTTTTGACTTAGGATGATCATATAAATGGATTCTTTGGTAAGGTTTATGGGGTATTTCGTACGTTATGGGTTACACAATCTTTTACTCCATTAAAAACGCGTTTGCTTCTCGCTAAAACCTTGGTAATTCCTATCCTGGTTTATGGTTGTGAAATCTATTGTAACTGCAATTTCACGAGCGGGCGAAAACTTAGCTTTCAACTGAATCGTTCGTTATGTTTTTGGATTACGTAGATATGATAAGATATCTGATTTTTCCTCGCACTTACTAGACACGCCTTTTGAAAAATACATAGAACTTCGTAGTTTGATTTTGCTTTCCGAAATACTTATCGCACACAAACCACAATATTGTTTTGACAGAGTAAGAAGGGTGACCTCAAACAGATCTCTTCAGCTAATTATTCCTCCTTACTCATATTTAACATCGGAACGTCAATTTTTTGTAAATTCGGTTAAGCTATGGAGCACTTTACCTCGTAGTACTCGTATAAAACAAAATCTGAACGCAACAAGCATACAAAGATTGCTTAGATCTCACTTTTCAACATGAACATTTTTAATAATCATTAAATTTTTGTATCTTATGATACTCGTAGTTTTAATAATCAAAGTAAATTTCTTTTTATTATCTTGGCTCAGCATTTTTGTAAGATAAGCTTTTAGCTACTTTATAATATTTTAAATCTTACTGTTGTTAAGCAATTACGATATTTAAATAAAATAAAAAAAATAAAAATAAAAATAAAAATGTATATGGTTATCCCAAGTATACAAACACTACCTAAAACAGTGGAGGGAAAATGATTAAGATTTCGATGTTTTCTTGGGTTAAAACCCAACCAAGACCATTGCTTTTGACCAATTTACAATCTTTTCTATTTCTTCAGTAAAGCAAATAGCTCAGTAAGCTCATGTACATTCATTTCATCAGCATGATGGAAGTGCATCCATATATTTAAAAGAGTAGAGGGCCAAGTATCGAACCCTGAGTACCATTAGTCAAAAAGTTGGATAAATTATCCCCAAATTTGTACAACATATTTTCTGTTACTCATATAAGAATAGATTAGCTAAGTACCATTTGGAGACAAAATTTGCATAAGCTTCCGACACAAACTAACATGATTGATTGTATCAAAAACCTTTGAGAAGTCAAGCAGTTCCTAAAACGTAATCTCACTGTTATCCATTTTTTGTGACGCCGCCGCTGTTTACCAAAGCTTTTCACGCAAGCCAGATTGTTTTGGAGTAAGCAGCGATAAAAACTAATTTATTTTTGCAGAATTCTCTCTTAGACCTTTGATACAAAGGAGAAAACTGTAATAGGCCTAAATTCATTGCCTTTGGAATTTTTGGGAAGAGGAATAATCTTAGCTAAATTCTAGAGGTTCAAATATACTCCAGACCTACAAGCACATTATTGAAAATCAAAGTAATGAAATGCAATACAATCGGCAAAATCATTTTCAAAAATTTAGGGCAAATATCATCTAAGCCAACTGCATTTATTCTTATGGAAGTATCGTATCCGATGCTAAAAAACATGCCATTAAAAATCAAAAAGCGACTGTTGCAACTATTCAATGAAATATACAACCAAGGGATACTCCCATATTCTTGGAAAATTGCCCCTATAGTTCCGATGCCAAAGCCTAACAAATACCCTACTGATATAAACAGTTATCGACCTATTTCCCTTCTACCCTGCACATGCAAGGTGTAAGAGAGAATGGTCGCAAAAAGGCTTCTTTGGTTCATTGAGAAAAACGAACTTACAAACCCAAATCAAGTAGCTTTTAAGCACACCCGCGGTACAATAGATTCACTTCTACATATAGACAAATATATATCAATAGATTTCGAAAAGGCTTTCGAACGTATAGGTACATATACACATAATATTGAACAAACTTGTCAAATGGAATATTGGACCTAAAATGTTTCATTTTATTAAATCATTCTTGAACAAAAGATCTTTTAGATCCAAAGTTAATACATAATTGCTTTTCAAAAATCCATGCAATTGAAAACGGAATCCCACAAGGATCTCCGTTATCGGTCATTCTTTTTATTATAGCTTTTAATGACATCAGCGAAATAATATTAAACTTTAAAAATATCGATCATTCAATTTACGCTGATGACCTACATATATATAATGTCTAAATGTAATAATGTCATCCAATCTATTAATTTATTTAAAGAAGTCATAAACGAAATCTGTAACTGGTGTTTACATTTTGGTGCGAAAATATCCTTAAATAAAAATAAACATCTACATGTATGTAGAAAGATTAAATGTTCTAATTTTAACATTGAAATGAATCATGTACAAATTGAGACTGTTAGTAGTTTAAGTATTTTAGGCATATTATTCGACAGCAAGTTTAAATTTAAAAAGCATTGTATTGAATTAGTTAAGAAATTAGCTCCTAGACTCAATATTTTAAAATATCTAGCATCACGAAATAGTCTTGTTCATACCAACACACTCATTACCACAGCAAAAAAAAAATTTGTTATCAAAAATTGAATATGGGCTTACAATTTATGGCAAGTGTGCTCCTTCTAACCTAAAAATCCTAAACTCAACCTACCACACAGTAATAAGAACAAGCCTCAGAGCTTTCCGTACCAGACCAATCAAAAATATGATGGCCGATGGAGGATTTAACGGTATCGCTGAAAGGATGAACCATCTTACCGCACGTTTGGTACCAAAACTCTTTGAAACGTATAGATCGCTAATACACGCAGATTTGATTAAAATTCTAAGACGTAAAAAAATACTAAAACAACCTTCAACCTTATATGCAGCTGTTTCTTCTGCAAGAAACCTTGATATCCATCAGTGTTGGGACCTCGCAGAAGCAAAAGAGTGGTAGAAATGAAAGGTGGTAGAAAAGTGGTAGAAATTAAAACCCATTTTTATGTAGTAAATATTATATTCAATAACTTATTAAAAAATACAAAAAATTAAATAAACAATAATTCAGTTCACAATAATTAAAGTAGTTAGAAAAACTTAAAATTATTTTTTGCTATATAGACCGCCGGAAAATTTAAATTTTGAAGCATATTTCAGTAATGCTTCCGGAGGATTAAAATTCTGAAAATATACTGAAATTTCCCTTGCAGCCAAAATGTTGTGAACGGTTGTAGTTTTTAATTTATTTCTTTTTTCCTTTTTTATATTTTTTAAATCTGAAAATAGCGCTGCTATGCGGTAAGCAACAAAGCTCCAACATATAAGAAGATATGTTTTCAAAAATTAAATTGTCCATTCCGTCTTTTAAGTTTTTTATCAAAAGCCATTGTGAAACAATGTCATCAGTTTTTAAAATTTGGAGTAATTGATTTTCTCAATTTTAATTAATTAATTTTTCAATTAATTTTCTCCAATTAATTTTCTCCACTCATTATTAATTAACTCTAGTTCTGAGTTATTTATAGTTGGTGAAAAATGTTTCGTGAGACCTAAAACTGATGGCAATGTTCCATCAATGACGTTTTTCGAGTTTAAATATTTGAAAAATTTTAGTTCATCGTTTGAAAGGTTAAACCTTTCTCCAATTTGAACACATAATTCAATATAATAGCTGCACATAACTTTTCGTAGTTGCATTACATCTTGTTTAACAATATCATTTTCAAGTAAGTACCTTTCAAAGTAAAGGCCAAAATACATTTAAGAATATGGTAAATAGTTTTGACTGTTTTTTATATTTGTGTTTACATTCATATTTTCTGGTTTTACAAAATTTTTCATTAAATTTAATTTTAATGTAGTCATTCTTTCGAATATCAAGTGTATTTTTGTGTTCTCAGATTGAAATGTTTTATTTAACTCGTTTATAATTTTAAGATTTATTGACAAAAAATTTA
Organism: Eupeodes latifasciatus; assembly: GCA_920104205.1. Taxonomy (NCBI): domain Eukaryota; kingdom Metazoa; phylum Arthropoda; class Insecta; order Diptera; family Syrphidae; genus Eupeodes; species Eupeodes latifasciatus. The sequence continues at coordinate 19,203,072 of OV049926.1, forward strand.
AATATACTATAAATATTAAAAAGTAGGGTTTAATGATAGGTGAACGGTGAGTTGCAAAAAGTGGTAGAATTTGCTTTTTAGGTGGTAGATTTTCATGAACACCAAAAAGTGGTAGAAATACCACTTAAGTGGTAGAAGTCCCAACACTGATATCCATGCTAAAATAAAATGTACACCCGTCGAAAAACAACCTCCGTGGTTACTACCACCCAGTTCCATCGACACTTCCCTGGCAAAATATCCAAAAAACATAACACCAATTGACACATATGTACACAAAACTGTTTTTGGAACTCCTCAGCAAATATCCTGAAAGCACATGGAATATTTTCTACACGGATGGCTCCAAGTGTGACGATGGCTTTGGTTTCGCAGTTGTCAACAAGCTTGGTGAAATTAAATCCGCTGCAAAAGTTCCGGACTATTTCTCAATCTTTACTTCAGAAGCTCTGGCCATAATACGAAGCCACCAAACTAGGAATAGCATCAAATAAAAAAACCGTTATTTTCACAGACAGTTTATCCACCTTACAAACTATCACTAACATCAAACGCCGCACACCTCTGATAAATAATATCCGTGATAATATCATATCAAACAAGGATAAATTAAAAATTATCTGGATTCCTGGACATACAAACATCCAAGGTAACGACGCTGCTGATATAAAGGCAAAGGAAATATCAACTAAGCCCAACATCGACACATCTCAATTTAGTCCCACTTAAAAGGACTTAACTAAATATATTAACCAACAATTTCGAAGACAGATCAAAGATAAATGGAGTTCATATATACACCACTATACCAGTTTCAACAAAGATTGCTCACCAATAACCTACCATTCAGATACCCCAACCAATATGAACAGATGCTTCATTCGACTTCGTCTAGGACACACCTGGTTAACCCACAGCTACATACTAAGAAGAAAACCCCAACCAACATGTCACATTTGCCAAACAAACAAATTACTAACCATAAACCATATTATAACAGAATGTAACACCATTAATTAAACTTGTAAGCAATTAAATAAAGAAAATTTAAGTTTTCTGTTATCAAACTCATCCGCAAAGACATTTATGACATACTGAAACACCTAAAAGTAGAAAAATTAATTTGATATTTGTAAATAATTATTTCAAAAAAGATGAGAAAGTGGGGGGTTTCAGGAGATCGTGTACAACAAGTGCGCTTTCTCCTGACACTCTTGACTTCCTCCCCTCATATTTAATTTCATATTTAACTATACATTATTTTTAAAAACATTTTGTAAAACTATATTTTCACCCCATCAGCCAAAAGTGTTTATGCTAGTGCTGTAGTTTGTTTAAGATTTGTTTGTAACATTTATGTTGCGATTATTAAATAATAATAATAATAATTATTATTATTCTTATAGAAAGTAAACTTTTAACGGCTTCAACACCATATACCGAACGAAAACCTTAACCAGATGCATCTGATAGATCTTAAAAGGAGCTATTCCAACAAAAGATAAATGTTGTGATGGTGTAGAAAAGAAAGTTTTTGTTGAAAGCATAACCATCTACGCCTTCAACTGGCCAGCTTATAAACTTTCCAATGCCAGTTTTTCTTAAAATTGTCCAAAATTGGTCCAGTTCAGGGAAGAACTTAGCTTGTGAGAGTAACGGGTAATCCATATTACGCTTTCAAAAGTATAGAGCTGGAGTTCGACATCTGTCAAACTAAGTTGTTAAACCATTTTATTTTTTCAATTGAAAGTCTGACATTTACGAAAATGGATCTCTTAACTATCGCACAACGCATATAAATTGTTGAAACCTACTACAAAAATGGTGATTCTGCCACAACTACATATCGTGCTTTAAGAGGAGATTATGATTTGCATAATCGTCCAATTATGCAAGCAATTGGAAAAATTGTGCAGAAATTTGAAGAGACTGGACTGGTTACAGATGGTGCAGGGAATTAACTTCACGGGAACTACCTTCACATGGGAACTAACTTCACCACTAGTGGGAATTAATTTCACTTTTTTTTGGTGAAGTTATTTCCCACTGAAGGTGGGAGATAATTTCACTTTTTTGTGGGAATCAATTTCACTTTCATGTGAAGTTAACATAAGTTGAAGTTGAAAAATGACAGATACTTGTTGCTCGATTGAAATTGGAGCCTAAAACAAGTTTTTTTGAATTGATACCACGGCGGCGTACTAACAGCTAGGTATGTAAGGGGGGGCATGCTGCCCCCCTGCAACCCCCCTGCTTGGGATCACTATAGGATTTGGGGTGGGTGCGAGTTTGGGTATATGCAACGAACACGAATGCGTTGTGATTCTTTCATAACTGTGAGCCATACTTGCTTTTTTTTTGTTGGGAATTTCTTTGATTTTAGTTCTCAAATGCAAAAGTTCTTTGCATATACCCAAACTCTCACACACCCCAAATCCTATAGTGATCCCAAGCAGGGGGGTTGCAGGGGGGCAGCATGCCCCCCCTTACATACCTAGCTGTTAGTACGCCGTGCTATCAATTCAAAAAAACTTTTTAGCAAAAGTAGCTATTCTAGACAATAAATCAACCATTTTTGCGTGTTTTGTATGTAAAAAGGTGAACTTTAAAAATTCGGCGTTGTTTGCATTATTTTGTTGGCCTTATTTCTTTTTATAAATCAAAATAAAGCCAAATTGGTTTTATTTCGTTTTGAACAACGAAATAAGGCCAAATTTGAAATTTGGTGTTATTTCATTTGGTACTATTTCACGTCACCAATTCAACGCTTGATATTTTTTCAGATATTTCAATCGTAGGTGGGAAGTTACTTCACACAATTTTCTGATGAAATTATTTCCCGCCTTCAGTGGGAAATAACTTCACCAAAAAAAAGTGAAATTAATTCCCACTAGTGGTGAAGTTAGTTCCCATGTGAAGGTAGTTCCCGTGAAGTTAATTCCCTGCACCGTTACAGATATTGTACCACTTAAAATATCGCTGCTGTTAGTAAAAGTGTTCTCAGAAATTAGGACTGTCTTACAGCACATTATGGCGTATTTCGCATTTGGACTTACATCCATATAAAGTCCAGCTCACACGACCATTCACAACGTTGTAGATAGGTCGAGTGGGTGCTTGAACAACAGGCGAGGCGCGCGTGGAAGGCGATAGCGATTTTTCGAACAAAATTTTCTTCAGCGACGAAGCACATTTCTCACTCGATGGGTATGTTAGTAAACAAAATTGTCGTATTTGGGGTTCTGAGAGTCCTCAAGTAATTAAGAGAGGAGATGTGATTGGACCTTACTTCTTCGAAAACGACTCGACGATGGAACGACTGTCACCTTCAATTCGAAGCGTTATGGTCATATGATGACCGAAATTTTTTTGCCTGATATTGATTATTTATTAATTTTTATTTATGTTTTTTTTTTTTATAAAAAAAACTGTTGATTCAATTTTTCTGAAAATATAACCAGATGTCAAAAACATTATTCTTCGTTGCACAAAATTATTTTGGAGATAAAATCATTTTTGGTTTTTTTTATATGTGTTTTATTAACTTCCCATAGGATGTTATTGTAATCGTCTAAATAAAAGATTTCTATTTGTATAGAGATGTCTATGCGTGAGTGGGTGGTTTTTTACCATAACAATTTGAAAAAAAGGTGAAAATTTTGGTTAACCCTAAATATCTCACGAACCAATACCGTTGGAGACTTGAATTAAATTTTAAATTATATATTGTAACGTAATGCCAAACAAATATATTTTTGTAAAAAATTGCAATGAACTGTTTTTTTATAAATCAAAAAACTGAAAACAAATATTTGTCACCCTGAAAATCTTACGAACAAAACATGATCTTATCTCCAAAACAGTTTTGTGCAACGAAGAATAACGTTTTTAACATCTGGTAAAATTTTTGAGAAAAATCGAATTGACAGTTGGTTTACAAAAAAATGAAAACCTAAAAAAATTAATAGAAGTTGGTAAAAATTGATTTTTGACTCAAATATCTTTTCAAAAATTTGAGATTATGGCTTCCAACTAATTTTATCTTATTATAAAAAAATATTGTTTTCAACATTCGGAAAAATTTTGAGAAAAATCGAATTGACAGTTTTCTTATAAAAAATAAAAACCTATAAAAAGCATTACTAAAAGTTGGTAAACATTGATTTTCGACTCAAATATCTTTTCAAAACTTTGAGATATTGTCTTTAAATCAATTTTATCTTTTAAAAAATATTGTTGTCAACATTCAGTAAAATTTTGAGAAAAATCGAAATGATAGTTTTCTTACAAAAAATAAAAACCTAAACAAAAATTAATGAAAGTTGGTAAAATTTTTTTTTAGACTCAAATATCTTTTCAAAAATTAGAAATATTGGCTTCAAACTTATTTTATCTCACAGAAAATATTGTTTTCGGCATTCAGTAACTTTTTTATAAAAATCCAACTGTCCGTTTTTTTCATAAAAAATAAAATCTACAAAAAATAGTACGCAAATTTGGTAAAAATTGAATCTATGTAGGTATATCTCGTGAACAACAGAAGATTTTGACTTCAAATTAATTTAATTCATCCAACTCGTTTTTGTTTATATAAAAATAAATTGGTAAAAATTGGTTTTCAAATAAAAATCTCGTTAGCAAAAATAGTTTTTGAAATTAAACTATTTCATTATGTGCAAAATATTGTTGGTAATTTTAAAATTTTTAAGAATAATTCAACTGACGACTTTTTTTAACAAAACACAAAAATCTACAAACTTTTAAGCAAGACAAGTGTGGGTCGCATCTCATCCTCTTTTTTACGTTTATTTTTGAAACCGCAAAATGGATAACCCTCTATATTTGGGATCTCACTAAATATTTAAAATTTCTGCATCGTCCCGTTTCTGCATTAAAAAACGTTTATTGTTGGTGAACTAAGGTTTTTTTACTATACTTATAGATCTTAATTATTATTAAGAGTACGTGAGAATTTAATAGGGTTTTAATATTGTCAAATAAGAATTCTGACATTTGAAAACGACATATACAAAATACGATCCCAATTTTTGACTCATGTTTTTTTGGTTTTAAGATCACGAGACATTTCTATACGTGTTATCAAAATTGAACTTCGAAGTAAAAAAAAATCATGCTGAAAAATAACTTGTGCAGAATGTTACAAACAATAAACAAATCCAAAAAAGTTGCATCAATACTCAAGAAGTTTTTTGGAATACTAGTGTTATAATATGGTTGCAAATTATGAGTAAGATCATTTGAGTTCAAAAGGTTACAGTTATATTCGCCGCAAAGGACAATGTTAGGGGGAAACCAGTGAGATATCTTCTAAAATAGGGAAAAGGGTTAAAAGTCAATATAAGTCTACATTTTAAATCCGTTTTAAAATATATTGCTACAACTCCTGCAACACGACCTATTTTCTCTTTGAACGAAAAATTGTATACTCCCCTAGATTACAAACCTCATAATTAAATTCATTGTTAAACCAAGTTTTGCAAACTTTTTTAAGTTTTTTAAAACACAGTCCGAGAGTTTGAAAATAGGAAGTCGTCAGTGTCCAAATTTGACAAATTTATTTTTGATTTTACTTTCAATTTTCATTAAAGATCTAGATCTTATCGTAAAATCCTCTATTTCCTCATCTTACTACTAAAGGGAGTTATAAAAATTGTATTGAACTTACCTGACTGTAAACTTCTTTAAACAAAACTTCTGAAATTGATTCTACAAGAAAACTCCATTCGAATATTTTTTGTTTATTTTTTTTTCATTTTTATTTTGTATTTTCTCCATTGATGAGTTATCTCATCAAGTTTTACACAAAGAATTTTATAATTTTACTAAGTTATTTGTTTTGTTTTATTTTTCAAATATATCCACATTTTTATTTTTTTCTATATCATATCATCTCTAACAACAATAAATTATCTTTGTTTATCCATTAAAATAATAATAATCCATCTGCTTAAACATTTAGTTTATGTTGATTCTATTTTTATTTTTGTTTTTTTTTTTTTAATATTTTTATTAAATTTATTATATTATTTAGTTTCACCTTGATACAAGTACGATACAATTTTTTTTTTGTTTTTACTAAGAGTTATGTTTTCAAGTATTCTTTTCGGTTTTGTTAAATATATATATATATATATATATATACATATATATGCTTTTATTTATTATTTTTATATTATTTGTTTTTATTTGTTTATAAATAAGGTACTAATATTACATCTATTTGTAAAAATAAAAATCTTCTAAAACGAGATTTTTTTTTTTTTATTTTTTGTTGTATTTTATTTAATATTTTATTTTGTTTTATTACAATTATACGAATGTTATTATTTTAAATATAATATTTAAATAAAATACAAAAAAAAACTAATTTAAATGATATACAATTTCTTATTTAAAAATATATATATGTGTATTTATTTATTGATTTTATAGGATTTCTATTATTTTGTTCTTGTTTTTAAAATTTATTATATGGAAATATACATCAAAAATTGAATTTTTGTATTTTGTATTTTTATTTTGTTTATTTTGTTAAGGGAAGGAATACAAAAATGTAAGTTTAAATAATTTTGTTTTTTTAATAAAATATTTTTTTTTTGTCAAACTTTATGCTCTTCATGCTCTTTTTTTAGATATCATTTTGTATTTGTCTAAAAATATACGTTTTTCATATTTATTATTTTTTTTTTTAAATATTCTATACAAATAGATGGTCAATTTTTGTTGATTTTATTTTTAGTTTTAGTAACCAAGTTTTTTTTATTAATTTTTTTAACTTTCGTTTAGCGAAGTATTTTTCTTTTTATTTTCCTTAAATTATTCAATTTTCTGCTTTGGCATTTATTTATTTTTTTTATTTACAAATGTTAATATTTCTGATGATGATGTCGTCTACATCCAGAGGAAATAATTTTGAATTTTTTAACATTTAGTGGTTTAAGGGTGGGTTGATTTTATAGGTAAATATTTTGTATTTTTAGTTTTTTGAATGGGGAAACATTTTTTGATTTGGAGGTTACTTTGTTTTTTTTAAGTTTTTGTATTTGTTTTTAAAAGGATTGGTGGAAGCTGATTGATTTAAGAGGTTCATTTATTTTTTGTTTTATTTTATTTTTTATTAAAGCATCTTTATCACAGTTTGAGATAAAGTCAAAAAATAAAAATTAGGGATAGTGAAAGGAGGTAATAATTTTTATCTACACTAGTTAAGTTACTAATAATGATTTATATTGTTTATAAGAATAATGATTTGAAAGTTATTTATGAAAGATTAGAGCTTTGTTGAGAAAATATTGTAAGCTGAAAACCAACATTTCACTGGTCAACGAAAAAACTTACAGTAATTTCCACTCCTAAATGGTGTCTTGAAATGAAGAAAAGATATGAATTTGTTGCCATTTGTGTAGAAAGATGTTGGAAAATCTTAAATAAAATCAAGTTGAACTGACATGTTCAATATTTTAAAAAATAATGTTAAATTATAAAAAAAAAAAGTTTTTTTACTTTTGAGGGTTACGTATGGTAACATAAATTGAATATTCTAAACTGATTAGTTTTGATTTTGGTCACCGTTTTCATATACATATAAGATAAATAATAAATGAAACTAGTAGCCATAATATTGAGTATACCCCTTTAAAAATGTTTAAGACAAAAGACCAAAAATGTATTTTTAAGGCTTAGTTAAAACTCAACATATGTATCCCTTTAAATTGTAATCATTCTAGCATCTTACTTAATTTTTGAAAATTCTCATAAGTCATTGGTCTTTATTTGACTCTTTATGACGTTTTGAGAAAGCCTTGTATTGAATGATTTTATAGTTTTGAAAAATACGTTTTGAAGTTAAATTTGGGTGCTAATTGCTAAACCGAACTTTGATTTTAAGAATGTGCTCAAATTTCAACATCATTTTTATATTTTTTTTAAATTACTTTTCAAAAACTTGATAAAATAGAATTGTTAAGAAGACGGATTCGTTGCAAGAATAAACTTACTTTCAAACCTTTAAGCCTTTTTTGATTCAAAACCGTTTCAGCACAAATATATTTACTTTTTTCAGATTTTTGTAACACAGGTTAAATCTTAAACTTATGAAAAATTTAAAAACATTTTTTAAAACACTATCTCAACAAAATTTTAAAAAAATGATTATAGATTTGAAATATAATCACGATTTTATTGAAAGGAATCTACTTCTTGAACCTAGATAGCCTGGAACAAACCATATATACATGCGTGTTTTTTCGAGTAGTAACTCAAAAACCTTAAGTGATAGAGTAATTATTTTGAAGTCAGATTTAAATTAGTGCCATCAAAACCCATTTTAAAAGTTAAATTTGCTTTCCACACATAACACCCAGTGTTGCCAGCTCGAAATTGGGAATCTAGTTAGATATGACTTGTTAACTGGATTTTGATTATTTAAATCTAGTCAAAAAAAAAACAGTTTAACATAATTAAAAACAGTCAAAAATCCAGTCAAATAATAAAAACATTTTAACAAACAAATAACATATTTTATTCCGTTTTATAACAAAAACTATAATAGAAAAATGACTAAATTTATGATAATAAGAATAATTGTTTTCAGGTAATTAAAATATACGAATATACTTATTCCGAATCGGAACTCGAGGTATTTTTTTCCGTATCAATATTTTGGTAAATTAAATTTGTTCCAATTTTTTTCGTAACTTTATTTGGAACGATGAAATTATCGCAACATTTTTCTACCCCTCGCAAATTGTTTCTTATAATTAAAATAGCATCTGTAGAAATTAAATGCAAACTGTTTCTTTGCTTGGCTTTGACCAAGTTTAATTGGCTAAAAATTCGTTCTAACTCAGCGTTTGATATTGGCAATACCAATATGGAAATAGCGAACTTTGCCAATTCTTTAAAAACATTTTCTCCACTAGCATCTTTTTAAGATAAAACTTCACACCAAAAAGGTACTGTTTCCTCTATGTTGTTCCATCTTACAAAGTTTAAATTGTCCAATTGACTAGAAATTTTGTCAGCTAAAATCGCCTAGACATTCATTGCATTCAAAACAGGTTGCATTGTAGGGAGGATTTATTTTGCACTTACAGAAAATTATTTAAAAATTTAGTTGAAAGACCGCGCAGTTACCTATAATTCCTTGTAACACAAACTAAGGTACTGGTTCGAGGTGATCGTTTAGTTTGTGTAAAAACACAAACTAAAAAGTTGCTCGAATGGGCGACAGAATGGTTTCTGCATGTACGCGGACTCTCATATAAGTCTATAGTGCTCAGCTTAGCAACCAAACAGTTTCGAAACTAAAAGTTGCATGTGCGCGCCTAGCATTAGGCAACTTATGTCTAAATCAGGACTAAAATGATAATCACAGTTGGGCATAACAATTTTTTTGATAAGCATTAATATGAGAAGTTCCAAATCACCCAAAACATTAACAAAATCCCCTTTTTCACTTTCAAATATTTTGTTAACCCTTTGAAGTTCTTCTAAATAATTAAAGAAAGTGTTTCGAATTTTTGACTTGATTCCAGTCAAAAATAAATGTTGACTGAATCTGTATTTTATTTCCAGCTAACGAAGAAAAAATCCAGTCAAATCTGACTGGAAACAAGTCAAAATGGCAACAGTGATAACACCTTGTCGACCAGTGTTATTTGCAACTTACATCTCACATCCAGGGTTTCTAATAAGTCGTCTCTTCACTTACCATGATCCCGAGTCAATGTTATATAGTTTCCTGATCCAAAAGGTTCTTGAGACTTGGTCTACCTAATTTCTACATTGAAATTATATCAAGCTGATTTCTATCTTAAGGTTTTTTTCATCCGAAAGCAACTGCTGAATTGCAGTTTCCAGTTATATGTTCGGGATACTTTGATAGTGCCTTTTACTTTTATCAAGTTCGTCGTCAAAAAGCACCGTAAGTTCAAAAAGGTTTTCGAAGTTGTTCTTGACGATGTCAGTCAACAATTTTTCGCTAAATAGAAGACCTGCTGCGAGCACATAATAATTTTCTTAATAGTTAAGTAATATAATCGCACTCTTTCTTCTGGAAAAAAACATCAACTCTTCTTGAAGCCCTGTTATCCCAGCATTATACTATATGGAACACAGGATCTAAGCTCTCTTCAGTGATTGTTAAATGGTTTTACTGTTTTTGTTACAAAAGCTCATTTTCGTTAACAAGCCTATTTTTAAGGCTTGTGGTCGGTGTCGTAGTGTCACTTTTTTAAAGACATCCAAGCTTTTGAGCCTGGAAATTTCTTTAAACTTTTTATTTGTGACATAGAGAAAGTAGATGATAAGTATTGCATTCGTAAAAGTTTTAAACTCGGTACTTTAAATAAATATGATATAACGACGGTAGAGGAAACTAAAAATAAAGTGGATCCAGCGATAACGTCTGTCTGTCTCTCGTCCTACAGCCGTAATAATGAGTAGATTTAATTTAAGGTTTAAAATTAAGATTTCAAGTAAATTCATGTTGGGCTTTTTTTCATTTATTTAAAGACCGCAAATTCATTACTCCCCACACAAAATTGTTCGCTTTAAAATCTAAGATTCGAATTTTCTCAAAAACGTCCCTTTTTTTCTTAACTCAACTTCTTTCAATTTTAAAATAAACTATTGCATTGCTCCAGAAGGACATATACGCATTATTTTGTTTTTTAAATTAACTTATAAACTAATGAAAATAAAATGAAACCAAAAAAGTTTTATATGTAAAACATAATAAAAAAAAACACTCTAATGATCTTAGAAGCTCATTTTTTTTAAAGAAATTGTTTTGGCATGCACAATTTTGAAGGCAAATATATGTTCCCGGCGTATTTTTAAATATTTAAATATCGGTACTAATATTACACAGGCTCTTTGGATACAGGAGCAGATATTAGCGACCCAGAGGTGCATTTTATTTCTTTTTGCATTGCCTAAAATAGGTACAAAAACCATGTACTATACACTAAAAATTTAGAATATCGAGACATCAAAATTATATCTGAAAACTATATTACTCGTTTTAAGAACAAGAAAAGTATAAATAAAACCTTGATTTGAAGTAAGGCATGAGTTTCCAGTACTTCCCCTTCGGTATAAATTCTGAAGATACAGCTGCAAATTTTACGATACCATTTTTTGAATACTCGGAAAAAACTAATATTTCCATTAAAATTGTTCCTAGTTGAGGAGCTTTTTTTTAAATTCTTCTATATGTAAACATTATTCTTATAAACAATATAAAATATTTAAACTTTTTGACACTATTCAAAAAAGAACTATTTTTGTTTTAGTTAAATTCATATTGAACACCAAAAGGAAGAAAATACCAACTATACACATCATTCAATTTATATTTTTGATCCATTTTGTTTTTTAAAAACATTTTCTAAAACAAACCCGTCTCATTGTCGTCTTTTCTGGAAGGTTAACTGTGGCAAAATACATTTTATTTTTTATTTTTTATCATAAAATCTTATTTTTGTTTTTTAAATCTTTTATTGTTGCAATTATTATTAAGTGGAATTTTCTAAAGGACACGAGTTTTTGTTTTATTTTTTAGCTTCTTATATCCTATCATATTATATTGTTTTAGTTTTGTTTTTTTTTTTTTTTATATATATTTTTAACACTAAAATTTTTGCTATCTACATTCATAAGTATTTTTTCTTCGCTTCATCTCAATTTTTCCATCATAAGGATATTTTTTGTTCTAATTTTCTTGTCTCTGTTACCAATTTTTGAAAAAATTAAATTTAAAAATAAAACGATTAAAAATAAAATTAAAATAAAAAACATCAATTTATTTTTTACTACTTTTTTGAAATGCTGTTCTAAGATTGTTGGGCATTGATAAAATTTCTTTTTTGATTTATTTTAATGCAAAAATAGACAAATGATCTATAGATTTAACAACAAGAACATCAACAACGAGTTTTTTTTTTATTTTTAAATTGTTTAAAGTTTAGTTAATTAGTTTTTCGATTTTTGGAAATAGACAAACGGGACAGTTTATAGTTTTGTTTGTATCGTCATGAAATTTGACAAATTTTTGTTTTATTTTCCATTTCGACAAAAAATGTTTGATTTGTTTTTTTTTTTTTTTTTATGAAAAAAGTTAGTTTTTTGTTATTTTGTTTTATTGATAAAATTCACATTTTTGTTTGTGTTAATTTTGCATAACATTAAGTACAAGCTAGGTTTTTATTTTTGTTTTATTATTAATTAAATTAGACAAACATTTTTGATTTTAAACAAAATATGTTTGTTTAGTAAAGCTTTTCCATTGATTTTTTAAAAAATATTTAATTTTCAGTTTTAAGTTTTTCTTTAAGTTTTTTTTTTTTCATTTTGTAATTTAAAATGTTTATTAGTTTTGAACTAACAATTTTAATTCCAATTTTCAGTGTGATGTTGAAGAGTTTTCCAAGATGATGTTGTGTGAGAAGTGTTAGGTGGTGTTGAGATTTGCTGTGATATGGACCACTTAAGTAAAAGACAAAAAAAAAAGAAAGTGATAAATGATGAAATTTCTTTTATTTTTTTTTCTTGAGTCGGATTAAGGAGAGAAGAAGAAGAAGAAGAAGAAGAAAAAGAAGATTGATGTTGGTTTTTAATTGTTTTTGAAATTTTTTAATGCTGCCAGACCAATTGGGTGAAAGTCTAATTGTTTTGTATTTTGTAAGTATTTTGAAAAAAAAAAAAAAAAAATCGAAAAGAAGGTGGATTTGTTTTGGATAGATTGTGCGTAATTCAAGAGAAGCAGAGGAGAGAAGAATCATTTATAAATGACTTTAAAGCTAGTGATTGGATAAGCTCCCTTCCTGTTATCCTGTTATTTTGTAAATTTATAATTCTCATTATTTGAGTGTTAGTAAATTAATTTTCCATTAATTTGATTAAAAGAAAAAAACAAAGGAAAACAAACAAACATTTAGTGTGGTAAATTAATCAATTATAATTATTCCTCAAAATAAAATAAAAACAGAAGTTTAAGAGTGTTTAGATAAAAAAACAGAACCCACATTTAAAACATTATTTCAGGATTATGACGTATACCTAAACATATTGATTTTCATTTATTTAAGGGAATTATTCTCCATGAAAATATATTTTCATTTCTGAATGAGTGTGCCAAGAAAGAGTTCTTTGTGTCTTGAGTTCTCATAAAACTTTATTAGATATGCTGCCAAAAATGTAACCACAGTGTCATTTATATGCTCAAAACACATAATTTGTCATAGATCCTATAGAGATTTTAATAACGGTTCGTTGAATAAAAATTTATGTGTAAATGTAGCTATTTGAAACGTTTAAAACATTGACTTTTTTTTCTTAACATTTAAAAAATGTTTTTGGTACTTTTTTCAATTGATTTTAACTATTCGGGAGAAAAAACGTTACAAGAATGAATTGTTTTCTGTATAAACCGTATTGACTTAGGTTTTCATGGATGTACGATTTAAATTATTTTGATGCTCTCAAACAATAGGACTAAGGTTGTAGAAGTCATCCACGTTTCTTTGAAATTGTTTCCCTTAAGTTTACTACTCATTAATAAATTATTTCTGTTAAAAACTTAAAAAAAATTGTTTTCAAAATCTATTCCAACGACTTTCGAATTTCGCGAATCCCCTTTTAACACAACAGAAACAGAGAAAACAGAAAAGTGCACTAGGGCGTATACTTTCTATTGTTTAACTTCTATTTTTTAATACTTATATTATTATTTCAATAAAACTCTAAGTAACGCCCACATATGAGATGAACCGACAACATCGATTGTAATGCTCTCGATGAAAAGTTTACATACGCCACACCTACGTTCGTAAACTTAATCCTAAATCTTAATTCTCCACTTGAAGAGCAATCAACTGGTATAAACAGTTTTTTCAAATTTTTAAGGATACAAGTGGAGGATATTGTAAAAGCCAAAATTACAATAAAGTTAAATGTCACAGTCTGTTTTAAATTCTTGTGACTAATAAAATGAGAATCGCAAGAGATAATAATCAAAATAATTACACTACTAACATAATTGGACTTTTCTAACGCCTTTGACACTGTAAGTCATCCAATTATCTGTAGAAAGCTGAGAACTAATTTTGGTTTTTTCCTAGAGCCTTGTAAGCTAGTTCATTCGTATCTCTACGGTAAACAACAATACGTAGTGGGAAATGAACGGTCTTCCATTTGCCTCTGCTGGAGTACCTCAGGAATCTATCCTCGGACCAATACTTTTTTCATTATATTTGAATGAGCTGCCACACATTTTTAAAAACTGTATGATTCATTTATATGCCGATGACATGTTTTGGTACAAAAAATGTAGCTGTAGCTTTAATGAACGAGGATTTATACTTGATTCTTTAATGGTAAAAAAGAAACCATTTTTGCTTAAATACACTCAAATCAGAAGCACTTCCGATGCATTGTAAGATCTTTGATTATTTCATTCTAAGCCACTTAAAGTTGGGAAACGAAATAAATAATTATGTCAGCACAGCTAGGATGTTAAGAATTATTTGCAACTGTACCCTTTATGGAATGATCAACTTAATAGATTTATTGTAAAAGTCTAAGTTAGTCATCGTGCTCTTTAGGTAACTTACAGTATTTTCTTTCAGCAAAGAATAAATCGCTTTATTTGTCAAAACCCTCTTATTACCAATTATGCCATATTCATGTGAACTTTTCGGTAATTTGGATTCTGCTACTAGCCTTAAACTAAATGTTGCATAGAACAATATTACCCGTTATGTTTTTAATCTGTAAAGGTCATAACGTATTTAATTTTTCGCCACGTACGTATTTCTGGCTTTAGTAGAGACGACTTACTTAACTTCCCATATCGTCATGAAATCATTCAAAGCCGACAACTGGATTATCTACACTGATGGTTGAACCTAACCAGTTAGTTTAACAAGGACATTTGTCCTTTATGCTCAGTCAAATATTATTATTTGGCAAATCGTTGATTAGGTATTTAGAAGTATTTGTTGTATTTTTTTTTTATTTTTATTTAAATTTAAATAAAATTATGAATGTGTATGCACAGGGCAGGATTTAGAGGTCCAGAGGCCTCGGGGCAATAAAGGAGTGGAGGCCCGGTCGCCCCAAATTATTTTCAAAAAAAAGGGGCTGGGATGCGACCCACACTGATAACTTCCCATCCCGTCTTTTTAATTTTTTTTTCGGTTTTTAATTTTTTGTAAAAAAACTGCCTATTCGATTATTTTCAAAATTTTACTAAATGTTGACAACAATATTTTTTGAAAAATAAAATTAGTTTGATGGCAATGCCTCAAATTTTTGAAAAGATATTTACGTCGAAAAACAATTTTTACCAACTTTTATACATTTTTTTTTTAGGTTTTTATTTTTTGTAAAAAAACTGTCAATTCGATTTTTCTCAAAATCGTATCGAATGTTGAAAATAATATTTCTTATAAGATTAAAGCAGTAAGAAGCAATTATTTTAAATTTTTGAAAAGATATTTGAGTCGAAAATCAATTTTTACCAACTTTTATTAATTCTTTTTTTTTGGGTTTTTATTTTTTGTAAGGAAATTGTCAACTCGATTTTTCTCAACAATAACAAAAACAATATTTCTTATAAGATAAAATTAGTTGGAAGCCTTAATCTAAAATTTTCGAAAAGATATTTAAGTCGAAAATCAATTTTTACCACCTTATATAAATTTTGTTTAGGTTTTTATTTTTTGTAAAAAAACTGTCAATTCGATTTTTCTCAACATTTTTCAGAATGTTGAAAACAATATTTCTTATAAGATAAAATAAGTTTGAAGCCTTAATCTCAAGTGTTTGAAAAGTTTTGAGTCGAAATTCAATTTTTACCAACTTTGAGTAATGTTTTTTTTAGGTTTTTATTTTTTTATAAAAAAAACTGTCAATTAGATTTTTTTCAAAATTTTATCAGATGTCAAAAGCATTATTCTTCGTTGCACAAAATTGTTTTGGTGATGAAATCATATTTCAGTCGTAAAATTTTCGAGGTGACAAATTTTTTTTTTCAGTTTTTTTGATTTAAAAAAAAAACGTTGATTGGATTTTTTTCCAAAAATATATTTGTTTTGTATCATGTTACAATATATAATATAAAATTTAATTCAAGTCTCCAGCATCATTGGTTCATGAGATATTAAGTTTAACCAAAATTTTCACCTTTTTTTTAAACTTCTATGGTAAAAAAACCACCTACGCAATTTTCTTGAGAGCCCTTTCTGCTTTATTATCTGTATAACAAAATTTATTTGAAGTCGATATCTCTTCTGGTTCTTGAGTTATGGAAGACGAAAAAAACGTCGCGAACGTACAGACGTACGGACGTACGGACGTACGAACGTACGTACACACGCACGCACAGAGACAGACATCTTTCTAAAAATCTTTTATTTCGACTCTAGGGGCCTTGAAACGTCGAGAAATGCCAAAATTTTCAATTTGACAAATCGGACCCATTACAATAACTTCCTATGGGAAGTTAAAAAAGAATTATCTGAAATTAAATTTTAAATTTAAAAATCGTTGATGATTTCGTTGAAATCCAGTTCTCGGAGTAAATCGCTTTCAATGCTCAGGAGAGAAAGCTTCGATAGACGGTTTTGTCCCATCGTGGTTCGAAGCCTATTTTTTATAATTTTAATTTTTGAAAATGAGAGCTCTCAAGTGCAATTTGTTACCATTAAGAAGTGCTTCTTATCAGAACCATTTGAGATTTTGATATTTCACTGATTGCCTGATTGAAGTGAACAAATATAGATCAATGATTTCTGTTATTTAAGATAAATATAATTAAATAATCATGTATGTACAAGGTACTGTAGGCTTTAGGTAAACGTAAAAGAGCAAACAAAAATATTTAAGAAAAATATGTTTACTATTGTTTACTAGTTAGAATTTGAAACAAAAATTTACCGAAGTCTCTACTGTGTTTACCCCCCATTTGTGGAGGCCCGGGGCTTCTGCCCGGTTGCCCTCCCCCAAATCCGGCCCTGTGTATGCACAAATTTTCCATTTTTCTCTTAATTAAAATGAACTGAAAATCTAAATAAATAACTTTTTTAGACTCATTTCCTACTTTTTAAGCGATTTTGAAATATAAATAGAGTATTAGGTACGTACCTATATCTTTTTTAAGTGTCTTTAGTCAAATGTCTATGACGGAAAGTCTTTAAAAAAAAACTTTAAACTAAATTTAGAATCAATCATAGAAAGACATAATAAGGTCCTTTCTTTTAAATTAATAACACTGTTTCATTTACTAACAAAATTAATATTGTTTCTTATTTAATTAAAATGTTTCCGAAATTTTGATTTTTTCTTAAATCTATAATAAAATCTGTAATAAGCGGTCAATGTTTGCAAAACAAAATACATGCTGTCATCTAGAAATGATCTACAACACAGTCTTAAAAATTACTCTTTCTAACAGCTGTTTCTTTGGTCTAAGAAAGCCCTCTATCGAGCAACCAAAGTGTCGCTTTATAAGACTTTTATCATCCCCGTCCTGACAAAAGCGGATGAAAGTAAGTTCTTCGCTTGATCTACGGTTCAGTATGCATAGAAGATGAGTGGAGGAGGGATGGAACGACAAATTGTACGGGCTGTACAGATACATAGATTTTACCAGAAGGATAAAAGTTCACCGACTGAGTTGGCTGGGTCACCGGGAGCGTATTGAAATCAATTCTCTATCACGGAAAGTCTTTGAATCCACGCCCACAGGACAGCGCAGTAGAGGAAGGCTGCTAATCAGGTCGCGTGCAAAAATGGAAAGTGACCTTACCCAACTTCGTCTAATTTTGTATTTTTTATGAAAAAACTGAGTGTTGGATTTGTATACAAATTTTACTGAACTGCGAAAACAATATTGTCTGTGAGATAAAATTAGTTTGAAACCAATATTGAAATTTTGACATTTCTCGACGTTTAAAGGTCCCTAGAGTCGAAATAAAAGATTTTTAGAAATATGACTGTGCGTGCGTGTGTACGTACGTTCATACGAATGAACTAGCTTACAAGGCTCTAGGGAAAAGCCAATATTTTTTCTCAGCTTATTACAGAGAATTTGATGACTTACAGTATCAAAGGCTTTAGAAAAGTCCAATGATGTTAGCAGTGCCATTATTTTGATTATTGTCTCTTGCGATTCTCATTTTATTAGTCACAAGAATTAAAAAGAGCCTGTGGCATTTAACTTGATTGTAATTTTGGCTTTTACAATATCCTCCACTTGTATCCTTAAAAAGTTGAAAGAACTGTTTGGGTTTATACCAGTTGATTCCTCTATAATTGGAGAATTAAGATTTAGGATTAGGTTTACGAACGTAGGTGTGGACGTATGTAAACTTTTCGTCGAGAGCATTACAATCGATGTTGTCGGTTCATCTCATATGTGGGCATTACTTAGAGTTTTATTGAAATAATAATATAAGTATTAAAAAATAAAAGTTAAACAATAGAAAGTATACGCCCTAGTGCACTTCTCTGTTTTCTCTGTTTCTGTTTTAAAGGGGATTAACGAAATTCGAAAATATTTTGCAATTGGTAGTTTTTAAATCTTTTAGGATAATTAAACTCACAACTTTTATAACAGAACACGAAAACCTGCAAACCTTTTAAGCAAGACAAATCGACGGACGGGATGGGAAGTTATCAGTGTGGGTCGCACCGTGCCTCTTTTTTTTTTAGGTTTTTGTTTGTTAAAAAAAAATAGTCGATTTGATGTTTCTCAAAATCTTACCGAATGTTAAAAACAATATTTTTTATAAGATAAAATTAGTTTGAGGCCAATGGCTTAAATTTAAAAAAAAATTATTATTAGTCGAAAATCAATTTTTACCAACTTTTAGTAATGTTTGTTTTAGGTTTTTATTTTTTATAAAAAAAACTGTCGATTCGATTTGTCTCAAAATTGTATCAAATGTCAAAATTGTTATTCGTTATTGCACAAAATTATTTTGGAGATAAAATCATTTTTTGTTCGTTAAATATTCGAGGTGACAAACATTGTTTTTTTATTTATACAAAAAACCGTTAGTTGCAATTTTTTCCAAAAATATATTTGTTTGGTAACACGTTATAATATATAATTTAAAATTTAGTTCAAGTCTCTAGCGTTATTGGTTCGTGAGATATTTAGAATTAACCAACATTTTCACCTTTTTCTTAAATCGGTATGGTACAAAACCACATACGCAATTTTTCTGAGAGTAGTGTCTGCATCTTTCTGCTTTATTATGAAGTCAATATCTCTTCTGCTTTTTGAGCTATGAAACGAAAAAAAACTCCCCGAACGTACGGACGTATGTACGTACTCAGACATTTCTCTAAAAATCTTTTATTTAGCCTCTAGGGACCTTGAAAGGTCGAGAAATGTCAAAATTTTCAATTCAACTAATCGGACCGATTACAATAACTTCCTATGGGAAGTTAAAATTAGTTATAATCATTCAAACTTACGTTGGGGGTTTGCGCGAACCCCAATACGTAAATTAGGGTTGATAATTTGTTTTTTATTCTGTTTTCCAGGCTTTGTATTGAATTCATTTTTGAAGAAATTGGAGAAAAAGAAACAAAAAATCTTATGTGTTTTTGATAATATGTAGTATTTATCAAAAGTATTCCGTTTTTATTATCTTCTACTTTCTCTTTAAATAACGCACATTAAATATCTAATTTTGAATCTCTTGTTTTCCTTCCGTACATTTATTTCTGTATTTTTGTATAGATAAAGGAACTTCTAAACCGTGAGTCTAATAAACTTAAACAAAAACTAAATTTAATAAAATAACTATAAGAAAAAATAATTAATTAACATTTTAAAAAATTAGATGCATAAAAAAACTTAAAATGTATGATTGACTGAACTCTATTGTTTTCACACAAAAAACCTATGCACGTATTCCATTTTATTTATATTTATTTATTTTGTTTTGTTTAATTTATCTACAATAACTAATTAAATATAATTTAAACTATTTGCTAGTTTGTTTTTTTAATTTTTCTGTTTTGTTTTTGTTATACAAAAAATTATTTAATAATAAATTACGCTTCCCTAAGGTATATAAATATTTTTTATTTTATTTTTTGTTTAATAACTAAATGTGTGGTCTTGTGTGTGTGTGTGTGTGTGTGGTGGGGGGTGTATTTGTTTCTGTTTCTGTGTACAAATGTTTCATATGAATAATGTTAAAACTTGAGTGGCTTAAAATAAAAACAATTTATTTTTGTAAGAAAATTAAGAACTACAACTTAAATTTAAGAAAATATAATTAAAATAAAAGTTTTGACCAGAAAATTTGTTGTTTAAAATTTTTGTTTGTTTTGTTTTTTATTTTAAGGCATCCTGGCAGTTTGCAGATAATGATTTTTTAAACAAAATACATTCGACTTTATCTGCTAAATGGACACAAGGTTATGATTTTCTATGTTTTTTGGTGTTGTTGTTTTCTGGCCATTTTTCGAGTGTCTTCGAAATTGACTTCAAAAACGAAATTTTTTTCTATCACTCAAATTAAAAAAATAAAATTACATAAATCATTTTGTGTGTTTTGTGTATTTTTCTAAAAAATAATACAAGAACATAAAATAAAAAGAAAATAAAATCTATAAGAAAAATTAAATAAACTTAAATTTAAAATTAATCACATGTGCTATGCTAACACGACACACCCTGTTTGGCCACCGTATACCAGGTCCGGACCTTGACTAACGAGGGTGACTCCGGCGTTTGTTGGTCTAGCTGGCCACTTCTACTACTACTCCCTCGGCCGCTACGACTTGACCGATTTGAACTTGCTCCACTTACCGTCAACAGGTTTGGCGTGGTGACGCTTAAATTTTGATTAAGGTTTTGATTACGTGACAAGTTGAAGGCGCCACCACCCTCTGACTCTATTCGTATCGTTGTCGTTGTTGTGGGCTGTGAATAGCGGTGTAAGAGACGTTGGCGGCCAGCCGCCATTGACGTTGTAGTTGTCGACGTTGATCCACGTCCACCTCCTCCCCCGCTGCCGCCGCCGAATGACATTCGATGTGCTGTGTGCTGTTGTGGCTTAACTGTGGTGACAGTTTTCGATGACGTTGCTGCCGGTATACGTCTACTAGAGGAGCGACGGCCCTTCGTCGAGTCTGACAGTTCTGACGGCTGCATTATGGCTAGCTGATGTTCAGGGGATTGTTGTTGTTGTTGTTGTTGTTGGATTAATGGCAGCTCTTGGTGATGAATGGGGTCGGGCTTTTTGTGGCGTCGATGGCGAACATAACGTAATTGCAATTCCCTTTGCGGACGTAAACAATGGCGGCAAAATGAGGACGACGAAGACGACGATGAGGAAGAGCTTGCCCTTGACGACGTTGTGGACGCCAAGGAAGAGGATGACGCTGATCTTGATGTCGGCTTAGAGTTAAATGATAACCGTCGTCCTGGTGAAGACTTTGTGGATGAGAATGATGGTGGTGCAGGTAAATGTTGTGCGGGTGGCTCCTCCACAACAACAATAATGTCCTTGTTACTGTTAAAATTGTCGTCCGTGGTTGATGATGGGAGGGTTGATGGTGCTGCTGATGTTGATGGTCTTTCAACTTTAATAGCTAAACTCAACTGTCGTCGGTCGATTGGTTTGTCTGTTGTTTGTGTTGTTGTTGTTGTTGCTGATGCAGAAGCCACTGCTGGAAGTCCTTGTTGGGTTTCTTCAATTTGACGTTCTTTTAATTTGATTCTCTTCTTCGTTTTACTAGAGGAATTATTATTATTATTATTATTTGCGGCGGTGACGTTTGGGGTGGTAGCTGTGGTGTGGGATCGACTACTTTTACTATGATGCCGATGATGACGATGGGGTGCTATTTCTACTGCTGCTGCTGCTGCTGCTGATGGTGAAGTTGGTGGTTGTTGACTTTTATGGCTATGTTGTGTGTCCTTTAATATATTATTTTTCTTTGAGCTATGACGATGTAGCCGCATAGCGCGGTGGCGGCAGTGACGAAGTTCCTCGCCATCATCGACAACATCGCCTGGATATGGTCAGAATGATGTATCGAATACGGACATTGATCTGGAAATTGCTTCGTCATTGTGGCAACATTCGAGGAATTCTTCAAGAGTAACAACGCCATCCCGATTTGTGTCCATTTTCTGTAAACAAATAAAAGCAACAAAATTAATATAAAATGAAAAATAATATCAAAGTTATAAATTAAGGGTTTGTGTACGATGTTTGCGATGTTTGCTATGTTTTCCTGCTGCTTAACGAACCATAAAATTGTGAAAGGTCTTTTTTTAGCCATTAATAGTTTTATAATAAAATAAGATTTTATTCTTGCGATGTTTTCTATGTTTTTTTTTCTGTTCCTTTATGAACCTAGTGTCAACTCAACGAATAATGTACGTTATAAAAAGACCTTTTAAATAGTTTATAAATTAATTATAGTCTGTTAGTTTCTCGAAATTTTCTTTGTATATTTTCTATGTTTTTTAAAAGGTAGTGAAGCACTAGAGATAAAATTAGGTAAGCCTTCTTATATTCAGGGGATTATTGCATAATAATTTGCCGTTATTTATATGTAAAATATCTACGATGATTTTAAAACTTTCCTTTCTATGTTTTCTATGTTTTTTGTCTGTTTTCGTAAACCGCATTCGCACCTAATCATATACTACAAAGGGCTGTTAAAAACGTTTTTTAAACAGTTTATCACCTGAGAATCTGAATTCAGTCTATCGTTTATTATTTTGTAATTTGCATGACTTATTTTCTATGTTTTTTTCTTTAGTGCTTTACTTTATTGATATAAGCTGATGAAGCATAGTAGAACATAGGATCAAAATTCTTATAATTATCTTTAAACATTTATAGTTAACGAGTTTTCAAATAGTTAAAATAATTTGGATTTTCAACGACTTCTATGTTTTTTCATGCTCCTTGGTTAAGTTTATATTAAGGGCCCCCGAAGACTGCAGACTTTTTATCGGCCGATAGTTTGGTCGGGTTGGGCTGAAAGTGCGCACACTGAGCCAACTAAACAGTTTGGTTGGTGAACAGGGCGCAGACAATCCAACAGTCGGCCGACTATTCTCGAATCAACAATTGTGATTTGGGCGACGCCATATTCAAAATACACGCACACGACGCCAAATCACAGAGCGAACTGAACTATCGGCCGACTAAACAATCGTCATGTTTGCGCAGGCGTGTATGCGCCAATACTGATTAAACAGTCGGCCGATAGTTGGCCGACAGATTAGTTTGAATGTAATCGGGTAACCTATCAAACTTTTTTATCGGCCGATACTGAATCGCTGTAGTGTGCGCATATGCATTCCTCTCCCTACTGATTAAGAAGCCGACCAAACTATCGGCCGATAAAAAGTCTGCAGTCTGCGGGGGCTCTAAACCACCTTTAAATCAATGGTTTTTAATTGAATAATTTCGCAGTGATTATTGTTTTTGAAGATTTTGAATTGGATTTGCGATGTTATTCTACGTTTGCTGCTGCTTTGTCAGTGCGATGTGCAGGAAACTAGTTTAAAAGTTTTATATTAAATGTTATTCCTAATAATTTGACCTTAATAAGTGTTAGAGTTAGCTGTGATGATTTTGAAATGTTCCTGCAATATTTTCTATGAGTGTAAAGGTCTTATAATAGTATTTAATAATTTTTCTATAGCTTGTTTTCAAATAATTGTTACAATCTTAATTTTTTTCATTCAATGTTTTCTATGTTTTGTGTTTTGTGGCTTCATGAACAGAATATACATTTAGTGAGACACTTCACAAACAATGTACAAGTATTTACCTGATAATTTACTATTGGTTAGTTAAGAACATTTTATGTTTGGTTTTCTATGTTATTCTACATTTTTGTCTGCATTTTCTATGTTGTTATCTAGATAGCTGGTCTAAATTTAGTATACGAAACATTTATTTCCTGATAATATAACTCTATTTAAATCTTAATTAGCTAAGAAGATTACCAAATTTATTATGCGATGTTTTCTATATTTTATTTATTTTGTTTCTTATTTGGTTTTGTTAAGTTCGTATTAGGTTATCAAAGCATTATAAAAACAAAAAGCTGTGGAAATTTCAAATTTGCTATTCGATGTTTTCTATGTTTTTATTAATGCTTTGCTAACTTGGTATCAATAAGCAGATAAAAAATGTTCAAAGCAGTAAAAAACACAAACAAACAAATTTAACGAACCAATCGAAATATTCAAAATTATTACTAGACTAATTAAGTTCTAATAACTTGAACCTTCCTTTAAATGCCCTTTTTTGAACTCGTTTGATGCACAGACTAATGGACTCTATGACACTCAAATATTTATTAAATATTAAAGTCTTCCTCAATAACACTTTATTACCAAAAAGTCTTCAAAATAAACAAAATAAACATCTTTACTACACAAAAGACTGTTAACCACCAGAAATGTCAAATAAGTCGTATCCTAGATAAATAGTGCAAGTGTTCCAGATCAATAATTTCTTTGAAGAAAATAATGGCAAGAAAAAAAGGAATAAAAAAGAAGTTAACTTTTCCAACATTTTTAAGTAGGTTAGTTACTCTTCATTTTCGTTAAACAAGTCACGTTCTTCTTTTATAGCTCTTGTAACCCTGTCTCTATTAACTTTAAAAGAAACATCGAAAAATAAAAAAACACTTTGATACTCGTATCGAAAAACTTATAGAAAAATATAATGATTTACCTTTTACTACATCAAGTTGTAAAAACTCATTAAAGACTACTCTTTTCAAAACCCCGACGACGATGGAGAGAAAGCGAACATAAACCGAGGAAAAATACAGACATTTCCTTTTAAAAAATGCACAACTTTTTTGAACTATGTCGCCACCGAACTGTCGAAAGTGTCCTTATAACTGAGTTTGTGCTTTTTTTTCTTCTTGTGCTCTATGTTTTCCTCAGAAAGCCACTTAAAAAACTTTTCACCGTATTTATATCCAACATCATAAACGTATTATTTATATCTTACCTGGACTAAGTGAAGCTTCATATAAAAACCTATCAAAAGGACTCTTTCCCCCTAAATCTTACTTTAAAACAGTAAAAAAAAGAACTATAAAAACTCGGAGATAAAAATAACTTCTGAATCACCTAGATGGCAGTTTTCACCCTTTTTTGTTGTTTTGGCTGATGTTAAGAGGGGGGGGGGGGTAACTCATAAAACATTTATATATGGTAGGTATATGCATCATACACAACATAACATACAAAAACTCACCCTAAATATTCGCTCAACTTTATGGCGAATTTTTTCTTCTTCAGGACATTCGTCAGGTACACGACCCATTAGCTCATATATGGCAGTCACAATGTCAGTCATTTCTTCCCTAGTAATAAAGCCATCACCATTGATGTCATACAATGAAAACGTCCATCGGAGTTTCTCTTCAACCGATCCACGTGACAGAACCGAGAGTCCTTGAACAAAGTCCTGCAAAAATAACACAAACACATACACAAATTTTTGTTGGTTTTAAAGATAAAAGTATATTTTTATTTTTGAGTAGAAAGTAAATTATTTAATTTAATTTATTTTTGGTTTTCATTATTGTGGGAAAAAAAGGATGGTTTAATTAATTTATATTATTTTTTCATTTATTTATTATTTTTGTGTTGTTTTTTGAGAACACAATGAATGGCCAAGAAGAATATAACTTTTTTAATGTTGTTGTTATTTTAGGGGAAACAAAATGGTTTTGTTTGGTCATCACATGAAGCGAAGGACACACCACAACATAACACGGGGGTTGAATTTGAGGAATTTTAATTAACTAATCGTTTTGAGTGGGGCTTCTTTCACATGGGAATATTAAATGGACGAAGGTTATGAAAGTAACGCAGGTCAGGTCCAGGGTAGGTTGGAATTGATATTTATGAGAACATATAGGAGCTTTTTTTGGATGTTGGCAGAGGTGCTATTGTTTAACAGCAACCAGATCTAGACAATGTGAACCTTTTATTTTTTCTTAAGCTAAAAGCTCTATTCGTCGTACTTTTTTGTATCTCCAATTATTTATCTAATTATATCTTCCTAATAATACAATTTGTTATTTTAGTACTACCTACCCCATCAATGACTACAAATAAAATGACCTTACGCTTTGCACAATTTGTGTTTTAAGGGTCGTGTCTATTTTGCAAAAGCATTAAATAGAACAAGAAGCTATTTGTAATCATGTACAATAAGTTAAGATGGGTATATAAAGGTCTTATTTTTAATTTAATATTTCTATATAAGTCATATTGAAGAAGAAATTATTTGGGAATGGATAGAGAGCAATCTAAGGAATTACTTAAGTTCATGAGGCTAAGAGGTTTTAAAGTCACTCAGCCGATACAAATCTCTACTCCGGTCATGTTGTTGGATATTTTTGGACCACATCTTAGATTATGAGGCTAAAGTTAATGTCATATTATAAAGATTTGCTAGCTTTAACGTAGTGGCTGCAAGAAAGAGTATATGTTTCATTATAACATTGTACTAGCGAATATTTTTCAAGAGAAATCAATGTATGTTTATTTTCAATATTGGAAAATGATATCAACCAATTGGCATACACAGTTACGGGTGCAGCACAATATTCTTTTTATTTAATTTCCCATGACCAATTCACACAATTGGAACTCGAAACTTTACGAATTCTACTTCTTCGAAAACATAACAGGGTCAGGAAAATTGTTGCAACATTTTTCACCATTTTTTAATTTTATTTAAAAGTCAAAAGTATCCAATTAGCAAAATCAAAAAAAGGTTTTATTAACTTCCAATAGGAAGTTATTGTGATGGGTCCGATTTGTCAAATTGAAAATTTTAACATTTCTTGACGTTTCAAGGTCCCTAGAGTCGAAATAAAAGATTTTTAGAAAGATGTCTGTGCGTGCGTGTGTAGTGTACGTACGTTCGTACGTCCGTACGTTAGCAACGTTTTTTTCGTCTCAAGAACCAGAAGAGATATCGACTTCAAATAAATTTTGTTATACAGATAATAAGGCAGAAAGATGCAGAAAGGGCTCTCAAGAAAATTGCGTGGGTGTTTTTTTTACCATAGCAGTTTAAAAAAAAGGTGAACATTTTGGTTAACCCTAAATATCTCATGAACCAATGACGCTAGAGAATTGAATTAAATTTTGTATTATATACTGTAACGTGATACAAAACAATTATATTTTTGGAAAAAAATCCAATAAACGGTTTTTTTTATAAATCAAAAAAACTGAAAAAAAAATTTGTCACTTCGAAAATTTTACGACTAAAATATGATTTCATCTACAAAACAATTTTGTGCCACGAAGGATAATGTTTTTGACATCTGATAAAATTTTGAGAAAAACCGCATTGACAGTTTTTTTACAAAAAATAAAAACCTAAAAAAAAAAATTAATAAAAGTTGGTAAAAATTCATTTTTGACTCAAATATCTTTTCAAGACTTTGAGATTATGGCTTTTAACTAATTTTATCTTATAAGAAATATTGTTTTCAACATTAGGACAAATTTTGAGAAAAATCAAATTGACAGTTTTTTTTACAAAAAATAAAAACATAAAAAAAATTAATAAAAGTTGGTAAAAATTGATTTTCGACTCAAATATCTTTTCAAGACTTTGAGATATTGGCTTTAAACTACTTTTATATTTCAAAAAATATTGTTTTTAACATTCAGTACAATTTTGAGAAAAATCGAATGGACATTTTTTTTACATAAAATTAAAAACCGAAAAAAATATTTAACAAAATTTGGAAAAAAATGATTTTCGACTCAAATATCTTTTCAAAAATTTGAGATTATGGCTTCTAACTAATTTTAACTTATAAGAAATATTGTTTACAACATTAGGAAAAATTTTGAGAAAAATCGAATTGAGAGTTTTTTTTACAAAAAATAAAAACCTAAACAAAAAAATTAATAAAAGTTGATAAAAATTGATTTTCGGCTCAGATATCTTTTCAAAACTTTGAGGTTATGGCTTCCGACTAATTTTAGCTTATAAGAAAAATTGTTTTCAACTATAGGAAAAATTTTAAGAAATGTTGGATTGACAGTTTTTTTTACAAAAAATAAAAACCTAAAAAAAAAACAACACTAAAACTTGGTAAAAATTTACTTTCGACTCAAATATCTTTTCAAAAATTAAAAATGTTGGCTTCAAACTTATTTTATTTCACAGAAAATATTGTTTTTGATATTCAGTAATTTTTTTATAAAAATCCAACAGTCCGTTTTTTCATAAAAAAATAAAATCTACAAAAAATAGAACGCAAATTTGGTAAGAATTGATACATTTAGACAAACTTTTTAAGCAAGACAAATCGATAGACGGGATGGGAAGTTATCAGTGTGGGTCGCATCCCAGCCTCTTTTTTTATATTTAAGTTTAAAATACATTTAAGTAGATATTAGTGTAATGTTGAAGATGACCATCTCACTTTAAAAAAACAGGGAAGGAAAGATTAAAGTTGTAATAAGAAAAGGGGCTGGAATTGGAATGAGACCCATAATAAGTTCCCATTGTCATTTGAGACACTTCCAAAGGTTGAAATGTTTTTGTTCGAGATATTCTGAACGGCCGACAGCGATGACGTATCGAATTCTGCAGTAAAGAAGAAAGCATCATTCAACCTAGACGACTACGCAGAACAATAATTCCGCCAACTCGACCTCAACGAAGTGAAGCTAGCTATAAACCATTTGCAATCCAACAAAACTGTTAGTGCTGACATTGCTGCTGAATTATTCGAAGCAGTAAGTTATGACTTTGTAAGGAATAATCACCAACTTTTCCGCAGAATATGGTCGGAAGAAAGCATGTCCGATAAGTAGAATTTCAGCATAATTGTCGCAATCCTCAAGAAAGGAGACCCTCTGAACTACGCCAATTACAAAGCCATCAGTGTCCTAAACAACGCGTATAAAATCCTTTCTGCGTATTATGTGAACGTCTGAAGCAGTTCGTCGACAACCTGACGGTCCATCATATCAGTGTGGATTCAGACCAGGAAAGTCCACCACTGACGACAAAATATTCACATTACGGCAGATGTTGGAATAAGCCAAGTACCTTCAAATCGTAGCCCACCATCTATTAATGGATTACAAGGCCGAGTAAAATAGAATCTATAGAAAAGAGCTTAACAGAGAAATGTCTTATCTTAGCATCGCAGTTAAAATTCTCTGTTTGTGCATAATGGAGAATGGACGCTGCTCTATCAAGGTCGGAAAAAATCTCACCAATGCTTTTGATACTTTGATGCTAAATAAGGTTTTAGACAAGACAAGATGCACTATCATGTCATGCGACTTCTTCAACATCGTTCTGAAAATAACTGTGGAAAAATTAATCTTCAACACTATAGGCACAATCTTCCAAAAGTCCGTCCAATTACTCGGATACGTCGATGATATTGACATAATTGGAAGATTAAAGCGTGTTGTCAGTGACGCGTTTTTGAACATTGCTACGGAGGCGGATAAGATGCGTTTAGTGGTCATTGAGGGCAAGACCAAGTATACAGTTTTATCAAAAAAGGACATAAAACGACGACGAACGTCTTGGATAAAACGTCACCATGTACAGCTAAAACTCTGAGGAAGTTAAATACTTTGTCGATCTACGCACCGCTTTTTCAGACAACGTCACCACCGCTGAAATCAAACGCAAAATAACTCTTGCAAATCACAGCTTCTTAAGACTTAGAAGGTACTCGTAATTGAGTAGTAAAGTCCTCTCTCGAGCATCTTAAGCCACCTTATATAAGATACTCATAATTCCGGTTCTCATATATGGTGCTGAGGATTGGGCCATCTCAAAGCAAGACTCGAACGTTGAAAATATGCTTCGAGAGAAAAATTCTATGGATGATTTTTGGTCCCGTCTGCTTGGAGAGTCGAGGAAGAGATACAAAGACAAACTTTACGAGCTATTCAGGCCCAAATGTCTTCAAATCCAATTCCGAGATACACAACAGTAGAGGAAAGCCGCAATTCATGTGACGCATGCAGCTAAACGAACTAGGCGTGCGGAACTGGACATAGTTCTAACTGACCCAGGAGCTCAAAGTTCATGACCATAGACAACGCCGTTTGTTCGCTGACTGGGCTTCGAATCGTTTGGAAGAAGACCCCAATTTTAGCCGAAAAATCATCTTTAGTGAAGAGGCGCATTTTTCGATGAATGGCTAACAAGAAAAATTGCCGTATATGGGACGACACCAACCCACGCGAGGTTCACCAGGTGATAATGCATCCTCAAAAAGTTACCGTTTGGTGTGGGTTTTGGGCCGGCGGCGGCGGCGGCGTAATTGGTCCGTACTTTTTTGAAAACGACGTTATTGAGGCGGTCACCATCAAAAACGAGATAACTAAGATAACTTATTTCTTATGGCCCAAATTGAACCATATGAACCTAGACGACATGTGATTCTAGCAGGACGGCCGGCGCTACGTGCCACACAGCAAATGCCACGATTGACATTTTGCATGAACGATTTGAGGGTAAGGTTATCTCTCGCAGGGGTGATGTGAATTGCCCACCAAGGTCATGCGATTTGACCCCGCTAAAATTTTTCTTGTGGGGTTTCTTAAAGTCACAGGACTATGCAAATAAACCACCGGTACTGTCACGACTGCCGTAAGCTCTCTGTATCTCAACTAGCTTTTAAAATGTCTTCTTTTAAGGCTGATATTTTAAAACTTTCTAAAGATTTTGAAGAGCTACTAAAGTCTTTCAACACTGCAGTCTGCAAATTAAATGCATACTCTGTAACCAACATCATGGTCGATAGTTCTACTTCGACTAATGATTTGGCACAGCCTATTCCTACTACTTTCTCTTCTGCAGGTGAAGATATTCTCGCGCAATCATCAGGTTCTGATGTTAATAACGCAGAAAGTGTACCTGTCAAACAAAAGAAAAAGTCTAAGAAAAGAAGCCGAGAAAACTCTGAACTTGCAAGAAATTCTACCCCCCATCAAAAAGAACAAATGTCAACATCACCCCAATACCTTCAGATCCCACCGGAACTCCCCATATACCTCAAATTGTTGAATCAAATTTAGCTTCCAATAGTGACTCCGTTACAGGAACTGTAATAAACAACTCCATCCCTATCAAAGCTGTCTCGAAACCAAAAATAATTTTTATATCTCATCTGGACCCAGTTACAACGCCAGATGATATAACTTCCCACTTAGTATCTACCAAGAGCATACCTTCCAGCTCATCCATTAGGTGTACTAAGATCAGTAAACCAAATAGCTTTGTTTCCTCTTTTAAATTAATAACGAATCCCACTTTCTTTGATTCTATTTGCAACACAAATATATGGCCCGCTGAGACTTTAAAAGAAAGACTTAAAGAAATCAAGAAATACAAACTTTAGCCATCCTTGGTACACGAAAGAATTGCGTTTACTGCGTAACAAAAGAAATTATTATTTATTATTATTATTGTTATCTTTATTTTTTCTTCACAAAAATACAGGCTCAATTACATTTTAAAGATGGCTATTAAGCCGTCTGCCGGTAACAAAAGAAATAAGGCATGGAAAACGTATCTCAAAACTCTGTCTCCAATCAACTTCTCTTTTTATGTTGAACTCCTTAACCAATTTAAGTCTCTTTCTAATTTTTTATATGCTTGTTATGTTACTGATATGGGATCCTCTTTGAAAGAGAATCCTAAAAAATTTTGGAATTTTGTAAACTTAAAGAAAAAATCAGATGGCTTTCCAGTTAACTTCACTTACAAGAACCTTTCGTTAGATAAAACTGTTGATATCTGTAACGCTTTCGCGACAAATTTCCGTGAGTCATTTGTTAATAGCCCTCAAGAAGTTGATGAAGTATATTTTCCGCGTTGAATGATGACTGCTCAGCCGGTCCCGATGGTATTCCCCCGATAGTATTAAAAAAGTGTAGTAATGCTTTAGTTGAAACCCTTACGTTCTTATTTAAACTTTCTCTAAAAACAGGCAAATTTCCCAATATATGGAAGGAGTCATTTCTAACACCAATTTTCAAAAAAGGTAACAAGGCGGATATAAGCAACTACAGGCCCATTGCAAAGCTCTCTTGCATTCCTAAAGTGTTTGAACAAATTGTATGTGAAAGTGTAGCATTTTTTAGTAAGAATCTCATTTGCGAACAGCAACATGGTTTTGTGAAAAAAAGATCAACCGTTACTAATCTCCTCACATTCTCAAACATATGTTCAAACGCTTTAGAACAAGGTTATGAAGTTGACTGTATATACACTGACTTTTCCAAAGCTTTTGACCAACATAGCCACGGAATTATTTTATTTAAACTTAAAGCTCTTGGTTTTCCACAATTTTTCTTAGCTTGGATCAAATCATACCTTGATGTAAAATTTAGAAATTGCCTTTCTGAACCTTTTGTTGCTCAATCTGGTGTTCCCCAGGGAAGCCATCTTGGCCCTTTTCTATTCATCCTGTCTATTAACGATGTATCGTCATGTCTACGCTCAAGTGAAGTTCTCATTTTTGCTGACGACATGAAGATTTTTAAAATAATAAAGTCCACCCATGATCGTATTCTTTTACAAGCCGACATTGATAGTTTCACATTTTGTTGTGGGAAAAATAGCCTTTCACTCAACCCTTTAAAATGCCAGACGAGACGATAACTTTTACTAAAAAACGAACCGGTAGTGTATTTGATTATTTTATATCACAGCAAAAACTCTTTCGCGTCTCCACATTTAAAGATTTAGGTGTTCATTTCTGTTCTAACTTAGAATTTACACATCACATTAATTTGATTGTTAATAAAGCTAGTTCTATGCTTGGTTTTATAAAACGCTGGGCAAAGGAGTTTAATGATCCCTATGTAACTCTTTCTTTGTATAATTGCCATGTTCGTCTTCATCTTGAATATGCTTCGCAGGTATGGACTCCCTATTACGAAATTCATACAAAACGTATTGAATCAATTCAACATAATTTCATTCGCTTTGCCCTAAAGGGTCTTCCTTGGGATGATCCTTATGATCTGCCTCCCTATGAACATCGTATTCTGCTTCTTCAAATGCAATCTCTTCATCAAAGGCGTGTTAATAATGACTTAGTATTTTTTCATCAACTCATTAATGGTGAAATTGATGCACCTTATTTGCTATCTTGTGTACATTTGAATTACCGAGGCGGAACTCATCACCTGCGTAAATTTGATTTTATACATATTGACTTCCATAGAACTAACTATGGGAAGAATGAAGCTTTAAGTCGAATGAGCATTTTATATAACTTAAACTGTTCATCGATAGATTTAAATTTGAATAAGGTGGGACTAAAATCATTGTTTAGAACCAGTGCTCCACTATCGTAAACGTTCTCATTTTATTTTTTGTTCTGTAATAGTTAAATGTTAATTATGTTTTGTATTTTGTGCGTGTGTTAGGCTATAATTTTATTATTTTTTTACTAACAACTAACACATGCACTTATGATGAGCCTCTGATCGTAGTTTGACGCTTGCTATAAGCTTACTACTTTCTGAAATTCTGAAGTGTAAAAAAAAACAATCGACCGGCGATGCCCTAAAGGTGAACATAACACAGGCCATCGCTCAAATTCAGCCGGATTTATGCGGAAGAGTCATTGACAATTGGACCACTCGAATCCGTGCCACCGTAAGAAGCCAAAGCGAGCATTTGAATGATGTCAAGTTCCACACTTAATGGCATACATGCGCCTTTGAAATAAAAAAATAATTTTTATAATACTTCACACACAGCTTGTTTTATTCCATTTCAACATCTACCTGCCTTTATTGTAGAACCCTTTATAAAATGTATTACAAACATGACTTTTTTTACTAATATGTTTAAAAATAGTGGTAAAGAAGAAATGTAAAAGGTAGTTATTATTCCAAACAAAATTATGATGTTTTCAATACCAACTTTAAGCTTAATTATACCAAAATCCTCACATACGAGTTTCTTAAATTTTCACCAGTTTAATTTACCAACAGCTGTCTTTCCTTTCTTGTAAATTCTGGTCCTCTACGTTCAGGACTATGTTTCTATTTCGAGATTCTATTTCCAAAAGCGGTAGCAATTTTTTGTATGACGTTTTATGTTTCTCTAAATACCCGTGGCATGATTGTAAGTGCGTTGGACTGTCATGCCAGAGGTCTTGGGTTCAATCCCTACCTGTGCTATCTACAGTTTTTTTTTCACGGGTACTGCCTTGCGAGGAATTGACAAATTCTCCAAAAGTAATCTTGTCATGAAAAGTGGTTGAGAGTTGTAAGTCACTAGGCCCTAGTTCTCAACGGACTGTTGTGCCACCTAATTTATTTTTATTTTTAATATTCCTTCCCTACGTTTCTTATCTTTTTTAGTTAACTTTTTCGATTGTAACGTTTTAAAGAAGAAATGTTTTCGAAAAATTGCCATCATTTTCATATTCCTGTTCCAATAAATTTAAGAAAAATTTGAATTGACAGAACAACCAGAAAAATACTAAATATTATTTCCTTATCACTTCCCTGTAGCTCAACATTTTCTAACGAAGAAAATATAATCAAAAATCGATATAAATTGGCAGCCAAGGAAGTAATTCAATTTCTTATCACAACTTGATTTCCACTAAAACCGCTTCGTTAACTTGCACAAAAATGGAAAAGAGGAGAAAAAAAGAGAAAAAAAAAGAATTATCAAATTGTCTATTCACTTTCATTTGATGATGGCAACGAATACACTTTTTTCTACACCCCCCTGCCCCTCACAAAATGATAGAATAAAAATTCGTCTATATAAAAAGGACTTACTCACACATACTCGTATATATGTATAGAAAAACCTTCCACCATTTAGAAAGACAAGCTAACAGGTATCTCTTATAGCTTTTATCCTTTTATACTTATAGGATGTATACAGAATGTTAGGTATATCGTCCTTATTTGAAAATGGCTGCATTACAGTACAGCCACCAGAGAGCTTTGTCTATACTCCGCTTCAATGAGTACAATCAACAGGTTTCCCGAAACCCTAAAATCAGAATCATGAATATCGTCAGAACCCACTCCCAACCGCACAACCCTCCCTTCCGTCTGTTTTGCTTTACACATTGTCAATTCTAATGAAAATCAACGACGACAACGAACAACGAAGACGATGTTGACAAGGACGAGTACGAGGATGATGATGAGAAAGAGAACGAGAACGAGAACATAGGGATGATGACGAGGACCAATAATTTCATCGGCAGACTTAGGTCTCAGGTTGTCAGTCCATCGTCAGAGTAGAAATTGATTTTCACCAGGAGCAAACATTTAAAATAAAGAAAATTTTATAGCTCGTCCTTATAGAGATTTCTTTTCCAATGACTTTGAGTGAAGGTGTAGACTGTAGACGATCGTTGTGCAGAAGCAGAGGTAAAAGAGTGGTGTACTGATTTATAAAGCGATTTAACAGTGTTTGCCATGAGCACTTCCTTTCTAACACCAATTTGAATGCAAATTTTCTAACCTGGGGAAGCAGTTAGCTATAGTTATAGAAAGGAAGGAAGGAACTACCTTTCCTATATACCTACCCACCTGTGTGTGAATAGTATAAAAATAACGATGACGACGACGACGACAAAATGTCAGTGACGACAACGACACGACAAGGACTATACGTACATACACAACTCCACAAGGATAAGAACTTTGACGTTATTTAGTAATTGTGTGATGCTAAGAATTTATGGCCTTTAATCACGGCTGGCTGGATTGATAGGTACTCGTTTAATGAAAGCTTGATGGTTATGGTGGTAAACTGACTAATGACAAAATACCTACCTCAAAAACATAAAACAATAAAGCAACAAAAACAACACCAAAAGAAAAGAAAAAAATCGAAATTGAATGTCATCATCATCTTTATGAAATGACGTAATATAAAAGGGTTGCCAAATGAGAGATTTAAAAGTAAATGACAGAAGTTTTTAGAATCAAAATATTTAGTCAAATTATATTTTAAAATTTGTAAGAGAAAAATGTTGAACATTTTAAGCAAAAGTTAAATTCACAACATATTTGTTCTAAATAAAAATATGTGTTGCCTTTAAAAAAAGGATTTTTTGAAATGTTATATTTGGAGAATAAATAAAAATCTAATATTTTACGAGTACAGAATATTTTAAATTAAATTTTGGATGTTTTTAAAAATAATTCAAGTTGGCAACAAACTTAAATCAATATTTTGAATATAATGTTTTTTACTACTTTTTCCAATAAATCTGGACTCAGTCCATTCCATGGTGCCATGAATATTTTGCTTCCAATAATTCAAAACTTTGGTGTGTCTGCATAAATCAATGACATAACATAGCCCTATAAACATTAATCTAGAGGTGTTAAGTTGCACGAATCAGAATCACTTATGGAAATAAAGTTGTCACTAAATTGATTTTGCAACAAATGACAAGTTGCGCCGTCTTTTAGGAAATATTGTCGATATAATGTTGATTAGATATTGGAAACAAAATGTAAGTCAACACAGCTCTTTGGCTTTTGATATTCACCTGAAATGCAGCTCCTTAATCATTTTGAAGGAATGGATAAAATGTTGATTCGTTAATGCATTAAGAATTGTCTTCACTCCATATAGGACAATTTTCTCTACTGACGGAGTAAGTTAACCAAAGTTGTTTCATCACTAAGCTCCGTAAAAGAAGCGTTTGGAAGCGTTATTTTGGCGTTAAACGGTTCATAATGAATTGCCAAACTTTAGTGAACAGAAAAGTCAACACAATTTGACATTCTCAATGTCAAACCATCTACAAAAAACACCCTTTATTGAATACAACTGCAGTGTATGTAAATATACTGTCGACAGCTCTAAGAAAATTAGATATAAAATGTCATTTCTTTAAAAAAAATTCTGACAAAACTGAATTTGGTGACAATCTTTGTTTTGAAGTTCCAAAAACATTTGGACGAATTAAAAAACGTAAGAGGTAGATGAGGGAGAGTGTATTGCAGTTCTATATAATTTATTCGAAAATTTTAGTTTTTAATGATTTTGAAAAAAAACATTAAATATTTTTTTAAAAATCAATGTAATATATTTTTAGAAACACTTTTAAAAATTTAATGTTTCGTGTTGAAAAATGTTCCAAAATTATTGACACTTTGTGGGCTACAATATTAGTAGATGCAACATTTTTTTTTGAATATTGTTTTTAGGGGTTGCATTTAGTTCGAATTTTCGAAAAAAACCAATTTTTCGCCGGTTTTCAGAATATGACATGTCAAAATGTCGATCCGTTCAAAACTGAGCAATTTCTAATGTTAACGATCTTAGGGCAGCGCTATCAAACTTCAAACTCAAAAGATGTTTTTCTCAAAATAACATTTATTGAAATCGATGACCGCGATATCAAACAAAATGATTGTGCCGATTTATGTACTTGCATACCATTTTTTCATACTTTTTTATATAGTATTTTGAATGAAGCGTTTTTCAAATGAAATCTAGACTTCGACTTTGGGTCGCTAAAATTTTTTCAAAGAGTGAACATTTTTCAAAACCTTCGATTAATGATAAGATAATATAATACAAAAAGAGGCTGGGATGCGACCTACACTGATAACTTCCCATCCCGTCTGTCGATTTGTCTTGCTTAAAAGTCTATAATGTATCAATTTTTACCAAATTTGCGTACTATTTTTTGTAGATTTTATTTTTTTATGAAAAAACGGACTGTTGGATTTTTATAAAAAAAATTACTGAATATCGAAAACATTATTTTATTTGAAATAAAATAAGTTTGAAGCCAATATTTGTAGTTTTTGAAAAGCTATTTAAGTCGAAAGTAAATTTTTACAAGTTTTAGTATTGTTTTTTTTTTTTAGGTTTTTATTTTTTGTAAAAGAACTGTACATTCGATTTTTCTCAAAATTTTATAGAATGTTGATAACAATATTTCTTAAAAGATAAAATTAGTTTGAAGCCAATGTCTGAAATTTTTGAAAAGATATTTGAGTCGAAAAACAATTTTTACCAACTTTTACAAATTTTTGTTTGGGTTTTTATTTTTTGTAAAAAAACTGTCAATTCGATTTTTTCAAAATTTTATCAGATGTCGTTGCACAAAATTGTTTTGGAGATGAAATGATATTTTAGTTGTAAAATTTTCGAGGTGACAAATTTTTTTTTCAGTTTTTTTGATTCATAAAAAAACGTTAATTGGATTTTTTTCTAAAAATGTACTTCTTTTGTATCACGTTACAATATATAGTATACAATTTAATTCAAGTCTGTAGCGTCATTGGTGCATGAGATATTTAGGATTAACCAAAATTTTCACCTTTTTTTTAAAAAAACCACCAACGCAATTTTCTTGAGAGCCCTTTCTGCATCTTTCTGCCTTATTATCTGTATAACAAAATTTATTTGAAGTCGATATCTTTTCTGGTTCTTGAGCTATGGACGACGAAAAAAACGTCGCGAACGTACGGACGTACGTACACACGCACGCTCAGACATCTATCTAAAAATCTTTTATTTCGACTCTAGGGACCTTGAAACGTCGAGAAATGTCAAAATTTTCAATTTGACAAATCGGACCCATTACAATAACTTCATATGGGAAGTTAAAAATTAGTATGGTTTTTGGATTTCAGATTTGGCTACGTAGAATAGACCCCAAGAAATAACCCTCCAATAAAATAGGAAATAATCCCCGAACAAGTAGTTTTTTCATATGAAAAATTAAGCCCCCAAAATCAACTTTGAAATATATTCCCAAATTTGGGAAGTGCAAATTTCGAGTAGGTGCGAGGTTAGGTGTATGAAAAATTTCGTTTTTATTTCGGGAACTTGGTATTAAAGAAATAATAAAAATATTTATATGTACACAATTTGCATTACCTTGGTTCTACTCTATGAAGAAGGGCTGCAAGAAATGTATATAATTTAACCCACAACCCCTCGCACCTACCCCAAATCCTACAATGTGCCAATAATGCAGGGATGTATCATACATGATTGTTTTACTCCCCGTAATGATGGGTGCTTTTACTTTGGTAAAATAAGTTGGTCTTATTTCCTAAAATAATGTATATAAATAATTTATCGTCGCCCGAGAATTGGTTTGTTCCATACGCCACTTTTGTCGGTTTTGAGTTAGGAATGGATTGTATGGTAATTTTGTATGCTCTTTCTAAATCTGTGATCAGATTTGCGCTACGTCTTTTCAATCCCGAGATATCCAACATCAATTTTGTTCCATATCCACCAAAATCAACATTTTCTAGAATTGTTTTGTGCCATAAACCATTTTTTGGCGTTTGGGACATTTTTTCCATATAAATTTTGTCAAGTTTTTTGTCAGAATTGTTTTGTTCCAAATGCATATTACGGTGACAAGGGATATAAAAATACTAAGAATGTTGAGAATTGGTTTGTCCTACGTGCACTTGTGTTAAAGAAATGCTATGTCTATTGTTTATGGGACAATAATCGCAAACAAAATTTTAGTATTGGTTTGTGCCATATCCATTACACTTGTGTAGATATCCCGAGACAATTGTATGAAATCCGCATCCGCATTTTACTATCAGAGGAAGCTTAATATGTTCAATCTAACTGCAACAGTAGTAGTTGCTATCCCTGGCATAAAAAGATTTACTTATTGCGTAGTTTGGACAGAAGCTCATAGTGGTCGCTCAGGAAATGACATTGCAAGTGCATTAATAAAAATTTTGGACAGGCTTATCGAAGTATACCCCACCTTAAAATCCATCATACTATGGAGTGATTCATGTGTTTCGCAGAATAGGAACAAAATCAATTCCACCGCAATTCAAATGTTCCTGAACCGAAGTGATGTAGAGATGATTGTCCAGAGATATTCCGAGCCGGGACATTCCTTAATTCAGGAGGTGGATTGTATTCATTCGGCAATCGATAAGTATTTGAAAAACCTTGAGATTCATAGTCCACTTCACCTAGTAAAGCTTTTAAAAAGCATGAACACAGACAAAGTTGAACTTAAAATTATTCAAATGCTTCCTGAAGATTTTAAGGCGTATTCCATTTTGGCTAACAAAATGGACTTCAGCAAAGTACCTTTTTCCAAAGTAAAAATATTACGTTATGAAAAAATTTACGATTTTAAAATAAAATTTAAAAACTCGGCGAAAAAAAAATACAAAACTGTAAGTTTATTTAAGACAGCCACCAAGGGTGCACTACCAACATCGAAAAATTTGCTTTGTGCAAAATTAACACAAACCTCTAAAACACCGATCTCAAAAGAAAAGAAAAAAGACCTTAAAAACTCGTTACCGTTTTTACCTGAAATTGATAAGCAATATCTTAAAACATTGCTTAATATTTAGAAACTAAAAAAGTGATAGCAGTAGAACTGCTTTTTTATTTTGTTTTTACCAAATTAATGTATTTACAATGTACTATCTTTTTAAGTAATGAATTAATAAGAATATTGTACTGTAATGTTATAGCAGTAGAACTGCTTTAATTTTTTTTGTTTTTTTGTTTATTTTTAAAGAAAAATGTTTATTTTTTATTTTTTTTTTAATAAAGACTTTATTGAAAACAAAGATATAATCGATTTCTTTTGAAATTTTAGCATCCAACTACATGCTTTCTTGCCTTTCACATTATATATTGATGAGAATTGGTGTGTGCCATATTCATTTTTGTGTGGTCCACGTGTATGGAAAAAGAAATCATTTTCAAAATGTATGAGGTGGGATACAAGCCAAAAAAGTAGACTTTTGTGCTGATTAACGTATCTTGTTAATACGGTAAGGCAAAACACTTTGAAAATTGGTAGGTGAAGCCTTAATAAGACTAACTTCAATTTAAAAAAATAAAAATAAAATCCTATCGCACAGTTTCGGAGAACTAAGTACGCGAAACTTAAAATGCGTTTTTCTCGAAAAAGTGCCAATGGCGTATGGAACAAACCAATTCTCGGGCGACGTTATGTAAATTTAATGGTAAGACAATTCTTAAAGTTGAGGACTTATTTTATTTTTTTGGGAAACTTATTTCATTTTGAATTCTGGGATTCATTTTATAATGCATTAAAGCCCCAATTTGGAGGGCTATATCTTTTGTTTTTGTTATTTCTTGGGGAGTTATTTCACGAGAACTTCAGATTATCGGTGGAAAATTAACAGCGGTCACCACACAAGGTCTTTTTTTAACAGCAGATATATATTATGTTTGCTACATATTATATGATTTTTAAAAATTTAAATTTATGAAACATTTTCAGAATAATACACTTTGCTATGCAATTTTTTTCCCAAGAAATACAAAATCACAAAAACATTCCATTTTTTCAGCTGCTAACTAATTACAATTCCTTTACTTCCTTAAATCTGAAAAGTTTCAATCGAAAAATTCAGAAGATTTTTTCCTATTTATTCAACACAAATTACAATCAAAGAACTAAATTTCAACATTAATTAATCCTGAACAACGTTTATTGGTTCAGCTAGTAAAATTATTGAAATTAACATACCAATATATATACTTAGTGCTGATTTTATCCGAATTTCAACTTGAACTGTCTGTCAACATTTTTAAAAGATATTTTAGCGATATATTTCAAAAACTTGTTATGATTGATGTGTAAGCATTAAGATTTATGTGAAGAAGATTAAAAAGATAAGGACACATTTTTGGCGTGAAAGGAATCCATTTAATATTAAAGTTGAAGGTTGTCTTAGTAAGGATACCTTAAACGTTCAATTCCCGAGAAAAAGTACATCAAAAGTACAACTTTTCAGGAAATTTGATTGTAACTTGAAGCTTACGACTTGCTGATTTCAAATGTGGTTTCAGCAGACTTCAGAATGACAACATTTTCCCGGCAGATTTGTCACATTCGAAAGTCCCCAACTTCCTGAGTTAGAATGTGATAGAAGCGATTAAAATCGCATGCGTTTTAAACAATTTTTTTTTAAAAACAAAATAAGCCCACTAAAATATAAGCAATCGAAAGCCCTTGGACAGAGGATAAATAAGTTTAAAAAAAACTTAGTTTGAATTTTTAAAATTTAAGGTTTATAGTAAAGAAATTTTGAGGGGAACCACTTTTCTTATAAAATATATTAACAAAAATAGTTTAAATCCAATCAAATTTGAAAATAAGTGACTTAATATACGAGTGCTTTTTGGTGTTTTTTAAAATGGTTGGCAATGATGGCAACCTATTGTTATGTACAATGTATATAAAATGTCATTTCTTAAAAAAAAATTCTGACAAAACTGAATTTGGTGAAGATCTTCATTTTGAAGTTCCAAAAATACTTCGAGCAATCAAAAAATGGTTAGAGGTAGATAAGAAGGAGTGTATTGCAGATCTATACAATTTATTCGAAAATTTGGGCTTTATTGACTTTGAAAAATGTGTGGCTTTCTAAATTATGAGATTTCAAAAATATTCTGTACATATTTGATGTCAATCCGTACAAAATTGAGCAAGTTGCGGTCAGTTATACTGTTTACAAAACACTCTTTTTTGAATACGGTGACCATGGTATCAAAAAAAAAACGACTGAACCAATTAACTTGCATATTTTTTTATATCAATGAAAATTAAGTGTGTTTTGGACAAAATTGAGACTTTCAAACTAGATTTCAAAAAGTAAAAAAGAGGCTGGGATGCGACCCACACTGATAACTTCCCATCCCGTCTGTCGATTTGTCTTGCTTAAAAGTTTGTCTATATGTATCAATTTTTACCAAATTTGCGTACTATTTTTTGTAGATTTTATTTTTTTATGAAAAAACGGACTGTTGGATTTTTATATCGAATGATATTTGAATATCGAAAACAATATTTTCTGTGAAATAAAATAAGTTTGAAGCCAATATTTGTAATTTTTGAAAAGCTATTTGAGTCGAAAGTTAATTTTTACCAAGTTTTAGTACTGTTTTTTTTTTTTAGGTTTTTATTTTTTGTAAAAAAAACTGTCAATTCGATTTTTTTTCAAAATTTTACTGAATGTTGACAGCAATATTTCTTATAAGATAAAATAAATTTAAAGCCTTAATCGCAAGTTTTTGAAAAGATATTTGAGTCGAAATTCAATTTTCCCAACTTTGGGTTAAATTTTTTTTTTAGGTTTTTATTTTTTATAAAAAAACTGTCATTTAGATTTTTCTCAAAATTTTACCAGATGTCAAAAACATTATTCTTCGTTGCAGAAAATTGTTTTGGAGATGAAATCATATATTTGTCGTAAAATTTTCGAGGTGACACATTTTTTTTTTCAGTGTTTTTAATTTATAAAAAAAACCGTTAATTGGATTTTTTTCCAAAAATATACTTGTTTTGTATTACGTTACAAATAATATAAAATTTAATTCAAGTCTCTAGCATCATTGGTTCATGAGATATTTAGGGTTAACCAAAATATTTTCACCTTTTTTTTTAAACTGCTATGGTAAAAAAACCACCCACGCAATTTTCTTGAGAGTCCTTTCTGAATCTTTCTGCCTTATTATCTGTATAACAAAATTTGTTTGAAGTCGATATCTCTTTTGGTTCTTGAGCTATGGAAGACGAAAAAAAACGTCTCGAACGTACAGACGTACGGACGTACGAACGTACGTACACACGCACGCACAGACATCTTTCTAAAAATCTCTTATTTCGACTCTAGGGACCTTGAAACGTCGAGAAATATCAAAATTTTCAATTTGACAAATCGGACCCATTACAATAACTTCCTATGGGAAGTTAAAAAAAAAAAACTATGTAAAACTTTATCTTAAACCTTAATAAATGTTAATTAATGTTATATTTTTTTTTCGTTGCCTTCATCATTCATGCAGTATAGGGTTAAATACTAAAACAACATTCAACATTGTTTTTATATTTTGTCAATAAATTTCAAAAACTTGAAAAAACAACTGTTTCGTTACTTTCGAGCATTGTTGTCCATTCTGATAAAAAAACGTTTAAACATAAATGGTTCTGATCTTTAAAGATTTATTTCAGACAAATGAAATTAACAGCTTATGAAGAGCTTTCGAAAATTGTATGAAAATCTATAAATGTTCGATTATAGACTTCGAAACTAAAATGATTTTATAAATTCAAAAAGCCTTACAGAAGTGTTTTCTTCGAATTTTTAATTTTAATACCTCAAAAACCTTGGGTG
Organism: Eupeodes latifasciatus; assembly: GCA_920104205.1. NCBI lineage: Eukaryota > Metazoa > Arthropoda > Insecta > Diptera > Syrphidae > Eupeodes > Eupeodes latifasciatus. The sequence continues at coordinate 19,247,305 of OV049926.1, forward strand.
ACAGAGTGATTTTGGTGTCAGATTTGAATTATGGCTATCAAAACTTGTCGGACATACAAACAAAACCTTGTTGACTTGATCATCAAAAAAAATGAGGAAATCATCTTATGTTTTACAGATTTTAAAAATATTGTTTGTTTTAGATTTCAGGTTCACATAGAAACGGGAAGATATAAACTTTTAACAGTCAAAACCAGGAAGAAGGTAGGAATTCAAAGAATTATTTGATATTTTTTTGAAGATATTTCTTTTAGGATACAAATTGACAAAAAAGAACAAATTAAACATAAACTTACCTCGAAACTAACTATTCCACTATGATCCTGATCCAATGTATTAAACACATAATGTGCATACAGGGCTGGATTCGCTATATTTTTTTGAAGAACAGAAAAAAAGAAAAAATTATGATTAGAAGTTATCTGTGCTTAAATATTTAAATAAATTGGATTTTTTTTTATATTATTTAACATAAATGTTAATTATAGTCCACAGAGTGATTAATTAGCAAGTGATTAAATCAAACAAATATACAAAGCTCTCTGCTCACAAGTTACCCACATTTAGCTAGACACATTATAACCTTCAAATGCATAAAAAAAAAAAAAAAACTAAATAATAATAAAATAAAAAACTAGTAAACACTGCCACATAAATAAAAGATAAAACTGAATTTAAATAGTTACAGTATAAAATACAAGATAAATCATTCATGCAGAAGACAAGTTAGTTTTCAGAGAGAGGATACATTTTTCTGCAGCAAATATGTTTGTGTGGGGGCAAAATCATGTACACACATAAATTCTGCCCCTTTTATTGTTTATTTTTTCTCCTGTTGTTTATTTAAAAAGGACGACAAATAATGCAGACATCCTTTCAAAAAAAAAAAACACAGAAATAGATTTACTATGTAAAGCGGGGGTGAAGCAAAGAGGTAAGAGAGGTATACAAAAAGCACATTATGCATTATTATCTTCGAAGCATACTAAAGCAGCAGGTTTACAGAAGCAATATATGCAGATGCCACTCTATGCAGGATCCTATTCACACAAAAAAAAATGATTCCATTCATCATAATAATATATGTATGGTATATATGCACTTATTCATTCTTCCCAGGACATTATCCATTCATATACATTGACTGACTGACTGAACTGCATAAAAACGTGTTTGTTTTTCGAGTTTAAGAAAAATAAACAGGACATCGTATTTTATAGCCATATGGCGACTACACTTACGACGACGACGACGACACGATGACGACGATGGAAGCTACAGAAATAACAGACCCTTAGATACCTATTCGAAAGTCCAAGAAAACCTGTGTCCTAGGATAGTTAAAATATGTAAAATATATGCAAGTGTTAGAAACAGACATGAAATGAACACCTGTGAGTAAACAGGGAATACCTTGATATATTTATTTTGAGTGTGATGAAGACGAAGAATCTGTTTGGAAGCGACTCAATTCCATTATATACTTGACTTTTTGAAAATTTGTAATTCAGGTGAATGCAAATTTTCTACTACCCTTTCGAAGCTTGCATTGCATCAGTCTCAGTTCTCGCATAAATTTTCTGCACAAGTTAATTTCAGAAAACATGATTCAAGTTGTGAATTGGATACACAAGCATCAAGCAGCAAAAGAAATAATTTCGTTCACTATGGCGTATACGTAACTTTTTTTTTCTTTTCTTCGTTTTTTTTTTGTATGAGAGTGTTCTCAGGTATACGAGAATATTTTGTTTGTCGTGGATAGAAAGGTAAATTTCACCAAAAAATAAGATTCATACATAAGCTTTATGATGACAAGAGTGTAAAAAGATATTCTTTTTGCAAGAAGCTTGTGTTTGCTTTTGAGAAAATAACGAATGAATAAATATATTTATGAAACATTAAAGTAAAAAAAAAAGATTGGATGTGATTGCGATTTGTGTGCTTTAAAAATTTTCAAATAGTAATTTTAGTTATTTATTTCATCTAACGAAACTGAAAGAATATGGAATTTTTCTGTCTGGCTACAATCAAAAAGTTGAAACAAATTTATAGGGTCCGTCATGTAACGTTTTTTTTTTCAACTTGTGTTTATTTCGTGAATGGTGACACTTAGCTCATGTCTGATTTGACAGATAATTAGTTTTATCCTTTCGCTGAACGAATGTGGTAGTGTATAGTTGTATACGCTGAACAACGCTGGGAACAACGCTTAGAGAAGATGCAGGTTTTTCCAAAAAAAACATCTTTTCAGATGAAGCTGATTTTGATCTTGGCGGGTATGTAAACAAGCAAAATTGTCGCATTTAGGGCACAGAAAACCCGCACGCATACATTGAAAAGCCGATACACCCAAAACGAGTCACTGTTCGGTGTGGATTTTGGACCAGAGGCATAATTGGGGTATTTTTCTTCGAAAATGAACAAGTAGTGGCCGTTACAAAAATCGAAGACGAGGATATTGGCACTATTTGGTTTCAACAGGATGGCGGCCGCGGCGCTACGTGCCATACAGCCGAAGCTACACTCGATGTTTTTATAGCATTTTCAAAAAAAGTTATTTGGCGGACCCGTAGTATTATTTTTGTGGAACTTTTAAAAGAACACATAGGCAGTATGTTTCTTTGTTCTCAAAATATTTAAGTCAAAGTTAAATTTTTAGTATTTTTTGTTTTAGGTTTTTATTTTACTCCCAAAATATTAATAATATTTTGTATAAATTGTAAAAACTTTGAATTCAATATATTTCTCTCTTCTCAAGATACTTGAGTCAAAAAAAAATTGAATTTGTATTCTTTAAAACTTTATTAACTTCCATAGGAAGTTATTGTAATGGGCCCGATTTTGCAAATCGAAAATTTTGACATTTCTCGACGTTTCAAGGCCCCTAGAGTCGAAATAAAAGATTTTTAGAAAGATGTCTGTGCGTGCGTGTGTACGTACGTTCGTACGTCCGTATGTCCGTATGTCCGTATGTCCGTATGTCCGTATGTCCGTATGTCCGTATGTCCGTATGTCCGTATGTCCGTATGTCCGTATGTCCGTACGTTCGCGACGTTTTTTTCGTCGTTCTTAGCTCAAGAACCAGAAGAGATATAGACTTTAAATAAATTTTGTTATACAGATAATAAGGCAGAAAGATGCAGAAAGGGCTCAAGAGAAAATTGCGTGGGTGTTTTTTTTACATTAGCAGTTTAAAAAAATGGTGAACATTTTGGTTAACCCTAAATATCTCAACAACAAATGACGCTAGAGACTTGAATTAAATTTAATATTATATATTGTAACGTGATACAAAACAAGTATATTTTTAGAAAAAAAAAACAATCAACGGTTTTTTTTATAAATCAAAAAACTGGAAAAAAAATTTGTCACCTCGAAAATTTTACGACTAAAATATGATTTCATCTCCAAAACAGTTTTGAGCAACGAAGAATAATGTTTTTGACTTCTGGTAAAATTTTGAGAAAAATCTAATTGACAGTTTTTTTTATAAAAAATAAAAACCTAAAAAAACATTACTCAAAGTTGTTAAAAATTGATTTTCGACTTAAATATCTTTTCAAAATTTTGAGATAATGGCTTATTACTAATTTTTACTTATATGAAATATTGTTTTCAACATTAGGAACAATTTTGAGAAAAATCGAATTGACATTTTTTTTTTACAAAACCTAAAAAAAACAATACTAAAACTTGGTAAACATTTATTTTCGACTCAAATAGCTTTTCAAAAATTAAAAATATTGGCTTCAAACTTATTTTATTTCACAGAAAATATTGTTTTCGATATTCAATAATTTTTTTATAAAAATCCAACAGTCCGTTTTTTTCATAAAAAAATAAAATCTACAAAAAATAGTACGCAAATTTGGTAAAAATTGATACATATAGACAAACTTTTAAGTAAGACAAATCGACAAACGGGATGGGAAGTTATCAGTGTGGGTCGCATCCCAGCCTCTTTTTTTTTATTATTTTTGTAGCACAACATAATTTGGAAGAAAATAAAATTTGTATTCCTTATATATTTGAGTCAAGAATCAATTTCCAGTAGTATACAATACATACATATATTCAGTTTGTGTTTTATTTAACTGTCAATTCGAATTTTCTAAGCATTTTACCAGTTCTTAAACATTTTACTGTTCAATGCAGTTTTTGTTCACAAATTTAGAAATTGGCATTCTGAACCTTTTGTTGCTCAATCTGGTGTTCCCAAGGGAAGCCATCTAGGCCCCTTTCTTTTCATCCTGTCTATTAACGACGTATCGTCATGTCTACGCTCAAGTGAAGTTCATATTTTTGCTGATGACATGAACATTTTCAAGATAATAAAGTCCACCCATGATCGTATTCTTTTACTAGCCGACATTGATAGTTTTACATTTAGGTGTGGGAAAATAGTCTTGCCCTCAACCCTTTAAAATGCCAGACGATAACCTTTACTCAAAAACGAATCGGTAGGGTTTTTTTCTATTGTAAACGAAAACTCAGTCGCGTTTTCACATTTAAAGGTGTTAATTTCTATTCTAACTTAGAATTTACACATCACATTAATTTTATTATCAATAAGCAAGTTCTATGCTTGGTTTTTTAAAACTCTGGGTAAAGGAGTTCAATGATCCCTATGTTACTCTTTCTTTGTACAATTATTGTCATGTTCGTCCTGATCTTGAATATGCTTAGCAGGTATGGACCTATTACGAAATTCATAGAAAACGTATTGAATCAATTCAACATAATTTCACTCGCTTTGCCCTAAAGCGTCTTCTTTGGGGATGATTCCTGTGATCTGCCTCCCTATGAACATCGTATTCTTCTTTTTCAAATGCAATCTCTCCATCAAATTCGTCCATAGAACTAACTATGGGAAGAATGAAGCTTTAAGTCGAATGAAACTGTTCATCGATAGATTTAATTTTAAATAAGGTGGGATTAAAATCATTGTTTAGAACCAATGCTCCACTATCGTAAACGTCGTAATTCATGTTATATATTAATTATGTATTGTATTTTGTGCCTGTGTTAGGCTTTAGTTGTATTATTTTCTTACTAACAACTAGCACATGCACTTATGATGAGCCTCTGATCGTAGTTTGAAGCTTGCTATAAGCTATTTACTTTCTGTAAATTCTGAAGTTTAAAAAAAATGCGTTATGAGGAAATACATAAATGCATAGCATATGTATTAAAGACGCTCAAGTTTACAATATTTACTTACATCAAACTTAAAAGGAACATAATTTCAACTACTTTTAGCAAACAAAATTAATGTAAGGCTTCAGATTTAAGATTGTCATTTATGTAGTCAATGAGTATAGAGAATTTATTGAATTTACTGATGAATTGATTAATAGGACAATAACGGCCATAGTTTAGTTTTAAGAAGTAAATTTCTTTATAAGAAAGTCCAACTTTCTATTTTATCAATATGAACGGAATAGTATGGTGCTGATATAAAATTAGCCTGACAAAAGAAGCATGGATCAACGAACTTTCGGGAAAATCTTTTGACGAAACCCAGTATTTTGTTAACTTTTTATAATATTTTGTTAACTTTTTATAATATAATCACATTTATAAGTAAACTTTTATTTAGAGATTTTAAAATACAAGTTCAGAAAAACTAAATTCAACAATAGTCATAATTTATTATATTACGTTTGCGTGTAGACATTGTCTTAAATTTGTCAACATTTACAATCAAACAATTTTTATATAGCTTCAGTCTCAAAATTGATTTAGATCTTCTTGTAGATCTTTGATGGAGGTAAGAACCTGCAAAGATTGGCTTTAAAAAATAATTTGAAACAGAAGGTAAATCATTAATATTATTAACAAAACAGCAGTGGACCAAGGTGACTCCTCTGAGGTATACCAGAGTTCACTTTACATTGACATGAAGGGTTAGTCCTGAAAATGACGCCATAATATCTACTTTTAAGACATGATGAAAATAGCTTAACGAAACAATTGTTAAGTACAATACTTAATTTATTAAGAAGAATTTCCTGATTTTATATGAAAAATTCCATGGAAAAGTCTGTAAGGAAGCAAACAACAAAAACCAATGTTGATTTCACATATAACAGAACATTATCTATAAGAGAACATACAACAGAACAACTAAAAGAAATTATGTCATAGATTGACAGAGATTCAAATAATCTAGTAATAACAGACAATTTCGATTTTCAAAATATTAATTAAGCTTTAAAATATAGTCACATAGTCACATAGTCCTCAGAAATCGAAAAACTGATGATTGATGTATTCTAGTGTGTTAGAAGGGATAAGAGAAGAGGTGTTTGCAGAAGAAAAATCTTCAAAGGCAGTCTTAAAGTGATCTGTGAACATGTTCAAAATTGACTCTGAAAGATGCCTTGAAGAACTTTAAAAGATCAAACTAGTTGGACATCCGACAAATGTACGTTAACTTAAGGGTGATTTTTTAACTATTATCTTTTTGGCAACACTGGTTTAAACAGCTGACGCACGTTTCGTGTTTTATTTTACTGTCAAACATTTTCAGTTTGGCCTTTATTTTTAACCATGAATCGTCTTACAAACGAACGGTCAATTGGCCGCCTAGATCGTGTGATTTAACGCCTTTAGACTATTTTTTGTGGGGCTATGTCTATACAGACAAGCCCGCTTCAATTGACGCATTGGAAGACAACATTGAAGCATTTATTCGTGAGATACCGGCCGAAATGTTGGAAAGAGTATGCCAAAATTGAACTAAGCGGATGGACCATTTCAGGCGCAGTCAAGGTCAACATTTGCATGAAATAATCTTCAAACATTAAATTATATGGACTGTGCTATCGAGTCAAATAATGATTTCATGCATTTTTCTGAATTTTATGTGTTTTTTTTAAACTGTCCTATAACTTTAAAAAATCACACTTTATTAACGGATCTCCAAAACATATTGTTGTTCATTTTTAAATCACACTCAGTTTTCAAAATAAATTGAGTACGAAGGGTTTCTTTATAAATACTAAGCGTCTCTTCATTATTTGATAGATTATACTGCACACATTCTGTATTTCTTTTATTATTTTAAGTTTTAAATGCGTAACAACCACTATTTAACAATTTTAGTTCCCAATTTTTTAAACAATAAATAAAGTAAAACAAATAAATATTTAAATCAAATAAATAAATAGTTTGTTAATCAAAAATAAAATAATCTAAATAGATTATTATAAAATTAATAAAATAAAATATTATCTATAAACAATTTAATTAAAATCCAAGAGATTCACTAAAACAAAAAAAATAGAATAGAAGTAAATTTATACATGACTTTATTTAAATACAACAAATTAGAAATTTTAAAGTAAATGTAATAAAATAAAAATAAATTTATAAAAAATTCTAAAATTTAAAAAAAGTTAAATAAAATAACAAAAATTGTAAAAAAACAAATACAATAAAATAAATAAAAATAATTATATGAATTAAACCAATAAAATATATAAAATGGAGTAATATAAAAGATTTAATACAATACAATACAACAATTAAAAATTTAACAACACATAGTTACAATGAATATCTAAAAATTAAATGAAAAATACCCTAAGCTACTATATAAAAATAAGTCGGATTTTCCTTCCTGACGCTATAACTTCAGAACAACGCACGAACCGATTTCCACGGTTTTGCATTCGTTGGAAATATCGTGAGCTCCGTGAGGTTTATAGTAGACAAAATTAAGGAAAAATTTCAACAGAAAAGCGGTGAACTCCGTTTAGCTTCCCATAGAAAGCTATTGTAAAAGTTCCGATTTGTGGAATTGAATTTTTTAAAATTTTTTGACGTTTCAAGGGCCCTATATTCTAAACCAAAGCTTACGGAAATTGAATGTGAGTCGGACCCGGGCCAAAAACCTCTAGATCGCTATGACATAATCGCCAGAGTATTTCAGCAAAAGCTCAAGGTTATGATGGATGTGCTTACTAAGTATCGAGTTTTTGTTGACATACGTTGTTATATGTACCTATACTCAATGGAATGACAGAAGCGTGGACTACCGCATGCTCATATCCTAATTTGGTTGCTGAACAAATTACATTCAAATGAAGTAGATTAGATCATATCAACTGAAATTCCTGATCCAATCACTGATCCCCATCTACACGAAATTATGACGACACAGATGGTGCATGGACTCTGTGGTGCATTAAATCGATTATCGCCTTCCATGGCTGATGGAAAGTGCACAAAACGATATATGTGACCGTTATTTGCTGAACGAGTCACAGGAAACGATGGATATCCAGTTTATCGTCGGCGTTCAAAAGAAGATAATGGTCAAACTATCAAAGTTAAAGTTCAAACTCAAGAGATTAAGATCGGAAATGAATTCATTGTACCATATTGCCCGCTGCTATTACGAATTTTCAAAACACATGCGAACGTTGAGAGCAAAATCAGTCAAATATTTGTGCAAGTACGTCACAAAAGGCAGCGACATGGCTGTGTTTGGTATTGCGTCGGAAAATGCGAATGACGAAATCAGCAACTTCCAAATGGGCAGATACTTCAGTACTAATGAAGCCCTGTGGTGATTATTGTCATTTCACATTCACACAGTTCACACACAGTTGAACATTTAGCAGTGCATTTGGAAAATGGACAAAGAGTTTCTCTTCACTTCCACCATCGCCAACATTGAATAGCTTCTTTGCAATGTGTGAAGCAGATCCATTCGAAGCGACGCTGATGTACGTTGAATTGCCCAAGTATTACACTTGGAATCAATCAACAAAGAAATTCCAACGTCGCAAACAAGGAACCCCAGTTTCAGATTGGCCACAGGTGTTTTCCACTGATGCGCTAGGTTGCATGCACACTGTTCATCCTAGAAATGATGAATGTTTTTATTTGCGACTGCTGTTGGTAAATGTACGACGACCAAAATCATTTGCGCATTTGAAAACTGTATGGCGACCAATGCCAAACATATCGAGAAACATGTCAACTATTGGGTTTGCTGGAGAACGATTCTCATTGGGATTTAACATTTGCGGATTCAGTTGTTTCATCAAATGCGTACCAACTTCGAACGCTGTTCGCAATTATCATCACCACATGTTTCCCTTCACAACCAATGTAGTTATGGAACAAATACAAAGATGACATATGTGAAGATATCTTACATCGCTTGCGCATTCGAACGAATAATCCCGACATGCAAATTACCGATAAAATCTACAATGAAGGAATGATTCTGATTTAGGATCAATGCTTGACTATTGCAAACAAGCTACTGGTTGAAGTAGGAATGACTGCGCCAAATCGATCGATGCACGATGCATTGAACCAAGAATCAAATCGAGAGCTGCAATACAATGTTGATACATTGCAGGAATTCGTTCGAAATAATGTGCGGTTGCTAAATGAACAGCAAAAACAAGTATACGAAACATTAATGCAAGTGGTGGAGAATAATACTTGTGATCTATTCTTCCTGGACGCACCTGGAGGAACAGGGAAAACATTTGTCATTTCATTGATTTTGGCCACTATTTGATCAAGATGTGAATAGCTTTGGCGTTAGCATCATCTGAATTAGCGGATACTCTTCTAGATGGCGGTCGTACTGCACATTCTGAGCTTAAACACACTTTAAATACTCCAACATGTAATATTTCCCGATCCAGTGCAATGGGAAAAATGTTGATGCAATGCAAGCTCATTGTTTGGGTTGAGTGCACAATGGCACATAAGAAATCACTTGAAGCACTTAACTTCACACTGAAGGATCTTCGACGAAGTAACAACATCTTTGGCGGCTTGATGATATTGTTGGCAGGCGATTTCAGGCAGACGTTGCCAGTAATTCTCCGTGGAACTCCTGCAGATGAATTGAATGCTTGCCTGAAGTCATCACTTTTGTGGAATAACGTAAAAACATTATCGCTTACCACTAAAATGAGAGTTCAACTTCAAAATGATCAAAGTGCTGCACAATTTTCCAAACAATTGTTAGCTGTTGGAAACGGAAAAGAAATGTGCCAGTTGATACGACAACTGGATTAATTACTCTTACCAACGACTTTTGCCGATTTGTAGACTCTCAATTAGCTCTTATTGAAAATGTTTTCCCAAACATTAGTGAGAATTATCACGCACTAAACTTCACCATTCAATAAAAAATCGCTGGCGATTTGGTGACATACAAATCCGTTGATTCTATAACAAATCCCAATGATGTAGTAAATTATCCAACGGAGTTTTTGAACTCTCTGGAGTTACCAGGATTTCCACCACATAACTTGCAACTCAAAGTTGGTTCAGTTATTATGATATTGCGTAATTTGAATCCACCGCGACTTTGCAACGGTACTGGACTTGCGGTGAAAAGACTTATGCCGAATTTGATTGAGGCAACCATTATTAACAGAAAGTACGCAGGTGAAAATGTATGTATTCCTCCAATACCAATGATTCCGACTGATCTTCCGTTTGACTTCAAACGATTGCAATTTCCGGTTCGCCTTGCGTTCGCAATGACAATTAACAAGTCACAAGGCCAATCGCTTAGTGTTTGCGGGATAAATTTAGAATATCATTGTTTTTCACATGGACAGCTATACGTTGCGTGTTCATAAGTTGGGACACCATCCGCTTTGTTTGTGTTAACGTCAGACCAAAAATAAAAAAATGTGGTTTACCAAAGAGCACTTCAATGAAACGGATAATTTGCGGACAAGTATAATGCTTCGATTCAGTATTTACTTTGGATTCACTTTAATTTTTTACTTAGAGAAGTTCAACTAAATTACACTTCATTTTTGTAATCGGAATCAAGTCATTACTGTTGTAAAATGAAATACAATTTTTCCTTTTCAAATATAAAACAAAAAAAAATAATTTATCTTCATCTTTTAATCCCCAAACGAAATGTTAAAAAAAACGAAGCCATCTGGTGGCGAAACGGAGAATTATAAAAGTAAAGTTAATAAATTAAAAAAAGTTTCTTATTTCTCTGGTTGATTTTGTAAGATATATGTACATTTTTTAAAAATTCTACATCTTGGAATAGTTTTTGAAACCAATTTTGCAAATTTACGATTTTTATACTATTATTATGAAATTCTCCTGAAAACTTTCAAACGTCCTTGGTTATTTTATGAAGGAGAAAATTATTATGAAATAAAGAGCACATGCTAATGGTAGCGATGAATGAATGGTTGGTTTATTTTTATATTTTCTGCCATGTTGATGCAGTAGTTGTAAGGTCCTTGCAATTTACACACATATGTATACAAGTGTGTTTGTGTTTTGCTCTATGTCCGCCCCGTCCTGTTGCCTTCATTGGACCAACCGAAGACGACGTAACACAGCAGGACGAAAAAAGGATTAAACACTAGTGTTTTGTTAATGGTTTACTTTTTTCCTTTTCCTGTTCATGATGATGATGATGATGTTGAGTTCAGAAGGACCAAATGCTGAACATTTTATTTTTCATGCAGAATTAGTGATGAAGAAGAGAGAGAGAGTAAGAAAATGAGATGCAAGTGAGAAGAAAAAGGAAGAGAAATTTAATTGGGATTTTTAAATTTCTTTTTTTTTTTGAGTGGTTTGTGTGGTTCTTGGTCCTTTTTATTTATATTTTTTATTTTTATTTTTTAAAAAAAAAATATATATATGAATAGAAAAGTTATTGTAGGTTAGTATATTTTTTGTCTTTGTTGGTGGAAAAAACTTTGAGATATAAATTTAATGAAAATTTAATTTTTTCTACTGGGAATTTCTTAATTAAAGGAAATTTAAATTGAATGGAGGCTGTTAAAAGGGTCAAAGGTCTATGATGGGGTTTATATTCTTTTGAGTAACTCATTAACATATATTTTTTGTTTAAGTTTGAACTTATGCATGTAACTTCTTTAACCGGACGGTGTCAAAAAACGAACAAAGGTCATCGTTTTTATTCTTTTTCTGGTCGTTGAACTTGGAAAAAGAAAATTAGAATTTTTACTTACACACCATATTGAAGAATTTTTTAGATTTTTTCTTTCAAACGTGCGAAATGGGTTAATTCAAGTTTCTTTTAAATTTTTGAGTTAATATAGAACTTTCTTTTTTGTTTTGTTTAAAAGATGTTTTTTTTTTTTGAAAATATTTTTCAATGTTGGGTGAAAGATGATGGAAATTATGTTTGAAACAATTTAGTTAAGGGAAAGTGTTGGGTTTATATAAATGAAAGCAAAACGTTTTCCCTTAAAATTGAAAACAAAAAAAAAAGAATAAGGAAATTGCTCGATTTGTTGGAAACCTTTTTTTTATTGAAAAATTATAAGATATTTTAATAATTTCGAATAAATGTCTATAAGTCAAGACTTTTCAGAAAAAAATTGACAAATTTTAATTGAAATACTGAAAATGGCTTTTTTAAGTTGATGGCACTTTTTTGATCATATGCACGTATAATATTTTTTGGAACATTTTGCTTATATTTAACTTCCCATAGGAAGTTATTGTAATCGGTCCGATTCGTCAAATTAAAAATTTTGACATTTCTCGACGTTTCAAGGTCCCTAGAGTATAAATAAAAGATTTTTAGAGAGATGTCTGTGCGTGCGTGTGTACGTACATTCGTCTGTTTGTTCGGGAAGCTTTTTTCGTCGTCCATAGCTCAAGAACCAGTAGAGACATCGACTTCAAGTAAATTTTGTTATGCAGATAATAATGCAGAAAGATGCAGAAATGATTTAAAAAAAAAAATGAGTGGGTGTTTTATTCTACCATAGGAATTTAAAAAAAAAGTGAAAAACGAGCCAATAACGCTAGCGACTTGAATTAAATTTTATATTTTATATTAAGACCAAATACCAAACAAATATGTTTTTGGAACAAAAAATAAATTAACGTTTTTTTATAAATAAAAAAAACTGAAAAAAAATAATTGTCGCCTCGAATATTTTACGAGCAAAAAATAATGTTATTTCCAAAATAATTTTGTGCAACGAAGAATAACGTTTTTAACATCTGGCAAAATTTTGAGAAAAATCGAATTGACAGATTTTTTTTTATAAAAAATAAAAACCTAAACAAAAATTTTACTAAAAGTTGGTAAAAATTGTTTTTCGAATCAAATATCTTTTCAAATATTTGAGATATTAGCTTCAAACTAATTATCTCACAGAAAATATTGTTTTCAGCATTCAGGAATTTTTTTTATAAAAATCCAACAGTCAGTTTTTTCGTACAAATTAAAATCTACAAGAAATAGGACATACAATTGATAAAAAGTGATGTTTGTTCGATTATCGATATCTCGTGAATAAATGAGGATATTGACTTAAAAATGATTTCGTTCTGTATTAAATTTTGTAACAAACGTAAAATTTTGTTCTTAAAAACATCTAATCTTTATTTGTTTATATAAAAATAAGAATATTTAAATAGGTACTAAAATTGGTAAAACCCGGTTTTCGACTAAAAACCTCGTTAACAAAAATAGATGTTGAAGTCAAACTATTTCATTACATACAAAATATTGTTGGTAATTTAGAATAATTCAACTCACAATTTTTTAACAAAACACGAAAAGTTTCAAAACTTTTAAGCTAGACAAATCGACAGACGAGATTGGAAGTTACCAGTGTGGGTCGCATCTCAACCTCTTCTTTAATATTGGTTTAAAATTTTCAAATGATACTCATAGAATAAATATTCTTAATTTTAAAGAAGTTTTTCAACAGAAATGAAATCTATCACGCCACGTAAGTGAAGTTTGAATTAAACATTTCCAAATTAAAAAAGTGGAAGAGATATGACCCACACTGATGACTTTCCATTCATGTCCTTAAGCACTTTAAAATGATACTTTTTTTAGCAGAATCGTCACTTAAACAATTTCGAGAAGAATATATTCAAAAATCGAAGTTTAAGCTGTTTTCTGATTTGGTATTTCAGAAGTTAAATAAATTTGGTAATATTTTTGGCAGAACTTTAATTTATGTCCTGAACTTAATTGAATTTTTTAAAGAAATATTAAAAAACGTTAACAACAATTTTATGCATAAGATGAGATAAAATATAATTCAGTATAGTTTTTTTTTTTCTCAAGATGTTTGAGTCAAAAATGAATGTGTACTAATTTTTAATCTTTGGTAGATCAGCCTGAAGACGTAGCCTGCACGAAATTACGTCTGAAAACGGACTCGGGCTTATAGACGTCGTAGCTGACAAGAACATAGTATTGAGTAGCACAAGATTTCCCCAACTTGATAGTCAAAAGGCCGACTGTCGAACTTGCAAATAAATCGATCATGTTTCTATCGACGGAAGGAACTTCTTAAGCATTCTTACGTACAGATCAGCGAACATGGACTCAGATCAATTCTGGTTGGTGCTAACCTGCGCTTCCGAATATTTATGGAAGCTCTCAGGCGAACAACAACTACGAGGAGAAAATTCAACGTTGGATGACTGCAGTAGGAAGAAACTGCCAAAGCCTTTAACGACCAAGTATCCCTAAAGCTATCGCGAAACCCTACTACTGATGAGTTGTGTGAAGAAGTGTACTGGTAGCTTTTCGAACAATCCATCAGCAATAATGATGAAAAGATGCTAGGATTCTCGCAGCAACTCCGAGGAATCCCTGGTTTGACTCCGAATGTGCTCAGACGAACAAAGCCAAAATGGACGCAGGTTGGGGGCAGCAAATGAGGACAATGGCTTCCCGTCAGTTCTACGTCGACAATAGAAGGGATAAAAAACACTTAGAAAGAAAAATAACCATGAGTAGCGTGAAGTTGAGAATATCTACAGGTGTTTTACCAGGAAACAAGTGCGGAACTTTTACAGAGGAGTAAAAAAGAAATTATCGAGATTTACTGAGGTGGCCTACAAAAACAAGAAAGGAAATACAGTAGTGGAGACGCAGTTGATGCTTTAAATAAAAAAAAGAGGCTGGGATGCGACCCACACTGATAACTTCCCATCCCGTCTGTCGATTTGTCTTGCTTAAAAGTTTGTCTATATGTATCAATTTTTACCAAATTTGCGTACTATTTTTTGTAGTTTTTATTTTTTTATGAAAAAACGGACTGTTGGATTTTTATAAAAAATTACTGAATATCGAAAACAATATTTTCTGTGAAATAAAATAATTTTGAAGCCAATATTTTTAATTTTTGAAAAGCTATTTGAGTCGAAAGTAAATTTTTACCAAGTTTTAGTATTGTTTTTTTTTTAGGTTTTTATTTTTTGTAAAAAGAACTGTCAATTCGATTTTTCTCAAAATTTTCCATAATGTTGAAAACAATATTTCTTAAAAGTAAAAATTAGTTAAAAGCCATTATCTCAAATTTTTGAAAAGATATTTGAGTCAAAAATCAATTTTTAACAACTTTTGTTAATTTTTTTTTCGGTTTTTAATTTTTTTGTAAAAAAACTGTCAATTCGATTTTTTTCAAAATTTTACTGAATGTTGACAACAATGTTTTTTGAAAGATAAAAGTAGTTTAAAGCTAATATCTTAAAGTTTTAAAAAGATATTTGAGTCGAAAATCAATTTTTGCCAACTTTTATTAATTTTTTTTTGGGATTTTTTTTTTGTAAAAAAAGTGTCAATTCGATTTTTCTCAACATTTTTCAGAATGTTGAAAACAATATTTCTTATAAGATAAAATAAGTTTGAAGCCTTAATCTCAAGTTTTTGAAAAGATATTTTAATCGAAATTCAATTTTTACCAACTTTGAGTACCTAATGTTTTTTTTAGGTTTTTATTTTTTTATAAAAAAAACTATCAATTAGATTTTTTTCAAAATTTTATCAGATGTCAATAAAACATTATTCTTCGTTGCACAAAATTGTTTTGGAGATGAAATCATATTTTAGTCGTAAAATTTTCGAGGTGACAAATTTTTTTTTTCAGTTTTTTTGATTTATAAAAAAAGCCGTTAATTGAATTTTTTTCCAAAAATATACTTGTTTTGTATCACGTTACAATATATAATATAAAATTTAATTCAAGTCTCTAGCGTCATTGGTTCATGAGATATTTAGGGTTAACCAAAATTTTCACCTTTTCTTAAACTGCTATGGTAAAAAAACCACCAACGCAATTTTCTTGAGAGCCCGTTCTGCATCTTTCTGCCTTATTATCTGTATAACAAAATTTTTGAAGTCGATATCTCTTCTGGTTCTTGAGCTATGGACGACAAAAAAAACGTCGCGAACGTACGGACGTACGGACATACAGACGTACGGACGTACGAACGTATACGTATACGTACACACGCACGCACAGACATCTTTCTAAAAATCTTTTATTTCGACTCTAGGGACCTTGAAACGTCGAGAAATGTCAAAATTTTCAATTTGACAAATCGGACCCATTACAATAACTTCCTATGGGAAGTTAAAACTAGTTCAACTATGATGAAGTCCAGGACCGCGTCAACGAGCAGACTCAAAAAATCCATATGGGTGATTATCAGGAGTTCCACCCACCCAATGAATGAAATTAACCAAGATAGCCAGGTTAAAGTCGAACAAAGTTGCTTCTGATAATAATCGGCTACAGGCGGAACTTTTTGATTTGGTAGGAAGGATGCACCATCTTGTATCCGAAATTTGGTCGTCATTGGAATTAATAACTTTTTGTTTTTGTTGTAACGCCTCTGTTAAGTACGGAGGTATTAGAAACTCCACGGCTTCCATGCGAATGGAACCATCTAGTATAAATTTACACAATACTCGTATCTTGGATATGCAGATGACTTTGACATTATGGAACAAATGAGCAGTTACGTTACGAGTTCGAGGCTGAAACGGACAAAATGTGTCTTGTCATTAATGACAACAAAACGGATTATATGCTGTCATCGAAAAAGCATGGACACTCTCTCACGTAGATGAAAGTTCTCTATGTATTTTCGGGAGGAAGGCCTAGCCTATGGACCGATTTGTGTCAACTGGCAAAATAACACCTGGAGGAAACGATACACCCAAAAACTACACCAGCTACAGTGACTTGCCACTGGTCAAAATACTGCATTTTCAACTGTAAAATGGCTAAGGCATGTTAAGGGAATAAATATTGCAGCTCCAGATCTTAAAGTATTAAACGCTAAGCCAGGGCAGAAGCAGATTTTATCTCCAGTGATGGGACTTATTCTGCAATTGCTTAAAATACTTTCTTGCTTAGTGGATATCTGCTGGTTCTTGAGATATGGTCGACCAAGAAAGGTTTCTAAAAATCATGAACTGAAATTCTAGGGACCTTGACACGCAAACAATCGAATCAGACCACTATAATAACTTCCCATAGGAAAATAAAACATACAAAAATAAGGCTTATACATATACAGATCTTACAAAATGCTATCTTCCAAAATTATAACCAAGCTATTTTATCTATTTAGTTTATACTTATAGAAAAACAAATGAATGCACAGACACGCAAACTCAGATCAGATGAAATTTAACAGAGTTAATGAGAAAATCCATTTTTTCGAACTTTACTATTTTGGAGTGGTTTAGGAGAATATTCCTACCTTCGAGTGGTATTGAACAAAGTTACAAAAATTCCAAGAAAATAAGTTTTTGCTCAACAAAAGTTATCAGACAACATATAAATAAATTACTAATTTTAACTGACACAAATTACCTACCTGGCTTATCATAAAATAACTTCTTACTTCAAAAACTTTTAAAACAATCTCAAATTATTCCCGCAAACTTGCAACAAAAAAGTTATTCAAAAAAAGAACCAACTCCACCCTAAGTTCCAATATTTTCGTTCGATCAATATCTATTTCTTAAGACAGTGTTTTTGTTTTGTTTGTTTGTTTTGTTTTTTCTTCTTCTTAATAAGATAGAAAATGTTCTATCTTATTTCCCATCTGGCTAAAGATTTAATAAAAACTATAGACCGAAATAAAAGTTCCTATCTAATTCATAACGTGTGTGATGGGTGGTGTCTTAGTCCTAGAAATGGAAACAACTGTCTGAAAAGTAATAATAATTCTATATCCACACAATCAGTATAAATATATGAAGAAAGGTAGGAGTAGGGTATATATACGTAAACTCGTATATACAATATATAAACTTCACTTCAAACTTAGTTAGAAACCCTAATAAATTCAGATAAATGTGTGGCTTAACTGTGCTTAATAGATCCCAAGCACGTAGCATTTCACTTTGTCTGTTGTTCTGATTATGTTATATCATAAATTTTCAACACTACCTTAATTATTCTTCATCAATAACAGGGTGGTTTTGAAAGGATTCTTAGGGAGTAAGTGCACCCTAGATATGTTTAAAAAATCGTTTTTTTTTTTTTTAATTTTAAGAGGTATGGCTGGAAAAACTTGAGATATCGAAATGTACTCCAAAATAAAAACCGATTGACTTGAAATTTTGAATATTGTTTGGAGAATACACTGTCATTGGAAGTACGTATATTTTTCAATTTTCATTTTAGAAAACCATTTTGCTTAAATTCAATACTTCAAGGCAAATTTGCAAACTAACTACTGTAAGTTTTCTATAACTTCCTGAATTCCGTCTTTAAGACCGAGAATTTATAACGGAACATGGACATAGCCTTTATATTTCACGTGGCTAAAGAAAAATGTCTGTAATCGTTGGCCACAATAACACAATCACGAAACATTTCGACTGTGTTTTTGTAATGGCGTAGATTTTACTTGTGAAATTTTAAAACACGACAGCTTCAAAAGTGACAGCTACCCGAATAGGGGAACATTGAAAACGCATCCTATTATTAGAAAATTCTACAAGTACAAGATATTTGGGTTGTTTAATTTTGCAAATTTAATTTAATGAAACAAATATTGACAAAAAGCCTTTTTGAAAGTCAAATAAAGTGGTTATAATAAATGTGGATTTGTTTTTGATGCTTAAAAAGTCTTTAAAAAAACAGACAATTATTTTTGGAACACCCTACACTCGTTTATTGATAAATCATTAGTTTTTATCTTAAGTAGTGAAGCAGTATCTATTCTTAAATTGACTTTGAACATATCATGAAAATTACGTTCTTCCTCTTTTGTTTGGGAAAACAATCGATAATAATATTAAATAATTAATTCGAGGTTAATATTATGAAAAGTAATATTACATTAAATTACTATATGGAAGTTATTGTAATAAATGGTTGTAACTAAAATTATATACGAATTCTTGTTTAGGGTTATTTTATGGTAAATGTTTAAGTCTAATAACCGATATTTCAGAATGTCCTTGGAATTGTTATTACATATATCTAGTCAATAACAATAAAACATTTTAAGAATAAATGTGATCAATACTTGTATATTTTTTTAACTATCTTGGACAGTAGAGAACAGTGGCGTAGCTAGACCTTTGGGGGCCCTGTATCCAATTTTTTTTTGAGGAAAAACTAGAAGCAAGACTATTAAATTCGATAACTAATAATTTAGCAAGTTCTTTTATGGAATGAATTTTAAGGATTTCGGATTTAAGGGATGTTTTTAGAGCAATTATTTGATTGCAGAAATCACCAGATATGTCTGTATTGTACTTTTCCACTAGCTTTTTTGATCCTTGATTTATCTCATCATTTGAGAACGATAAAAGCTTATCCGGTTCCAACACTTCAAACATACTACTAAGACTATGAAGGCTTTGAAATCTTTGCTGAGTTTGTCCAATCAAAATGTCCAAGCAGGAATAGTAAATATTGACTTTGAAGTAAATTTCCGGATCAGAAATTGTATGATCTTCTGCCAACTCATCAAAAAGGCGCTTTGTTATTCCTCCTTGATTTATTTTTTCTTGATCTCATTATTTCTTTTTTCGTTGAGTTAATTTATTGACCAATTTATTGTGATTAGTGGAAATATAGTTTTCCGTCGGCTTTTTTGGTCACTATAGTTTTTGAAACGTGTAATGTAACGTAATTGTTTCATTGCAAAAACTATAGTGAACAAAAAAGCAGAAGGAAAACTATATTTCCACTAATCACTATTTCTTTTTTCTTTATTTTTTCTTTTCAGAGCTCCACTTAGATACTTTCTTTTATTTTCACTAACTTTTCCAAAAAAAATAATATTTTAAGCAACGCACAAATAGTCAGTCACAAATATCTAATTACAAATAATCACAAAAAACTTTAGAGTAAATTTTTAAAATGTATATCCAGATCCACGCACAGACAGTTAAACATTTCAGTTAACGTGTTGAAATTCGTTTTGCCTAGTTCACTTAGACAATTAACCGGACTTTTTTTTTTGGTTGCAGATACATACAGGGTTCAGAATAGAGTATTCGAATTTTTCAGCTGTTAGTTCATGCAAGTGCCTTAGTATTTTTTAATCTACCGCTGGTCCCTGGTTTGTATTTCTGTGTGATGTTGGAGTTGGTGGCTGTGTTAGGCAGGACGATATATGTTGAAAGCTCGAATAAAAAAGTGTTTGCAGGTTGAAGTTGTAGTATTGTTGGTTGGTAGGACATGAAAAAACGAAAAAGATACACAGGAAAAAAAAAATTGGCGCATGAAAAAAATGATCATTGCAACATTTTTTGGTAATAAAACTTTATAAATATTTAAGTGAATTTTTTTACACACGTCTTGTGCTCTGTATCTTTGGAGGCCCCTATATCTCGGGGGCCCTGTTACATCGATATAGCTGATACAGCGGTAGCTACGCCACTGGTAAAGAATTTTAATAAGATTTTAGGAAAAAAGTAGCAGAAACCTATTCGTACAAATATTTTTATTCCAGCCTTCATGAACTGCACCAAATAAATGGACAAATATTCATAACTTCTTGGATTTTGATGCTAATAGTTGATTTGGAGACATTCAAATTCGAAATGTAAAGCAAGAAATTAAAGCTGAGTCGATAATAGATGTTACTAGATGGCAGTAAATACAAAAATTGATGAAAACAATACGTAACGGTACTAAATAATCGCCCGAAAATGGTATGGAAGGATATCAAATCCTTAGATTACTGCTTTATAAATTAGTATGGCCACGACTTTGAAGTCAGGATAAATGCGTTCGGATCACGTATCATCACAGAATAGAACCAAGTGAAATTTTGTGATTATTGATATAAAAAGCAAAACGCATTTTAAATGCTTGCAAATTATTTACTGCAATGTGTTTTTGTTTGAATTTAATCTTTGCATGAACACATCTGAACCAATAATTTATATTTTAAACGCAATACGGAAAATGAAAAAAACAGGATTTTTTCAAGGAAATTTATCGATATTACTTAGATTTCAAAAACCATATCGCCCAAATTCAAAATGTCATAGCCCCCAAACAATTTGATTAATATTTTGTTGTTTTACGATTTGGGCAATATTACTCAATTTTTGGGCGTTAAAACTTTTATGGGTTTTATGAAATTCCAAATAAAAAGAAACGTTTGGTCTCTCTGCACAACAAAATAACGCCAAAATATTAAAAATGCCATATCGCCCAAAAAATTTTATAGAAAAAAAATGCCAAAAATCCAAAAATCAATCATTTCTCAGAATGCCCCAATGTTGAAACACGTGACATATTTTGGGCTATATGTCAATATGTAATTTGGGAATTATGATATTTAAATTAGGTTTTGGGTGATATGACAGTTTTTTTGGGCTTTGTGTCATTTTCTTAGTGATATTTTTGTACGACGTTTCTCTTTTTGGGAATTATGTGTCATTTTATGATTTGCGTTATATGTCGTTGGGTGATAAGACATAAAAAACGATAGGAATTATAATCTGCGTTATGTCACAAAACCCAACCCCTTTGTCATAAAACCCAAACTCAAAATTCTGTTGGGAAAAATGACAACTAACAAATTTGGATATTCTTTTATTTAAAATTTATTTCGACTTTACGACTTTTGCTTTGGGTTTAGTGGCGATTTTTTTTTTTAACTTTTTATGCTTTGTGACCAAATTTGGACTTTACAACATTTTAGAATTTGGGTGTTATGGTTTTGATCGAAAAGACCTAATGCCACAAAGAATTCCAAAGATTGGCCTAAATCAGTTTGTAAAGATGTTAGTTGGATTTATTATAATTTCTTACCTTACCAATTGGTCAGCTAAAAGAGCTCCTAGGCAGAAGTCGTACGTACGTACTTAGTACCATAACCGCTTAGGAAAGATTGAAATTTAGAAAACTAACCGAAATCTAAATTATTACTTAGCAAACAAAAATAATGACATAACTTAGAATGGGAAAGATATGATCTGCATATCTAAGACTGCTAGGTAACTCTTTGGGTAAAAATAAAAACAAAGCCATCATAGCAGGACTGATAATTTTCATAAAAGTCATTTGGGTTTTTCTGCTGAAAAATAAAATCCTGCTCATGCAAAAAATATGTAACAAGAGGCGTATTGTATTCGTCTGCTAGTAGAAATCTAAGGAACAATTGTTAGAACAGTGGTGGCAAGGATGTACGAATATTCTGAAAAATTGAAAACATTTGAAAACTTCTTAATTAGCTGATATAAAGGCATTGTTGACAACTTTCGATTGATTTTTTAATGACGAAACAAAAATGGCTTGTTAATAAGACAAATTTGTTGACACGAAACTGATACCAGTATTCAATAACATTCGAAATTTCAGTTATCTCTGGTTGGTTTTCACTGATCCCTCTGATATTCTAATAATTTCTTGGACTGTCAATCGAAACTTCCAAGTAGTATTTGTTTGATTTTGTTGAAATGCTTCGTTCTTTATCGCATTTTTGACCCTATTTGAAAAATGTTTACCCCTCAAGAAAACTTATTTTCGATACAGCAAAATGACTCCTGCAAAATATTCAACGTTTCGGCAGTAGAAATCTCATCTTATTGGATCTGCGTAGTTGAATAGTTTCAGATATTATATAAACCAAAAATTTGCTATAAGTTCCTTTTAAAAGGACGCTTATTACGAACATATAGTACACTAATATTTTAATGTTTTAATTTAGCACAAGTGGTAAAATAAAATAATTTGTTCTTATCGGAATCTAAAGAAAATTTTCATTCAAATTTCTTGTTATTTTTTGCAAAAATTCTTACTGTATCGAACGCTTTGTAAGATCTCATTTATATTTGTGAAAATACCAATATATTGTAAAAATAAAGTCTTATAATACTCTAGAACTTATCGGTTAGGACGGTCGCCATTGAGCAACTGTGAGTTAGTTCAATTTGTACAGTCTTCTAGATCGGTCATGGTTTTTGAGCTCCTTATGAGCGAAGTGAAGTACAGTAGTACAGTTCGCTGGTTTTTTCAGAACCACCAAGTATTAAGCGTTCGAGTTAGTTCAACTCACCAAAAAAATAGTGCAATAAAATGTTCCTATAGTCATGTTTTCATAGTTTTTCCGACTTTAAATAAATCAGTGTTTCATTACTGATAAAAGAAGCATCAAGAAAGAATCGGTTCGTCTAACTGAAATGTGACAACTCATATATTTTAAAAATAGTATTGCCTTCGAGATTAAGGTCGATTCCAAGTAATATGTTGAAAATTAAAACTCATAAAACTTGATACAAACAAACTCATAGAACGGTACAATTATAAGTATAGTATCTTACAAATAAAACGGAGAAAATTTTCCAAAAGATTCAAAAGGACCGTTCCATAAATGAGTACCTGCTCCCATTTCATATGAATAAAACTTTAACCCAACTATTAAGCAACGCCTCTTTAAACATAGTAGTCACTCTCAAAGCGCAAATGAACTTTCTTTTGGACAGTTTATTTTTCTAATATATCTGAGAATTTTCTTCGTCAAAAAATTAAATATAAACACAATTCACTTTCAATTAGCGATCAAATTAACTTTTTATTTCTATTCTTCCTTTTAAAATTGTGCAATAGAGAATTCTTGAGAAATCATAAAAGTTCTATTTTCACTGAAGCGGAATGGCAGAAGATCCGCCTAATTATTGGAAGCGATGTTAACGCTCATCACAAGGTATGGTGATTGGGGAAGTACAGATAATAACGACAGAAGTGAGTCTCTTTTTGATTATATTCTTGGTACTAACCTCTTAGTAAGTAATGTTGGAAATGAACCAACCTTCATAACTAAAACTCGACAAGAAGTCTTAAGTAGCATTCACATGAGCGCGACCAACGAACGACGAATGAATTACAAAATGTGAGTTTATATACGTTTGAAGACATATTTCCACACAAATTCTTAACAAAACGATAGCAATATAGTTTCTATTTGATTTGTGATGCATACTTTTACTTTTCAATATCATATATTAATAAATTTAAGAAAACAAATTTATTCGTCGCGAAAAAAATTGTAGTTGATACGAACTGTCAAACTTTATTCGCGTTCCACATTATCCACACTCGCAACGAATAAAATAATCGCGCGTACTTAACCTAAACAAATCATTCTTGTTTTGGTTTCGGTGGTGAATGGTGTTCGGCTGTCAAACTTCATTCGCGACGAATTAAAAACTCTCATGTGAAAGAAATGTCAAAATCGACGAATATTCGTTCATTCGTTGGTCGTTGGTCGTTCTCATGTGAATATTGCTTTAGACATAACTTTTGTTTTAGATACCATACACCATATGATCTTGGACTGGAAAGTATCCAAAGAATACTGGTTCTCTGATCATAGATATATGCAGTTCAATATCAATGTGGATGAAAACCCTAGCCCATTGACTTTTCGAAATTATCGGGAAACTGACTGGGCTACATACAGGAACTTATTACAAAGTGAACAACAACCTGGACTATCTAGTCCTTCCTCTAACGCTAGCGAACTTGACAAAAAAGTCAATGACCTCACCTCAGCTATGAATATAGATCGCTAGAAATTGCTTGTCCACTTATGCTCATAAGAGGAAAGAGGAAATCACAATGGTGGGCCTCAGAGCTTGACTCAGTCACAAGAGAATGTAGGAAACTCTTCAGCCAAGCCACAAGACTAGCCTCTCACTGAGAATCTTACAAAGAATCCCTAAGAATTAACAAGTAGGCACTAAGGAAAACTAAGC
Organism: Eupeodes latifasciatus; assembly: GCA_920104205.1. Lineage (NCBI taxonomy): Eukaryota > Metazoa > Arthropoda > Insecta > Diptera > Syrphidae > Eupeodes > Eupeodes latifasciatus. Next base: position 19,272,308 of record OV049926.1, read on the forward strand.
GATCTTCCTGGCGATCCTTCTGTGGCACGATAGAAGACACTTCTGAAGCCTCTAGGCTAAGGACAATTCTTTCAACTAATCCAGCGATGCAAAGCTGTCTGAAAAATGAAGTCGGCTCCTGGACAAATTCAAGTGAAGAATTCGTGAACTTACTACTGGGTACTCACTTTCCTGTTAGTTCTCTAACCGCAACTTGCAACAATCATATTCGTTCAAGTTTCAATATAACATATCCACAAGGTCTGATCACAAGGGACAAGCTCTCAACACCTTCGAACCATTTAAATCTGCAGGACCAGATGGAACAATATCAGCCGAGCTACAGAAAGCATCGGAAATTAGTACACCAATCCTTGAGGCAATTTTTACCAGCTGTCTTTACTTGGTCCATATTCCCTCGGCATGGAGAGAAGTTAAAGTTGTCAATCCTAAAGATCTACGACCTATAAGTCTATCATTATTCCTTCTTAAGATCTTGGAAAGATTTATTGATATCCATTTAAGGGCAAGTATTGATACAAGTACAAGAGTTCTGTGTTTGTCTCAACGTGCCTACTGTAAAGGTTAATCGGTGGAAACGGCCGGCGTTACGCACCATCGAATATTCCTTCCATCATAGAGAGTTCACTATGGTTGCTTTCCTTGACATCGAAGATGCTTTCAACAACGTGGACACATCTGCAATCACATCTCTACTAACATCTCTAAATGTAGAGAGTTCGCTTGGGGAGTTAATTCATTTAATGCTGGCTAGCAGAATAATTAACTCAAAACTGGGCAACATTCGTTAGTAGAGGGACACCGCAAGGTGGTGTTCTATACCCTCTCCTCTGGAACCTAGTGGTGAATGAAATTCTAACTAGTCTGGATGCGGAGGGTTTCAGAGAATCAGAATCAAACTCTCACGTTTTGGTAAGGGACTCAAAGTGGTTTCATTGAGCTTAGAAGAAAGCCTTAAGATTCATGTGGTATCACAATGGGCTATTGAACTGGCCTAAGTGTGTCCTATTCCATCACGAACATCCACTTTAACCTAAGCTAACCTAACCTATTTTCAGAGTTTTGAAAACGAGGAAATCGTATGAAAAATTTATTTTGTATTTCTAAGAATACAAAAATGTCTCAAATCTTAGCAGTATAAACTGAACTAACAAAATGTTAATAGTCAAGGTTGCATTTCCAGGTTCCTTGGACTTGCACAACTTAAGCTTTTCTTAAAGCTATATATATTATCATATATATGATGGAGATTCCAAAGTCATTGGAAACTTGATTCATTCTATCATTAAAGTCCGTTCCACAATATTCGGTTGATGGGATATTGCTAGACTTTCTTAAAATTAACCTGTTTTAGAATAAGCCGTTGGTGTGTCGTTTTGACGTTGATCCTTATACCAACCAGCTTATCAGCTTACCAAGTCGATAGATTTTTTAAATACATTTAAATGGGTGTCGTTGTTACCTTCCTTTGTACCAACAATAGAAGTCAGTTCATCATTTATAACCAATACACAAAAAAAAAACGTGGAAACGCTTTGGAAATCAGCCTTTTCTTCTAAAGTGCATATATTTACTTTCATCAGAGTTCCACTATCTTCAATTTATAGGATATTGCTAGATGTTCTTAGAAGTCACCTGTCGCTTGTTTCAGAAGCTGTTGGTGTGATTTTGTAGCGTTGATCCTTATGTCAACTAGCTTACGAAGTGAATAGTTTTTTTAAATAAATTTAAATGGTTGTCGTTGTTCCTTTCGTTCATACCAATAGTGGCAGTCAGTACATCATTGATAGCCAGTAAAGAAAAATTCGAGGAATTGCTTTTCTTTATATAGTGGGATGAAACGGAAATCAGCTTGTTCTTCTAGAACTCCAAAATTTTCCTATTATAACATTTTCCCACGTATTCTACTTCCAGATACAAAGTTTCAAAAACATCATTGGAAAGGAATGTTTCTCTTGAAAACAACAGAAACACAAGTCGCTGAACTTGTAGCAAAAGTCTTCTAAAAAAGCCCAATAGCTCATTTCCATTTCTTAAGAAATTGACTGAACTTAATTAAGTTTAAGTTTAACGTTTTTTTTATTGCAACAAGAGCTTCATATTGTGGTATTGTTCACTAGCACAGTTGACCTATTTTAACTGTGACAGTTCTACAATATTTTGACATCTATTGTGACTGCTTCTTCAGTTGCATCTTCATTTCTACTGTGTTCAGCCAATAACTATCATAATATTTTTTGTTGTGTCCCTGTTTTGAATGTTAACATGCTCAGAAGTTTAGTTTCGAAAAACAAAAAATATTTAGAACACGTCTTGTAGGAAACAAAACCATAACATTAACCCACATAAATCTCAATTATCTTCAGTTGACTATCATTAGAGAGTTTTTCATTATAAGACAAAAAACAACAGGAAACTCCTCCTTCTGTCAGAGAGTATAATATTGTGAAAAGTAACATTGATGGACTATAATAAGAGGACTACTTCTTCTCCCAGGACAAACACAAATTTATTATCATCCTATATCTATATATATTATATACCTACATACCTATACAAAATCTAGTGAAGATAATGATTAGTTGAGCTTAGGGTTGTGTTACACATTGTCATTAACAGCAGCAGAAAATAGGACTTATGCGTCTAAGGATTCACATTCACTCCTCCTCTTTCAGTTTGACGACAAAGCACAAAAAGAAGAAGAAATTACTATCATTAAGAACAATGCCAACAAAGTATTTGACCCCGTTATTATTGTCTGGATCTGCAGGACACTTTATTTTGGTCCTTAAATCCAAAAAACACATACTCCATCCGGTCAATATGAAGATTTGCCTTTATTCTTACTTCTATACTCGAACACTATAGACAGAGATCCTTACGTTACAGATGGATGGACTGGACAGAAATCAAATTATGACCATGACATGAAATCAAATCAACGCTATGTGTGAAAGGATGTGGGCGTGGGGTATGTGTCCTTCTGGCCGCTGCTCTCCTGCTTGACGGGTAAAATGTCACCTTGAGAGTCGGCCTTTGCCGCGACGACGACGACGACCGACGTCGACACAAGTGATGACAACGACAACACCAACGACAACGACGATAGATGAAACAGGTTCTAGCTTCCGGTGGCAATGGGGTGGTAGGTCCGGTGGTGACTGGGCGTGGGTGGGTCTTAGTGCGGTGTGAATGAAGATGTGGAAAAGGATATCAGGGATCTTCTTTACTGCTGATGGTCACTTGAGAGAGGGTATGATATGCGCTGGCAATATACACCTCTGCAGTCTACACAACACATTCTGTACATATCTTTGTATATCTGTGGCACTTCTCAGCAATCAAATTAAGCTTTGCCAGCGAACAAATGAGATTTGATTCTGAAGGATGACGCTGATGAAGATAATGGCGGCAGCAATAATGTTGATGTTGATTCTCGATGATGATGATGATGATGATGATAATTAAGAAGGGGTGTGGAGAAATGGAGACACTAAAAATGAATATAATGCTCGTTTGATGACGAAAATTAAATGAGATTGCAGATTGGAAAATACACTTATAGCAGTGAGCTGGGAAGGAGGCAATAGGTTGGGGGGGGGAGGAGTTGATTTGATGGGCGCACAAATTAAATCTATAGCAGTAAGAACAAAAAAACACTTAGATACATTTTTATAGCCACATTTACGAGTATTTAGCAGCATTTTGGCAAGGACTTGATATAAGCTACTTAAGCTGTTTAAGAACTCTACAATCCATTGAGTGAAAGAAGAATTTTACAATACTTACGGTGACTTTTTGATTTACATAAATTTTTTTTAAATGTCTTTTTTTAGTTAAAAAATATAAAATAAAATAAAATTTAAGAAACATGCAAAATCATAAAAATAAATTCAAAATTTTACAAAAAAAAGCTATAATCTTTGTCCATGTATTTTTATTTGTTTCAATGGGGATGGGAGTTTAAATCCCCAAAACCTCTTTGGGTCAGATTTGTAAAATATACCTTAGTTTCTGACGCGTTAAAAAAAGAGAGCAAATTTTGACCAGATTGATACAATAATCTTTTTAACCGTTTTTGAGAAAATTTAAAATTTAAGATATTTGAATAAACAAATTGAAATTTGTATCTGATTTCGAGAAATTTTCAGCACTGACGAAGCTAAATTTTGGTAAAAAGCTATATTTATAAGACCTTAACATCCCTTAAAGTCGTTTTATTTTGGACCGGAGCAAAAAAAATTAAAAGAGGGAGGGTGGTGGCCAATAGGGATCAAGAAGACTTTTTGCAAATTATTCGAAAACTAATTTTTTTAAATAAGTTTTTGGAAAACAGAAGAAATCAATACTTGTGAGCTGCTGAGTTCTCCGAAATCCTTAAAGTTCTGTGTAATTTGGTTGACTTAAGGTATAGTGAAAGCGTGAAAAGGTTGTATAGATCTTGGCGTGGACGGGTTAAGTATTGGTTGGCGTCAATATAAAATTTTCTAAAATTTACGAAACAGACCTATTGAATCTAAGTCGACTTCTTTTTCTTTTGAGATATTCGAAGAAATAGAAAATAGTCATACATATATATATGAGACCTATCTAAGTCCCTCCTTTAATTATTAATATTTATTGTTGGAAGGTTGTGACCCAAGGCATTTACCCACAGATATAGAAATATTGTCTGGCCTCTAATATTTTTTTTTGCTTTGAGTGTAGTCCCCATTTGGTTTCAAAAAAGAAAGGTTTTCATGAGGGTCGGGGAATAGCGTATAAAAAGATGGCCAGAAGGTAAATTCAATAAAAGGTAGGTATTTTACCTATATATTGTAGGCATAGTGCGGGAGACATCTTTGATGAATGTTAAGGACCAACAATTTGAGAATATAGATGAGGTAAGGGTGGCAGAAGCTTCGATACTCATGGTATTCGATGAAGACACTAAAATACAGACAATAAAAGACATTTTTTCCTAACTTACGAAAATATATGTACATTTGGAAAAAAAGGGATACATATATTATAGCAGTTAACTATATCAAGAGGATGAGTTTCATTTAAGAAGGAGGAGTTTTGGATGAGTATTGTAAATAATGGATTAGGGTTAAGGTTAAAGGAGATATACCTTCAAAAAGAAAAACGAAATATGTGTGGTTAGAGAAAGAAAATACACTCTTTTATAAGGTTGAAAGATAGAAAAGGTTTGAAAACCTAAGGATCAAAAATTCGATACATTTAATTAAATTAATTGATATACTTTGGAGACATTATTTTTGGGGACAGAAGGTGGAAATATTTGTAATTTCTTCAGATTTGATGTATCACCCACATTATTTCTCATCATAGTTGGTAAACATCTTACAAAACGAAGATTAAAGATACTGGTCTTCTTTTGGAGGTTGGAAACAATATAAGATGGAATTTATTAGACGTCTTAAATGAGAAAAAATGTTACACTTTCTATGTTAAGTTCCCTTAGGTACATAATTTTCCATTCAGATGCGATTAAAGTTGTGAACAAAAATGAATTGTGATAAACTTGTTGAGAGAGATTAAAAAATGGATTATGCTTCAATACCTTTTCTAGAGTTAGGAAATAAAGATAAAGCATAAAATCAATAATTTGAAGATGTTAGGGAATTCAAAAATAGCAGAATATATATTTTCAAAATTCAAATTCAAACCAGGTAAAGTATGTTAACAAATTGTATGCAAATCCAACTTTGCCAAAAAAATGACAAGCAAATTTTCATGATCCGTAGAATTACAATAACAAGACGGAGACACAGTCAACGTATCTTTCAGCATTTGTAGAAAGCTATTCAATTCAACTGAAGCACTTACAATTGACGAAATGGGATTTTATCATACAATCAATTTAAAACAGTGTCCCAATGTCTTGAATGCGAACGACCGTGCTTTTGTCTATGTAATTATACGTTTATAAGTCTTTCGGTCAAAACCGTCGTATTTAAAAAAGGCTGAAGGCTTTGCGATAAACAAGGAAAATACAAACGTAGAAAGGGAGAGGTCCAGCGAGATACTGACTTACGTAGACTACATCGACATCATCAAAAGAACCAAACAAGATGTACACGATTCTTTCAACCAGATCGAGCAGGCGAGCGGTACCATATCTGGGGTTCCACATTAGTGAAGGAATAACAAAGTGCATGGTGGCTTCAACTGCAATATAAACAGTTGGTAAAGCAATCAAGGTAGAGGAGCATGAACTTAAAGTAGTGCTATCCTTCAAATACATTAGGGCAATACTAGCAGCCGATAACAACATAGAAGAAGAAATACGCGCCTACTACAGACTACCAAAGTTTTTAGATCCATAGTCATTATTACAACTTCTAACCTTCTGCTGTACAGGACGAGTTCTGCCAGTACTGACATATGGATCCAAGATATGAGTGCTTAGTAAAAGGCACTCCGACCTAATAGGCCCGTTTGATAGGAAAGTCTTACGGAGAATTGTTGGCCCTTACGTGAGAAAGGACGATTCTGGAGACGTTACTGGAAGCAGTAATTGTCACAAAAAAAAAATTCGGTGGTCTCCAGTGGGCTGGACACTTCCTGTTGTCGAGCCGATAATTATAAAGATGAAAGGAAGAGATTTGTTGAAACAATGTTACTCCGTATTAAAACTATAACAGTTCATGTCAACGGTTTAAAAGCTCTACGAGTATGAGGAAATGAAAGGAGCAGGAACGATCACGATACGAAATACGAACAAATTTTGTCACGGTCTCTTCAAAGTTAAATATGTTTGTTTCTCTTTGGAATCGGTTTTTAAGCCGACGAAATTTTTAATAATCATCATAATTTGTGAATTAAATTTTTTGAATACCGTCGTGAAGCCTTCTAAGAGCAATAAATTAAAATGTCACATTTTAATTTCTTAAGGGACCAATTCTGATTTTCTAGATGATTTTTAATAATTGTCCACTGAAACTATAGAAACCGATGAAACCTTAAAGACTCATTGCAAAATATTGAATATTGTTGAGGATTTTTACCTTTTTACTAAATTTATCTGTGTTAATATCAAAATTCACAGAAATTTTGTTTAAATTTAAGTCTACAGCCAATAATTTGAATCAGGCTTAGAAAGAGCTGCAATTCTTCAATTCTTCTTCAAAAATGTTCATAACAAATGTTTACGCTCCCATTTCTTCTCGAGGCTTCCAAAGCTGTATAAGGTTGAACAAGTCTGTTTTTGATTTGATTTGGGAAAAAGTTGAAGTTGAAACAATAAAAGAAGCTCTTAACACCTCAATATAAAAACGTTACCTCTTTTGGCAGACACATTGTAGGAATAACATTGAATTTTCTGCCACAACAAGTTCCTGGAGTAAGCGGACAAAATTTAGAATCCAGAAAATAAAAAGTTTGGACGACATTCAAATTTGTAGCTTTTTAAATTTTTTTTATTGGAGAAATTTCGTTTTTGTAGCTTCACCACTTAATTTGTTATTAAAAATTCCACTAAAATTATCCTGAAGTCAGCGTAGTATTATTCCAAAAATTGAAGATTTCAATAAAATGAATTTACTTCTTCCATTCGGTATTTTTTAATTTAAATTTAAGGTTTTAAAAGTCTACTTAAAATTGATGAATGGATTGGAGAGAGTTTTAAAAAATGATCTTTTTAAAAATTTTCTTTTGCCAAATAGCGTAGCTCAAACGCCAAAGTTAGAAACGTTAAATAATATTAGGATTTTTAATTTAAGTCACTTTAAAGTGTATGGACTTTTTTTGCGTGATACTGAAACACTACTTAAGTCCTTACAAATAGCAAAATGTTTTCAAAATTTTGAATATAAAGCTCGGTATTATACTTAGTCTTAAAAGAGACGACTGACTTAACCAATTTTGTTTAGTTAGTTATACTGAAATCAGCCCTTAGACATTTTAAGATAAAAATAAGATAAATACACATTGAACCTTTCTCCCCAAAAACATGGTTTCAAAGATTTGATTTTAAACGAAAAAGCGTTAAAAGCAAAAAAAAAAAGCATTTTATTTTTTAATTCCACTAACGAAAAAAAAAACATATGTAAACCATAAAGCTTAATAAATTATTAATAATTATATCTGTTAATTAAAAATAAAAAAAATATAGTTAATAAAGAAAAAAATCAAAATTAAAGGCAGTGCAATACCGTAAAACATTTATATTTATCGTTTACACCGTAAATTGTGTATTTATTACGTTCATATTAGGTAGTAAAGGTTTATAGTTCCACATTAAAAATAGATGGCCGGTCAGGTTGGCATATCACATCATCGTTCAATTAATTCATAAAAAATATAGGAAGGACGTAATTTAAACAAAACAAAAAAAATATTATAATAAGGAGATAAATAAAAAATATTAAGGTATTATTAAGGAAAAAGGATACAAAAGAACAAAAAAACAAGAAGAAGAAGAAGAAAAAGAAATACCAACAATTATTAGTACACTATGTCCGATTAGAAAAATGTTAACAAAAATATTTATACTGTACCGCACGAACCTCCCTGAGGAAAGAATGTCGCATAGATTACTTTGAAGGTATCCTCTTTGACAACGCCTGTCGGACACTCAGCCTTAAATCCCCGATAAATTCGTTTGATTTCGTCTTCAGTAAAACGTGTGGCACGACTGAGGGCACTTAGTGAATCCGGACGATATCGTGCTGGCGTTTCGAATTCTTCTAATTCGGAATCTGGAAGAATAGTCAAATAAAAAAAATATAAATTTTAAATTTAAAGTCAAACTTAAATTTATTGGTTTAAAGTTTATGTCTTAGTTCCTTTGACCAAAAACCACTTTTCTGTGGTTTGGATAATTGTATAATTTTAACATGAAAAGTAGTCTAATCAATAAAACGAGTGATAGTGTCTCTGATTTGCCTATTAATTTTCTATTTCGCAATCATTCAATTCGGTGAAATACGAAGAAGAATCAAGTAAAGCAACCATCGACAATAAATTCAAGAATTTACAAAAACAATTTTAAAGCTCTTTGTTCACGCTTTTCTCATCAATTTGTCGACCATCATCCCTCATTTTTCTATACCAACAAACAATGATGGTGACGCTGCTGATTAAATACGCACGTCCTCTGTGCGTATCTTTGTCTTACAGCACGAGTACAAGTATCTAGATACATTGGAGCATTCAAATCAATTTTGTTATGTCTTCCAAACAATTAATTGGTATTCATTTGAGACTGAATTGATAGCACTCCTTCATTCAGCAAAGGACGCCCGACCTCCAACTCCTGCTGACTATGCAACTTAGTGAATAAATATTTTGTAGTGATATTAAATGAGCTTTATAATAATGAAAATAAAGATAACGAAGTATCACAATGACACAATGAATACCAAAAGATATTATTTACAAATTTCATGAAATTTATTTTGAATTTCTTGAAAATTCGTGGATTTTATTGAGGGTGACGATGATGACTAAGACTAAGGGTGTTGCAGGGTGGGTTTTTAAATATATTATTTTGTTGATGATTTGGTACAAAGTGTAGTGGCATTAAATAATGTCTTGAAAGACTTAATGATAACAATTTATTCAAAAAGGAGATTGTTAAATTTCAATAAATTAGATTGTACAGTACATGGACTTCGATATCTTTTGAGCTAAGATATATATTTTAATTAGTTTTGTAAAACAAGCAGAATGGTAATAAAATAAAAGGGGACATTTTAATGCCAAAAACAACATGAATTTTTGTAGATTCGACAATAAGGGAGATGTTGTTTAAAAACCAACAGCAGAGAAACAGTTCTTGGGAAAATATTTTGTCGGGGATATTCACTTAGAAGCGCAGATTGATTGGTTTAGTGTATTTTATGTTTATGGAAAAGTAGTTTTAGTTTTAGTTTGTATGTTTAACACTGATAAACAATTTTAATTTTATGTATTAAATAATGCCAAAGAGTTGAATTGAAACTAAGTCTAAGAACTATAACGTTTTACATCAATTTATTAATAAATATCTGCAGATATTTAATTTTATTTCAGGGAAATAGTAAAAATTGCTTATTATTAATATTTGCCTCGACAATTGAATATTTAAATCTTCTTCTATTTTACACCTGCTGGCGCTGGGCCCGTTTAAAAATAAAAAATAAAAGGTTTAGATAAGCTTACCTATACTTCCTTCTAACATAGGTTGAAAGCCAAACAGGATCAGAAAATCATTACAGAATTTGGACAGTTAGTAAATGGAATAAAAATAAAATGCACGACTGGATGGAACGAGCTTTAAAATGAACCTACTAAATAAATGTGTTTTCAAACATTTAAAGTGTTTTAAAGAGTGTTAGAGTGGTTTTATTAACTTCCCATAGGAAGTTATTGTAATGGGTCCGATTTGTCAAATTGAAAATTTTGACATTTTTCGACGTTTCAAGGTCCCTAGAGTCGAAATAAAAGATTTTTAGAAAGATGTATGTGCGTGCGTGTGTACGTACGTTCGTACGTTCGCGACTTTTTTTTCGTCGTCCATAGCTCAAGAACCAGAAGAGATATCGACTTCAAATAAATTTTGTTATACAGATAATAAGGCAGAAAGATGCAAAACGAGCTCTCAAGAAAATTGCGTGGGTGGTTTTTTTACGATAGCAGTTTAAAAAAAAGGTGAAAATTTTGGTTAACCCTAAATATCTCATGAACCAATGACGCTAGAGACTTGAATTAAATTTTATATCATGTATTGTAACGTGATACAAAATAAGTATATTTTTGAAAAAAAAATGCAATTAACGGTTTTTTTATATAAATCAAAAAACTGAAAAAAAAAATTTGTCACCTCAATAATTTTACGACTAAAATATGATTTCATCTCCAAAACAATTTTGTGCAACGAAGGATAATGTTTTTGACAACTGATAAAATTTCGAGAAAAATCTTATTGAGAGTTTTTTTTTTATAAAAAATAAAAACCTAAAAAAACATTACTCAAAGTTGGTAAAAATTGAATTTCGACTCAAATATCTTTTCAAAACCTTGACATTAAGGCTTCAAACTTATTTTATCTTATAAGAAATATTGTTTTCAACATTCAGTAAAATTTTGAAAAAAATCGAATTGACAGGTTTTTTACAAAAAATTAAAAACCGAAAAAAAATTTAACAAAAATTGTTAAAAATTGATTTTTTGACTCAAATATCTTTTCAAAAATTTGATATTATGGCTTCTAACTAATTTTAACTTTTAAGAAATATTGTTTTCAACAATAGGAAAAATTTTGAGAAAAATGGAATTGACAGTTTTTTTACAAAATATAAAAACCTAAAAACAATTTATAAAAGTTGGTAAAAATTGTTTTTTTGTGGTACCCGTAGCGTGATGGTTAGTGCGTTGGACTGTCATGCAAGGGGTCTTGGGTTCAATCCCTGCCTGTGCCACCTAACTTTTTTCACGGGTACTGCCTCTTGCGAGGAATTGACAAATCCTCCAAGAGTAATTCTTGTCATGAAAAGTGCTTTCTCAAATTAGCCGTTCGGATTCGGCATATAAACTGTAGGTCCCTTCCATCTCTGACAACATTACTCGCACACAGGGATGGTTGAGAGCTGTAAGTCACTAGGCCCTGGTCCTTCATGGACTGTTGCGCCACCTAATTTATTTTTTTTATTTTTAAAAATTGTTTTTCGACGTAAATATCTTTTCAAAAATTTGAGACATTGGCTTCAGACTAATTTTATCTTATAAGAAATATTGTTTTCAACATTCTACACCATTTTGAGAAAAATCGAATTGACAGTTTTTTTAGCAAGAAATAAAAACCCCAAAAAAAAAACAATACTACCAAAATTTTGTAAAAATTTACTTTCGACTCAAATAGCTTTTCAAAAATTAAAAATATTGGCGTCAAACTTATTTTATTTCACAGAAAATATTGTTTTCGATATTCTGTAATTTTTTTATAAAAATTCAACAGTCCGTTTTTTCATAAAAAAAAATAAAATCTACAAAAAATAGTATGCAAATTTGGTAAAAATTGATACATATAGACAAATTTTTAAGCAAGACAAATCGACAGACGGGATGGGAAGTTATCAGTGTGGGTCGCATCCCAGCCTCTTTTTTGATTAATTTTGTATGCATAAAATGTTCTAAAATTAGTACTTTTCAAAAACTCAGAAAAAACAGTAAAATTTTTGGTTATCAAATATTACATCGGGCTCACTTATCGAAAATGCGTGCTTTCGGTTTTCATGAATCCCTGCTTCATTGGATTAGTAGATCAATCTTTCGGATCGTTCAATATAAGTAGTATTGGATGGGTTCATGTCTGAAAACCACAAAATAAATGCTGGTGTGCCCCAGGGCTCTGTTTTATCTCCAACACTCTTTCCCAGTTTTATTAATGATCTCCTGTCTGCAACTTCTAATCCAATACATTATTTCGCTGACGATAGTACTTTTACCTTTTTATATTCATTTTCAGAATCACATCCGTCTTCTTCGGATGTGGAACTGTAACGACAAAATATGATAAGTTCATTAAATTCTGACCTTAACAGCATTGAAGAATGGGGAATAAAAAAACCTAGTGGAGTTTAATGCTTCGAAAACTCAATGCTGTCTTGTATCGTTTAAGCGAGATATACCCCTCTTGGCATTATCCATGGATGGCACTTGCATCAATGAGACTGAACATCTCGATGTTCTCGGTATGTGTATCACCAACCACCTCTTGTGGAACGATCACAAGTTTTTCTCCCTTTCTGATCTGGCTGTTATCTACAAGTCAGTATACCCGCGAGACCAACTTCGGTCGTACTGTCAAGTACAGAGATTCGTTCTTTACCCGTACTAGGCGAATGTGAAATGCCTTACCACAATCTGTCTTTCCCAGTCATTGTAATATTCAGGAATTCAAAACCAATGTGCACCGACACCTCCTTTTAAACCTTCTCTCCCTTTCCTAGTGCTCACACTGTGTCTTTACATAATAAAGGTAATAATATCGCCTTGAGTGTGCTCGTATTATTACAAAAATTTGTTTTTATTAATAACTAGGCACCCGATGTTCACCACGGGGAGGTGAGAGTAGGAGTTGATAGACAGAGGTGGGTTTTGAGAAAAAACCTGTGGACGCTTGTGTCCTCTTGAATGCACATGTCTACCATTTGAACATTACCGAAATTAATACTTTATAAAAAAAAAACTTAAGTAAAATATTACGTAATAAAGGCCAAGCCGCACGTGAAAACAAACAAAATACAAAACCATTTCAATTTTTTAGTTGAAAACAGAACGAAATTTTTGTCTATTTTCTTCTTTTCTTTCTTTTATTCATACCTAGAAACGTTTTTTTGCAACCGAAAAATATAGTTTGCGGTAAAAAAAAAACAAATTTGTGTTTTTAATGTTCTCATACATCTATAGGAATGCGTGTGTAAATATCCATAAACACAATTTTTTATTCATCTGCTCATGTTCATGTTCAGTTAAGTGCAACTGACTTAACCTACCCACATTTGTGTGCTCCTTTTATCGACGTCATTGTAAGTACCATAGAGGAAATATATTATCTAGAGTCCCGACTTAATGAGTTTGCTCTCTTTCGGCCTACAAACTAAATTGAGCGAATTTTGCCCATTAGCATAAGCATGTGTTAGTTGTCCCGTGCATTTCTAATGGGAAAATGCAGATTCTATGTAGTTGTTACGGGCTTTTAAGAGAGTTACCTCAAACAAAATTTGAGGGTGTTTCAGGCAAGACGGGTACCAGTCGGGACTCTAGATAATATACTTCCTCTATGGTAAGTACCTTCTTTGAGTTATTTGTAAAGAAAATTTTAACTTAATTTCAGTTTTATTGTTCGAGGAAGTGATACAAAATTGGTAATTCATGCTATTATAATAGAACTTTTTTTATTTTTAAATTGGAAGAATTATAACCTATTCACTTCCTCGAACCAGAAAAATAAAAAAGATCTAGTTTTTCTTTAGATAAATCGGCATTTCATGTGCACGGCACTGTTTATTTATTTTTATTAAATGTCCATAGTAACTTAAAAAAAGAGCCCACACTGCTCAGCGATGTGACGATAGAATTAGAGAAACAATAAAATAATGTGTGTGCGTTGAATATGTAGGTAGGTAGGTAAGAGAAAAAACGTAACTATTAAATGGAACACATATTAAGAGAAAAAGAGCATGGGAAGAAAAGAAAATCAAAAATGTTGGAATGATAATAAAATGAAACAAAGCAGCGACCTCGCGATTGTGATGGAATCTAATTTTCTGGATAAAATAAATTCAAAAAGTTTATAATTTTATAATTTGTTTTTATTTATTTCTCAGGTTGGATGTTTAACTTAGAAGTGATTTTAGGCTTAAAATTTGCGCAACCATATTGACTTTATGAAGCAATGCTAATCTTTGTCGATTATTGTATAGGTTTTAAGATATGAGTGGTTGTATAAGTCAACTAATGAAAAAAAAATGGACAAAAAATGTAAAATTAATAATATTTAAGTTTGACAAATAATTAATGAAAAAAAATTAAAGCCATAAACACTCTCATAACAATAAAGAAAATAATAAAATATATTTCAAATAAATCGGTTGACTACTTTCTGAGATCATGCGTTACGAACTTTAAAATGGTTTCGCTTTTATATAATAGTATAGATTTAAATTTATTGGTTTGTTCTATGTTCGATTTTTTGCCAAAAAATTTGTATGGACGGACGTAATTCCGGGACCTTCTTCTCTACTATCGTAATGTCATGTATGATTAAAATCTCGAGCTCGAAATTTTTTGAGAATGCAATACATTCCATTCATGTGTCATCATGAGTCAAGTCAAGTCAAGTAAAAAGAAACTGGGATGCGAGTCAAAATGATAGATTCGCATTAGATCCGTAGAATCTAAATCAAAGATTCTTAGAGAGATGAATATGACTACGAAATTCGTTAAAAACTGATGTTCGTTTTGAATATCTCGAAAATAAATGGAGGTATTGACTTCAAATATTATTGTATGCAATATTTCGTTGTTAACGTAAAATAATGTTGCTGGCAAAATCCAAGCGTTATTTTTTTGTTTTTCTAAGAAATACAAACTTTCTAAAAATGTTTCAACTAAAAATGTCGGGAAAAGAAACAGATATTGAAATCAAATTTATTTACCAGGTGCAAAATATCATTGCTAACTAACTTAAGTTAACTTATGATCTAATAATTATGATTAGAAATGGTTTTCTATTATGATAATTATGAGAAAAAAGAGAGATATTGATTTCAATTTTCTTTCTATTATAAAATATTTTTGTTATTTAATTTTCTTGAAAGTCCTTCTTGCAACAATTTTGGTGTTATTATCTGTACATCACCATTTATTTGAAGTCGATATTTCTTATAGTTTTGAGATATTGCCAATGAAAAAAAGTAATCCAAACGTACAAACTCAAGCCCAGACATTACTTTTATAGCAATGATTTAGATTCTAGTGACCTTGAAACCTCGAGATATGATAAAATTTTCAATTTGGCAAATCCGACCGCTTACAATTGATCTCAATTGGAAGTTAAAAATTAATTTAATTTTAAGGATGTTGGACTTTCTGCATTTTGTATCCTTGCTATTTTGGATTTTCGGGATCTTTGATTTTCGAGATATTAGTTTTTCAGAGTTTTGGGTTTTCGGGATTGTGTCTATTTCCCTTTTAATAAATGTATGAGCAAGGGCTTCAAATTTTCTTCACAAATTGTGTCGTAATTTTAAATAGTAAAAATAATTTAAATAGTACTTTTGGTTGACACTTTAAAGAACCAAAAATATTGTTCTGAGCTGTCAGCCGTCAAATCGTTTGTTTTTAGATTGACATCAATTTACTACACAAATGGTGAAAAATATTTTAAAAAATTTGAAGGACGAAAAAACCACCTTGGTTTAGTAAAAATCCTGTAGCTTTTTTTTTAAGTTAATGTTATCTTCTCTTTTTTTGAAAGTTTTGCGAATTCTTAATTTTTGTTTGTGTTCATTCTGCAATCTTTCATGATGCTACATCATTTATTCCTTCCTATTTAAATTTTGCTGAATTGTGGTTTTCTTGTAGTTACACTATCTCAATTTTGCATATCATTATAATAATTTTCCTCACTGGACATGGACAAAAAAAAAAAGAAGTGAATGCATAAAAAGAAAATTGTTAATGCCAACAAAAATTCACCTATTAGTTTAAAAAAATGTAATAGTTGACGATGTTCTACATATTCCTCTGGTATGAAGCTTCATTGTCATTTCCCTTAAAAAAAAAGAAAACAAAGTGCTTTCATTTTGTAATTTCCATAGAGAATGTGTATTGTATTATCTCCTTTCACGTCTTCTTCCTCTCCTGATGGCTATAATAAGATGTAAGATGACTGTCTCATCCTGGAAGAATGAAAATCGCACCATCATCATTTCGTCATATAACCGGAGGACCATCTACATCCTGCTACGACGCAAAGCAGGGACATTGAAAAATAAGAAGGTGACGTTGTTAACAGTGAAAAGATGACAAGGACAATGACAATGCCAACGATAACCAGGGGTAGGGGTTTATGATTGTGACTGTGACTGTATGACGCGTGACAGAATGAGTACGTGAATATTAAGCTTTATTAATGGTGTAATATTTCACTTAATTAAGGCTTTGGATAATGAACTAGAAAGGGTTATATGGCTTCAATCATCTTCAATCTGGATAAGTTTGTTTCTTGGTTTTGTAAAGAAGACACTGGGAACGAATATGAAATAGGTTAAGGTTAACATATAGAACAATGTTATCTGGAATGATGAATGAAGATGGAGACATCCTGGAGCTATGTAATATATTTTATCTAACGTTCATTTATGCTTCCGTTTTTACTTGCTTTCAAAAAAATTGAATTTGGTGGGACCACAGTTTGAAGAAAACTAGGCCTTAATGACTTACAACTCTCAGCCATTTCTAAAAGGTGTCCCAAAATTAACGCAAGATTTGAATTAAATCGAAAACGCCGTTTTTAGTCTTTTGATAGTTATATTTTTATTGACTCGTAAAGTACATAGGATAGGGTTATGTATGGAATAACACACCGGACAAATGGCATCTACGGCTTTGCATGCACATGCGCACTCTTTTGTTGAAATTTTCCATGACCATTCTGCATAAATGTGGCTGAATTTCGTTGATGCAGCGTTGAATCTCCTCCTTTAATGCACGGGTGGTTGTGGGCTTGTTGACATAGACTTGTGATTTCAAATAACCCCATAAAAAGAAGTCTAATGGTGTTAAATCACACGATCTAGGAGGCCAATTTTGATCACCGAAACGAGAGAGTACACGACCTGGAAATGTCTCATGCAGTAATTGAATTGTTTCACGGGCTGTATGACATGTGGCACCGTCTTGTTGAAACCACATATTGGACACATCAATATCATCCAATTTTGGCAGAAAGAACTGTGTAATCATGTCGCGATATCGAGCACCAGTAACAGTCACTGCTTGACCAGCATCATTTTCAAAAAAATATGGCCCAATTATGCCTCCAGCCCAAAATCCACACCATACAGTCACGCGTTGTGGATGCATTTGTTTTTCGACAATCACATGTGGGTTCTCCGAACCCCAAATGCGGCAATTTTGGCGATTGACAAAGCAATCAAGATGAAAATGTGCTTCATCGCTTAGGATGATTTTGCTCGAAAAATCAGGGTCCATTTGTTGATGTTCAATAATCCATTCAACGAACTCTCTTCTCTGTCCATGGTCATTAGGCTTCAATTATTGTGTTAATTGAATTTTGTAAGCATGAAGACACAGATCTTTGGTGAGTATACGCTGTAGAGAGGTTCTTGAAATTTGCAATTCTTGTCCACGACGTCGAATTGAGGTTCCTGGATTGTCAGCAACACTCTCACGCACTGCTTCGACATTCACATTTGAACGGCTTGTTTTTGGACGACCAGTGTGTTTGGCGTCTCCAACGGATCCAGTCTCCATGAATTTTTCAATTAATTTCTTCACAGTTGACGAAGTTAAAACACTATTCCGACCATATTTTGTATGAAATTTTCGAACTGCAGCCGCCAAGCTTTCACTATTTTTGAAATATTCTTTAATAATGAAGACACGTTGTTCTCTCGTGTAACGCTCTATTTTTAATAACCCTATACTGTTAGCTGTCAAATTGCTTTTTTTTCAGGGTTGCCAACACTTCACTGCACAAATGGCGGCAAATTCAAATCTTGCGTTAATTTTGGGACACCCTTTATGTGCGATGGATTAATGTAGGCACTTACAGTTCTTAAGCCAACCAACAACACAGCTGGTGATGGGAAGTGCGTAGAGAACTGTCACAACAAGATAAGTATTTAAGAACGTAATAAAGCGATGAAGTACCCGCGGCCGGCGTGCGTAGGACTGTCATGCCAATCCCTGTCTAATCCACTCAAAGATTTCCCCTTACGAGGAATCGGCAAATACTTCAAAAGTAATTCTTGTCACGAAAAGTGCTTTCTCAAATTAGCCGTTGGGATTCGACTTAAAACTGTAGGTCCCCTCTATTCCTGAACTGACTCACAACGGGAATGGTTGATAGTTGGGTGTCTCTAGGTCCTAGTTCTCAATGGATTGTTCCGCCACCTAATTTATTTAAAAAATGGATCCAATAAAAAACGCAATAAAATGCTCATACGCCTATCTTACAATTTCCCTGTATACCTGTAATTTTATCAGTTTGACTATCTGTATGAATATCTGCCTGTCTATCTATCTGCCCGTCTATCTGTCTGTCTATCTGTCTGTTTATCTGTCTATCTGTCTGTCTATCTGTCTGTCTATCTGTCTGTCTATCTGTCTGTCTATCTGTCTGTCTATCTGTCTGTCTATCTGTCTGTCTATCTGTCTGTCTATCTGTCTGTCTATCTGTCTGTCTATCTGTCTGTCCATATGTCTATCTATCTGTCTGTCTATCTGTCTGTCTATCTGTCTGTTTATCTGTCTGTCTATCTATCTGTCTGTCTATCTGTCTGTCTATCTGTCTGTCTATCTGTCTGTCTGTCTATCTGTCTGCCTATCTGTCTGTCTATCTGTCTGTCTATCTGTCTGTCTATCTGTCTGTCTATCTGTCTGTCTATCTGTCTGTCTATCTGTCTGTCCATATGTCTATCTATCTGTCTGTCTATCTGTCTGTCTATCTGTCTGTTTATCTGTCTGTCTATCTATCTGTCTGTCTGTCTATCTGTCTGTCTATCTGTCTGTCTATCTGTCTGTCTGTCTATCTGTCTGTCTATCTGTCTGTCTATCTGTCTGTCTATCTGTCTGCCTATCTGTCGGTCTATCTGTCTGTCTATCTGTTTATCTGTCCCTTTATCTATCTGTCTCTCTATCTATATGGTTTTTTCAATTTATCTGTCAATTTCACAGTTCGCATGTCTGTCGATATGACATGAACTGTCATTTGCCTGTCAACTTGACAGTATATCTGTATTTCTCCACATATGTCTTGTCTCATGTTTCTGGCAAAATTAACCGTCTTAAAGCAACACAAACTCTCATACTATTGCCTAAACTTGACTTGGAATTGAAAACCTAAGAAAATACTAGAACTCATTTATGCAACTAGAAAAAGGTGTAGGTTGATATAAGGGTGTACAAGTAATACAAAACATTTTGATGCCTATGTTCTACTACTAATCATTTATAAAATTTTAACAACCTTATTTTCCTGCTTTTATTTTTCTACGCCTTCGCAGCGCATCGGCTATACAGAACAGCTAAAGTAGCTTGCTAAGACATTCGTATGCCTTCAACATAGGTACCTACACAAAAATACCCCAAATTTTCACCTCATTCTAGTTGCTGTTGTTGTTTTCATGTCGTTTTTGGTATTACGTTTATAGTTTTGAACTCAACATAACATACATCCTTATTATTTAGTACAAAGATATTCTACTCACGTTTCAGCCCGAAAGTTAACCGGTCTTATAGTATAGCTCTAAAAATGTATACCTACAAAATATACACCAACTATATCAACTATAACTACCCTCCAGGATCAACAGATTTCTTATTTCTCTCTTCTATTTTCGTCTTCATTTAGGATATTTTTGCTTTCCTTTTTCTTTTTTAATAAAACAAAAGTATGTATCTAAAGCCAAAACCAGAAAGGACGAAGAACTATACATACCGGGTTTCATCTTCATCTTCATTCTGAACAAACAACCTTCAACTATAATTTGAATTGTAGTATACATTCTGGTGGAATGCCTTATGCTTCATGCCTTAGCAGCCTTTACTCGCAGGATACCGTTGGCCATTCTTTCAAATTGAAATACGGCTCTGAAATTGCCGAGGGGTGCCTTTAATATGCGCACCCTCATTAATGTTGTTGAGAGTATAAGAAGTCAGTGTGGTAGCTAGAAGATGTAGAATGTACCTACATATGTATACTCGTAGATAGATAGATGGAGGATTGCTGCTTTCCTATCTAACGCGTATTAAGTGGGGCCAAAGATACCGTTAATGATGACGATAGAGGGATTAGAGCACGTCTCGCGGTGGATGGAGGGTCGAAAGGTTTTGAATACGACTTAAGATGCCTTCCAGCGAAATGTGTTTTCTTTTGTTTAACCTATAAGATGTGAACATATCTTCATACCTATCTACGAGAAATAAAAGGTGTCTCACATACAAAAGATCGCACTTCTGCCTACTTTTTTTAGTTTATTTTATTTTGTAGAACATCAGAGTCAGCAAACGATGTTTGCACTAAGATAAGGAATTCACTTTCATTTCTAATGAGCACCCATCTGATAAAAATAGAAACGAGTAGTTCATTGTATCAAAAAACTTAGGTATCAAATTTCAAGGATTTTGATATTCAAAGGACGATACGGGAACGGCGGCGGCGGTGCTGCAATAACAATAAATATAGAGACGAAAGTTGTGCTTTGTTTTAATGGTTTGATGATGTGATTTTATTAAAGGAATTCCACCATTTCTAGGGATACCTAGATTTTATGCAGAATCCAATTTATAATAATAACAACAAAAATATGAATGAATAAAGTTTTACTATTATTTTTAATTGTTTTTGTTTGTGTGATTTTTTTTTATTTTTTTTTTAAATTTTTTTTTTTACGGTTTGGGGAAAATAGGTCAATGAAAATATAATGATGGTAATGATTTTAGGGAGTGTTGCGAGGAGATAAAATTTTAATATAAAAATATAAATGAAGCAATTTAACAGAGTTATAGAATTTTTTTTTTAATTCTTTAATTTTCAAGAATATTAAAATAAAAATTAATGATTTTGTCTATATAAACGAATAAAATGGACATTGAAAAGTGTAATAACCTCAAATAAATATTTATGGGAATTTTAATAGATTTTTCGATTTTCTGACGAAACGATACTTGCTTTCTTTAGGTAAATGGATTTAATTTTATTTTATGATTAACGATAAAATAAGTAATTGTATTTTAATTGAATGGGAAGATTTGAAAACTTCATGTCTTGCTTATTAACTTCCCATAGGAAGTTATTGTTATTATGTGTTGATATCTTGTTTACTGTAATTAACATTGGAGTTACGATAGTAGGGAAATCGAAAAGAACGTTCCGATGATTCCGTCTGTGTGTCTGCCTATGTCCCCTTATAAATATTTTTTTCAAAAATGCAAAATTAATTCGAATTAGTATCTCGAAAACGGCCCGATAGATTTTTATGAAATTTTCTCTGTATATATCTCTCCATAAAACCGTGATGGATGTTCCTCCATCCATGAAAGGCTCCAGAAGTGATTTAAATAGTAAACTTTTTCTGGACAAGCTCTTAATAAAATCCAAAAGAGGCTGGGATGCGACCCGCACTGATAACTTCCCATCCCATCTGTCAATTTGTCTTGCTTAAAAGGTTTGTAGGTTTCCGTGTTTTGTTAAAAAAGGCGTCAGTTGAAGTATTAAAAAAAAATTTAATCACCAACAGTACTTTGCATAATGATAAAATAGTTTGATTTTAAAATCAATTTTTGTAAACGACATTTTTAGTAGAATTTCCTAAAAGTTTTTATTTCTTATATAAACAAATACAAATTGGATGAATGAAATTAATTTGAATCCAATATCTTCTATTGTTCACGATCACGAGATATCGAGAACCGAACATCAATTTTACCAAATTTGCGTACTATTTTTTGTAGATGCAAAACGAACTGTTGCATTTTTATATAAAATTTACTGAATGTCGAAAACAATATTTTCTGTGAGATAAAATAAGTTTGAAGCCAATATTTTTGAAAAGATATTTGAGTCGAAAATCAATTTTTACCAACTTTTATTAATTTGTTTGTAAAAAAAACTGTCAATTCGGTTTTTCTCAAAATTTTACTGAACTTTGAAAACAATATTTTCTGAAAGATAAAATTATTTAAAATCAATATCTCATAGTTTTTTTAAAGATATTTGAGTCGAAAATCAATGTTTAACCAACTTTTGTTAATTCTTTTTTTAGGTTTTTAATTTTTATAAGAAAAGTGTCAATTCGATTTTTTGCAAAATTTTACCAGATGTCAAAAACGTTATTCTTCGTTGAACAAAATTGTTTTGGAGATAAAATCATTTTTTGTTCGTAAAATTTTTGAAGTGACAAATATTTAATTAAGAGTTTCATTTTTTTTTGGGAAATCTCTTAACCCAAGAACTATTTTAAGAAATTGACCTCTTTATTTTTAAACATGAAAAATTATGAAACAAAACGCTTAAAAAACTATACGTGTCGCACATTTGTTTTTTTGAAAAATGCATCAAAATCTTAAGTTCGTCACGTTTTACCACTTAAAATGTTATCATTATTATTATTAATTTATGCCTAATGTTAAAATACTATCTTTAGACCTTAAATTTTTCTCTTTTTCTAGGGGTTATGTTTTTGCTTTGAAACACTGTAAAAACTTTTTACACAAAACATGAATATTGACACCAACTCCATACATATATATATTGATAAAGTAAAAATAACTAATTGCATCCTTCGCTGTGAGTGCATCATGCATGGTCCATCAACATCCTTCCGTTTTTAACATCGAACACTCTCAAGGACACTTCCTAACGAGCGAGTGACTATACGACACGAAATTATTATGCCATTCGATTTTTTATTTTACGGCGCTCCGTCGTTAGTCGATTGTTAAAAATAGGAAACTCTCCATAAAAATAAACCAAAATGAAAACAAAACAAAAATTTTAAAAAATCCACGTTAACACAAACAAAAATGAATTCATTTTTCCTTCAATTTCAATCACAAAATTTACGATCCATAAAATGTTCATTTTGTTTTTCCAGCCAATAAAAATATTAAATGGCCAAAATGTAATCAACAAAACTTTGTTGTCGAGTAATGGAAATTGAGATAGATGATGTAGGGGGAGGGGAGGGGATAGTTACGGCCTCAATATAGTTCAAAAAAATAATAATAAGTCGGATGATGTTGATGATCTGAATCTCTATGTGGCTAAAGAGTAAAAATCTGACAATAAATTGAAATGGCTAAATGACTGAACGTGCGTAACAAACGTGTCGAAATGTTTGGCCAGAACCAGAACCCATCACCATCACTAGAACCAGAACCAGGAACCAGACCTATCAGAGCCATAAGTGAGTACAGACAGAGTATGTACTACATATTACATTGAAGGTACGAGCACAATATGAATTAAAGTTAACAATGCATGAAGTGAAATGTGGCAAAAACTTAATTGAATTAAATTGCGGAATCATGGAATTGGTTAAGTGGAAGCGGCAAGATAGTTCTTTATTGTAAATTCAAACGGATAAAGTGTTTATAATGTATACAAGTAGTTGAAGCAGTAGGAGTGAGTAGACGGTACAGTATTTTTAAAGCGAGGTTAAGTGGTGTACATATATCATTTGGGAAGTGGAAACAAGGCATTGGCAAAATATTGAGTCAATATTTTATCCAAAACTGACATTTAAAGTAGGAAAATAATCTTATATAAGAACAAGTTATTTTTTTAATCCTTTTGCTAGCTACTAAAATATTAAAATCATTGTAATAAAAATAGTACATCTGAACCCACCTAAAGAGTTACAGTGCAGGAACAATAAAAAAATAATCTTAAAAGCAGAGTCTTTTATTGAATACAGTTAAATCATAACTATGACTTTTGACTTCCAAAATAACTTTGAGTTTTAACATAAGAGTTAAGTTTTTTTTTAAAGTCATTGCTTGAAGTCAATTGACTCATAGTTAAAAAGACTGCATTCAAATTTCATACTGTATTTATTAAAATTTTGCTCCAATATGTGCGGGCCCCACTACTAGATAAAAGGCCGACGCAACGTTTGTAGGAACCAAGCTGTTATGAGTTAGAAAGATACGCAGCATTGTAAAAACATAAGACATTCACTACATGCTGTTCATTTGTGATGAGGTGTGGGTGACTGAGGCTGGGACATTACCACTGATTTCAGAATCCCACACAAGAAGAAAAACTGAAAAACTTCAAGGTCTTTTCTATACCTACTTTTCATTTCATTTAATATGTATGTTCCTCAAATTCTTAAATCTTCTCTTTTGTTTGGTTTCCTCAATGTTCTAAAAGGTGTTTTAATTGGCGCGGGTAGATTCTTCGCAGTTCACAAGAAGTCGGCCTTTCGCAGACTTCAACTTGGAGAATCTTGCGTCGGGACTTGGGCATACACCCGTAAAAGATCCAACTGACCCAGGAGCTCAAAATTCATCAGCATAGACAACGCCGTTTGTTCCCTGACTGGGCTTCGAATCGTTTGGAAAAGGACCCCAATTTTTGCCGAAAAATCATCTTTAGTGACGAGGCGCATTTTTGGATGAATGGATGTGTTAACAAACAAAATTGCCGTTTATGGGACGACACCAACTAACGCTAGGTGCACTTCAAAAAGTTACCGTTTGGT
Organism: Eupeodes latifasciatus; assembly: GCA_920104205.1. Classification (NCBI taxonomy): domain Eukaryota; kingdom Metazoa; phylum Arthropoda; class Insecta; order Diptera; family Syrphidae; genus Eupeodes; species Eupeodes latifasciatus. The sequence goes on from OV049926.1 coordinate 19,297,255, forward strand.
GTGGATTTTGGGCCGGTGGCGTAATTGGTCCGTACTCTATTAGTGAGGCGGTCACCGTCAACAGCGAGCGCTACATAACGATTATAACTAATTTCTTATGGCCCAAATTGAACCATATGGACCTAGACGAAATGTGGAGGAACGCACTACGTGCCACACAACAAACGCCACAATTGACATTTTGCATGAACGTGTGAGGGTAAGGTTATCTCTCGCAGGGGTGATGTGAATTGGCCACCAAGGTCATGCGATTTGACCCCGTTAGGCTTTTTCCTGTAAGGTTTCTTGAAGTCGCAGGTCAAATTTCTCAAGGTCAATATGTCCGTACGTTGGCGACGTTTTTTTCGTCGTCCATAGCTCAAAACCAGAAAGATATCGACTTCAAATAAATTTTGTTAAACAGATAATAGTGCAGAAAGATGCAGAAAGGGCTCTCAAGAAAATTGCGTGGGTGGTTTTTTTTTACCATAGCAGTTTAAAGAAAAGGTGACAATTTTGGTTATCCCTAAATATCTCACGAACCGATAACGCTAGAGACTTGAATTAAATTTTATATTATATATTGTAACGTGATACCAAATAAATATGTTTTTGGAAAAAAATTCAATTTCCGTTTTTTTTTTATAAATCAAAAAAAAAACTGTAAAAAAATTTGTCACCTCGAAAATTTTACAAATAAAAAATGGTTTTATCTCCAAAACAATTTTGTGCAACGAAAAATAACGTTTTTGATATCAGGTAAAATTTTGAGAAAAATCGATTAGACATTTTTTTTATAAAAAATAAAAACCTAAAAAAAACATTACCTACTCAAAGTTGGTAAAAATTGAATTTCGACTCAAACATCTTTTCAAAAATTTGAGATTATGGCTTCCAACTAATTTTAACTTATAAGAAATATTGTTTTCAGCTTTTAACAAAAAATAATAACCTAAGAAAAAATTTAAATTAATTTTATTTAAAAAAAAAATTGTTTTCAACATTCAATAATTTTTTTTTATAAAAATCTAACAGTCAGTTTTTTCATACAAATTAAAATCTATACAAAAAATAGTACCTACGCAAAATTGGTAAACATTGATGTTCGGTTCTCGATATCTCGTGAATAATAGAAAACATTGGCTTCAAATAAATTTCATTCATCCAATTTGTATTTGTTTATATAAGATATAAAAACTTTTAAGAAATGCTACTAAAATTGTTAAAAATTGGTTTTCGGAATAAAAATCTAGTACTAAACCAAAATATATTTTGAAATCAAACTATTTATCATATGCAGAATATCGTTTTTAATTTTTAAAATTTTTAGAACAATTTAACTGATAACTTTTTTAACAACAGCTTCAAAAGTGACACTTGCCAAAATAGTTTGCTTGTCATAACTAAAACTCTTATCGGGAATCCATATACGAGTAGATTCTAAAAAAATATCAACGGATATTGAGTAGCTTACTAGTTGCTTTTAATCAGATTTCGACTTTTAACCAGTGTGTACGGCTTTTGTTCAGCGTAAAAGATCTACTAACCACCAGATTTCGGACGGCTTTTAACTGGTTCATCAACAGTATTCAACCGGATTTTCAATCCTTTATAACGACTTATTAAAGCATTTTGAATGACCCATTAATGGATTTTTCCAAATGATTTTTGTCAAGGCTCTTAATCATAACGTTTTTCATCAAAGAGTACAAACTTCTAAAAAGTTTGTATTCCTGTTTTAAAAGATTTCTTTTGAATTTAAACACTTTACTACTGGTATAGAAAAGTTATCGTTAGAAGAAGATCTTGTTACTCGAATTACCGTATTACTGATAGAGATAGTGATAGCTTTGGATCTTAAAGTGAAATGGATATGAATGTTAACAATTGTCTTGAACCCCATATAAATATCTATACCCGTCAAATTGAAAATACTAAAATAAAACATTACATCTGTGCTAATATAAGATTCTTAAACACGCATTATGCTCTGCTCTTGTCAAATTACTGTTTTTCAAAATCAATCTTAAAACTATGCTCATTAACAAATTCTGAACTTAAAAATATTGTTAATATTGAATTTTGTACTATAGTATTTTACCCATACAGTATTTCGACCCTAACCAAGCCTGTCAGAATCTCCATAAAGTCTCGAAATCTTCCAATTATACTGAGAAAGGTGTCAACTTGGAGATTACCTATTTAGTAAAGTAAGATGGTGCTACTCTAACCTCTAGGTAGAGTTTATGTCATGCAGCATTTTCATAAGCATCCAGACAATCAAAATATTTCCAGTTTCCTTAACATGTTAAAAACTTAAGTCAATACTTAGTTATGGTTCGTGCTTTTGAACTATTTCCACCAAGCTTTATGTCTTAGTGGTTAGAAGTGTTAACACATTGTTCTCTCATAAAAGGATTATTTTTTTAATGATCAGCAGTTTAAAAATAGCATTTAAGTTTTAAAATATTCTTTTTTACTCAAACAAATCATCAAATATTTAAATTTTGTAAAATTTGGAATAGGTACCTTGCATTATAGTTAAAATCACCTTGAGTTAAAACAATTACCTTGGGTATAACAAAATCATACCAAGTCATGATATCTCATCAATTTCTTTTGATTGAAAACAACGTATGTATAAAATATTCCATCTCACTATCCTAAACTTCGCCCATCAACATTGTCTTAAATCATAAAAAAGGATAACAAAAACAACGAGAAAAACAATTTTCCCTCGATGATTTGAATTTGAATTCTATTTTACGATAAGATTATCCCAGCACATAAAACAGAACATCCTTTTTCCACAAAAATATCCTTGTTGTTCACTACTATTACCATATGGTTCGCCTCATACATATTGATATGGCCATCATTGTTCCAACCAACCAACCAAACGAACGTAACGTAACTTTATTGTTTCTCTCCACAAATTTGTTTATTTATTCAAATTTTTGGGGGAAACGGAGAGATATCGCCCGAAGAAATCGTTTGCAAAATTGAAAGAGCTGAACAAAAATATACGAGTATATCGCAGTTCATCACATCACATCGGGATGGTTTTTAGCTTTTTTTGTTTTGGGGGTAATATCGTTTGGTACTTCATTTAAAATGCCCTCTAAAATGGTTATTTTTTCGAACCACAGAAAAACACACCCACACACATCACACAGAAGAGGAGGATTGCTCTTCGATTTGAATAAAGTGATTTTTTTTTTAAATTTATAAAAATCATTTCTGTGAACTTTTGTCATTATCTGGATGATAGTAGGTGAAGGAATTTTGTTGAGTTTTCTATTTTCCCTAAATGGTCAATTTAACCACATTTTAGTGTAGTTTTGAACTTTTTAAAAATATATTAGCAAAGAATTACATGTGTACGAGTAGGTATGCATAGTGTGGTGTCTCAAGATTTCGTAGAATTTCCCAAGAGGAAATAATTTATTTTAGCTTTCAAAGAAAGGGCTCTTAAGTTTCGTTTGAGTGATTTACATTTTTGAAGGCAATTTTTTTTTTTTTTTTGTAACACTATCAAATCTTTGTCTAAACGAAAGCTTAAAACAAGCTTTATTTTATGAACCATGAACACAATACAAAGAATGTTTTGAAATTTTATAAATAATCAATCTAGGCGTTATTTTCTTCGAGAATATCATTGCCTGACATTTAATCGAGTTAAGGTGAAGTCGATTCTTTTTTAAACTAAATACAAAAACTGTTTATATTTACTTGGAGTAGTAAATGATCGTTTAGAGATTTGTACGTTTATAAATATTTTCATATCTCAAAGACTAAAATGTTAATAAGGCATACAAAAATGATTACATCATTGATAGCTAAGATTAAGAGTATTGGTCCTGAACGAATACCCTGAGGAACTCCTAATTTGGCAATAAAAGCGTTGGGAAAGAAATTTACCTAGTAAGACTTGTTTTGAAATAAGAATGAATCCATGAGGTGAATTGAGGAGGAAATCCAATTGCCTTAAGCTTAAATGTTATGATAACAGGTGTTTTTTGCAAAGGTATAGAACTTTTGAGTTGGTGACACTTTTTAAACTGGCTTTAATTTTGTCAGTGTTTTGTGTTTGATTTAGTGCCTGACTACTAAACAACGATTTTAAATGGTGCTCATTTATTTTGAAAATCATGGTTCTGTTCAAAATACGTTTCATGTGAATTTTGTATAGCGTTGAAGCTCACTTTTGGTTGAATGGATGCGACAATAAAAAAAAAACTCCATATTTGGAGTAATGGGAGTCTGCTAATTTTAATTGAGGTATTGCTTTATGGTTTGTTCGAATAATTGGTTCCTTCCTTGAAAACGATGCTGGAGAGAATGTTATAATTAACAATATAATAATAATATAGACTAACGAACACTGACTTTTTCGTTCATCAATTGAACAAAATATGCATCAGGAGCTATTGTTTCAACAACACGGCGCAATATATCAAACATTTCGCGCCACAATTGATTTGTTGAAGGAAACGTTTGATAACCGAATAGTTTCAAGTTAAGGACCTGGGCCCTTGAATTGGCCTTCAAGATGGTGCGATTTAACACAGTTTCTGTGGGGATATGTGAATTTGAGATTTATCGCCAATAAACTTAAAATGATTGACTACTTTGAGGACAACAATAGCTGCGTCATTGGCGATATACGGTCACAAATGTTGGAGAAAGTCAACGAAAATTTAACCTCCCGATTAGATTACATCGGATCCAGCCATGGCAGTCATATGTTAGAAATTATATTCCATTTCACAGTTTTATACCTTTAAAAGAGAACCTTTTATTATAAGAAAGTTGGTCAGAAGCTCAAGTATCAGTATCATACACTCGAGTTCGAGTATCAGTGTAAATATACTCGAGCTCTTGGCGAAGTTCTTGGTTTATTGAGCGCTGTAATAAATACCTTCCTTTATAGTATTGAACATTTGTCTAAGCTTAGAGATGAAAATATGTGAAGAAGGGGATGCTAATATTGAGTAACATTTAAACAGCTTAAATGGAGGACTAACATCCATTTCTGGTCGACAAAATTACGTATTTTTTTCGAGAGCACAAACAAAACAATACTTTTTTAAAAGATTAAGGCCCATTTACTGAAATGAAACTTAAATAAATATTTATATTCAATATAAACGATTCTGTTCTAGTTTTTTTTTCTACGTAAATTTTCACATAATAAGCTAATGAAATACTTAAGCTACTTAAGTTTCGTTCTACCAAATGGCCTTAAGATGTCCGAAATACGGATCTGACCTTTAAATTCTTCTATCTCATCAGTTTTTTAAAATATACCCTTTTAAAAATGCTTACAACAATCAAAAATGGGGTTTTTAAGTTAAATTAAAACTCAAAATATCTCGAAACAATAAATTGTACAATGATTTTCCAAAGTACACATTTTTCTCTTCTAAATACAATTTACATTTAAATTTGTGGTGAAACCGCTGCTGTTAGAATACTTTCCAGAGAGTTTTTAATTTTCAATCGTTATGAAAAATCATAAATTGTCTTAAATAAACTTTTTAACTTTAGCAAGAATAAAAAAAATTGGGTTTTTGATATATAACTCATTTATATTTTAAAATAAATTTACACCAATAATGTTAGAATATCTTATTTTGTTGAAATATAAAGGGTGATTTCTTAGCTATTATCTTTTTGGTAACATTGGTTTAAACAGCTGACGCACGTTTCGTGTTTTGTTTCACTGTCAAACATCTTCAGTTTCGTCTGTAATTTAACCATGAATCGTCTTACAAACGAACAACGCTTGCAAATTATTGAAATTTATTATCAAAATGCGTGCTCTGTTAAGAAGTTTCATCGCGCGCTTCTTCCATTTTATGGTCAGTTTAATCGAACCACTGGAAGCGGCTATTCGGGCTATTGTGACTAAATTTCGCACCAAATTTAAATTGTTGGACATAAGACCACCAACACGCTTACGTAGAGTGCGAATTGAAGAAAATATCGTAGCTGTTTCGGACAGAGTTATCCATTACCATTACCATCAATTATCGATTCGTCGCCGTTTGCAGCAGTTGGGCCTCAACAACGTGGAAAATTTTGCGGAAGGATTAAGGTGTGATTCTTTTCAAAACACAGCAGGTTAAAGAATTGAAGCTAAACGATTCACTGCAACGTAAAATTTTCTGTGAATGGGCTCTTGGAAAGTTGGCCGAAGATCCACTTTTTTACCGAAAAATTGTGTTCAGCGACGAAGCTAATTTTTATCTCAATGGGTTAGTAAATAAACAGAATTGCAGATTTTGGAGTGAATGTCAGCCTGAAGCATTGCAAGAGCTACCAATGCATCCAGAAAAAGTCACAGTTTCGTGCGGTTTATGAGATGGTGGCATTATTGGACCGTACTTCTTCAAAGATGATGCGAATCGTAACGTAACTGTGAATGATGAGCGCTACCGTGAGATGATATTTATCTTTTTTTGCCCAAAATGCAAGAGCTTGACTTGAATGACATGTGGTTTCAACGGTGCCACATGCCACACAGCACGCGAAACAATGGACTTATTGAGAGGCGAGTTCGGTGAACATTTCATTTCACGTTTGGGACCGGTCAATTGGCCACCTAGACCGTGCGATTTAACGCCTTTAGACTGTTTTTTGTGAGGCTATTTTAAAGCTTATGTCTATACAGACAATCCCGCTTCAATTGACGCATTGGAAGACAACACTAAAGCATTTATTCGTGAGATACCGGCCGATATGTTAGAAAGAGTATGCCAAAATTGGACTCAGCGGATGGATCATTTGAGACGCGTTTAAGGTCAACATGAAATAATCTTCAAACATTAAATTATATGGACCGTACTATCGATTCGAATAAAGATTTCATGCATTTTTCTGAATTGTATGTGTTTTTTTTTTGAAAAACTTTCCTACAGCTTTTAAAAAATCACCCTTTACAAATTTGGTCCATTATTTCGCATACATACATTTTATTGCAAGCAAAACATGTTTATACTTGAATCGAGGAGACTAAACAGCTTTCAGTTCTATAGGTATTTGCATCACAAACCACTTTATTGTGGAGTGATCACACACTTGACATCGCCAAAAATGCTGCTAAGTGTTTAGGTTTTCTCCAACGATGTAAGAAGTTCTTAACCCCCTCTGATCTGGCTATAATTTACAAAACTTTTAATTATCCAAAACTCGGGTACCTATAATTGTCATATTTGGGATGGTGCCCGGCCCCAATAACGTACTTGATTCTTTTGGATAGAATTGAAAAGAGAACTCTAAAAATGATAGAAGATCGTTCTCTTACCGAGACATTTGCTTCTCTTCCACACCGGCCGGCGCAAGGTCTCATGCCTAACACTGTTTTATCTTTATTTTTATAAAAAAGCTCTAGTGAAATAGCCGGTTGCATTCCTCCCCTTAAACAATTCAACCGTAATACCCGTACTTCTAGAAATGCCCATATCAGTTTACCCTTGAACCCTATTTCGGATGTGTACTGTTAAGTACAAGGATTCTTTATTTTGCCGCACTACACGAATGTGGAATGCTTTACCAGACTCATTACAATGTGCAGACATTCAAAACCAATTTGCATCGATTTCGTCTTTCTAATCCTATCCTTCTTTTCGAATTACCCGCAATGTGTCTAATCATTATAAGGGTATTCATAACACCTTTATTTTATTTTAAATTCGATTAAAATAAATACTTACATTTCATCAAATATTGTTTGTATTCAATTATTTTAATTTTCTTCTTTATAAAAATTCTCTTAGGTAGAGGTTGTAAAATAACTTCAAAAATAAAACATTCAACCATTCAGAATTAAAGTCCATTCCATTGGCATTTGAATACTCCAAAGGATATTCTTCCTTTGATATTTACATAAAACATATACAGACATAATCATCATAATCGTGTAAAGTGTGTGTAGTTGATATCTTAAATAAATTCAGCAAACAAGCATGTCAACATTGTATATTTTATTTGTTTCTATAATATTATTCATCTATATGTTGTGGAATATGTGCAAAAAGGATATTTTCTTCTATGTATGTATTATATACAATTTTACCATAAGGAAGAAATGTACTGTAGGAGTAGAGTAGGTATGTGGATGTGGTATAGTAAAGTTGTAAAGCTTTTTCATTTTTATGTGTCAAAAAAACAAATAGCTACTCGTATGTTGTTAAAATAACCATAAACATCAGTGGCACGTTTTCGGATTAAATTTGTACATAAATATATTCTAGAATAGGTTAGGTAAATATTTGTGTAAATCAAAAGCAATAAATAATATCGTGACATTTAATTTTTTGGTTTGAAATTTGAGGGATAAGTAAAGTATGAAGAACAAGGTTGGTTTGCGATTTAGTAGCAAGTTTTTTAAATTTGCTTTCAATTTGCAAGGCATATCCTTGTCATAAAAGGAGTTTTCCTTCAACATAACTATAGGTTGTTTTATAAAAGGCGGGTTGATTTTAAATTGAATAAAACAAGTTGTATGAGATATAACTTTTTATGTTTATTAGAGAACCTATCAATGATATTATGTATGAAATATATAAGTTTTAAGCATAAATTAGGCTAAATGGCATTGATTATGTTGTATTTGAGTGGCGCAGTGGTTTTCGGTTTATTTACATAGATCTGCGACTTAAGAAAGTCCCACAAAAAAAGTCTTAAGGGTAAAATCACGCAATCCTGATGGGAAATTTACGTAGCCTCGGCGTGAGATATAAATGCCATGAAAGCACCTAGAATACGAGTATATTGTGTCTTGAGTTGTTGAAACCATGTGTCTTCGGCGTCCATATCATAAACAAGAAGATAGTGATCATCGACCTATGGCGATCGCCATTGACGGTGATAGTGTGGCTAGCATCATTTTTGATGAAGTACGGACCGTTGACACCTCCAGCCTAAAATTCACACCAAACAAGAGGCTCGGATGCGACCCACACTGATAACTTCCCATCCCGTCTGTCGATTTGTCTTCCTTAAAAGTTTGTAGGTTTTCGTGTTTTGTTAAAAAAGTTATCAGTTAAATCTAATATATAAAATTCTCCTGTCACAGTGTTAGTTGCCATACTCCTCCGAAACGGCTTAACAAATTCCAATGAAATTTTGCATATACATTCGGTAGGTCTGAGAATAGGTTTTTATCTATTTTTTATATTCCTAAGTGCTATTTTTAATTGCATCAACATTCAACATCGTACACGGTGCACGATCTTACGATAGTTTTCAGTGACGCTATGTAGAATGAAGCATTGATTGCTATTGAGGATCTTTGCGTTATCATTGCCAACTTACCACTGAGTCATTTCGGTATGCATTCACCAAATCGAAATGCATCTGATTTAATAGACACTGAATTAAATCGTGAACTACAATACAATACTGTAGAAATGGCAGCGATTTTATTGCTCGCAATTACCGACTAATGAATGAAGAAAAAAGAACCATTTATGACCACATCATGCTCGCAGTTTTGGCAGGATAAGGTGGATTCTTTTTTTTTGATGAACCAGGTGGAACTGGCAAAACATTCCTTATTTCGCTAATTCTTGTTAAAATACGATCAAATAATGGTATTGCATTTGCTGTTGCTTCTTCTGGCATTGCGGCAACTTAATTGGATGGAGGCAGAACAGTTCACTCAGTATTTAAACTACAAAATATTCAAAATAACCCAGACGCGGTGTGCAATATAAAGACACAATCATCCATGGCCACAGTGCTGAAACAGTATAAAATTATCATCTGGGATGAATGCAATATGGCACCCAAACATTCGCTTGAGGCGTTGAACATCAGGACATTGAAAGATATATCTACAAAACAATGACAGACTCTTTGGCGGCACTTTTTTACTCTTTTCAGGTGATTTCAGACCAACACTTCCCGTTATTCCGCGTTCCACGAACGCTGATGAGATCAATGCGTGCTTTAAATCATCGCCACTGTGGCGTAATGTTGAAAGAGTACAACTGAAAGTAAATATGCGTGTTCAAATGCGTCAAGATCCATCCGCTGAAACATACTCAAAACAACAGTTAGATATAGCCGACGGAAAATTTACTACAGATGAAATTGGATGCATAACATTACCGGTCGATTTCTGCACAAGATAATTTACAAAATGCTTTCATTGACCAGATATTTCCTGATAGTGTTATACAAATCTATTGATACAGTTTGTGATGCTACCGAAGCTGTAAATTATCCAACTGAGTTTTTGAACTCATTGGATTTATCGGGCATGCCACCGCATAATTTACAACTGAAGGTTGGATCTTTGGTAATTTTGCTTCGAAATTTGAACACGCCTCGGTTGTGCAACGGCACGCGATTAGTAATTACAAAATTGCTGAAAAATGTTGTCGAAGCCATAATTCTAAATGGCAAATTCAGAGGTAAAAATATATTATTACCGCGAATCCCTATTATACCCACAGATGTGCCAATCCAATTCAAAAGCCTTCAATTTCCAATTAGATTGGCATTTGCAATGACTATCAATAAGTCTCAACGCCAAACGATGCCTGTCTGCGGCTTAGATTTGAGCACTTCATGTTTTTCACACGTACAATTATACGTGGCATGCTCTCGAGTGGACAAACCAACCAGTTTGTTTGTATTGGGGAATGATGGGATCAAAAAAAATATCGTACACTCTGTTGCATTAAGGAATTGATATTGTTTTTTGTAGTATTGTCATAATTAGCGATATGTATATAATTTTAAAGAATTAATTTTTATAAATTAAAACAATTTGTTTGGTGATTTGTTATTTTAATATTTTGTCAATGTTTACAGTTATTTTAATATTTTGTCATCGTTTACAGTGCTCTATACCTATCCCACTTATATACCACATCCTTACAAACTTACAATAAGTTATTTATTTCTATCAAAATATTCTCTAGAAATTATTTATATGACAAAGCAACGTTTGTCGGGTCAGCTAGTTATTCTAAAAAAATTAAAAATAACCAACAATATTTTGGATAGGATGAAATAGTTTGATTTCAAAATCTATTTTTGTTAACGAGATTTTTAGTCGTTGACCGATTTTTACCAATTTTAGTAGAATTTCTTAAAAGTTTTTGTTTTTTATATAAACAAATACAAATTGGATGAATAAAATTAATTTGAAGCCAATGTTTTCTATAATTCACGAGATATCGAGAACCGAACATCAATTCTTACCAAATTTATGTACTATTTTTTGAAGATTTTATTTCTTTAATGAAAATACGGACTGTTGGATTTTTATAAAAAAAATTACTGAGTCTAGAAAATAATATTTTGTGTGAGATTAAATTAGTTTGAAGCCAATATTTTTAATTTTTGAAAAGCTATTTGAGTCGAAAGTAAATTTTTACCAACTTTGAGTAATGTTTATTTTTTACGTTTTTATTTTTTATAAGAAAACTGTCACTTCGATTTTTCCCAAAGTTTTACCAGATGTTAAAAACGTTATTGTTCCATGAACAAAATTGTTTTGGAGATAAAATAATTTTTTGTTCGTAAAATTTTCGAGGTGACAAATATTTTTTTTCAATTTTTTTTTTAGTTTTATAAAAAACCCGTAAATTGGATTTTTTTCCAAAAATATAGTAATTTTGTATCACGGTACAATATATAATACAAAATGTAATTCAAGTCTCAAGCGTTGTTGGTTCGTTAGATATTTAGGGTTAACGAAAATTTTCACCTTTTTTTTAAACTGCTATGGTAAAAAAAAAACACCCACGCAATTTTTTGATAGTCATTATTGAATCTTTCTGCATTATCTGTATAACGAAATGTATTTGAAGTCGATATCTCTACTGGTTCTTGAGCTATGAACGACGAAAAAACGTCGCAAACGTACGTACACACTTACGAACAGACATCTCTCTAAAAATCTTTTATTTCGACTCTAGGGACCTTGAAACGTCGAGAAATGTCAAAATTCGAAAAATCGGACCGATTACAATAACTTTATTTGGATGAATTGGCACCTCGTGAGGTTCACGGATTGGAGGATTGGTGTCATACCATGCGACAATTTTGCTTATCCATGGACCCATTCATCTTATCCCCCTTAGCCTTATCGCTAAAGATGATTTTTCGACCGAAATTTGGAGCAACTTCTTCTTATAATAAAGTTGTACCATTTTCACGTGGTGCTATGAAGATTTGTCTTTAGTGATTGATTAAGAAATATAACTTTGACAGAAAGTAAAGGAAACAAAATGTCCACTTCGAGATGTCAAAATCAACCCGTCAATATTGGAAAACCAAATATAATAAAAACCCGATCTGGATTTTGTAGCATTTCGCTAAAAACAATTTCAAAAAGCTTATTTCCGTTTCCTTCTAAGGTGGCCCAAGGCCTTAAGAATTACTAAATATTGGAAAAGAAGACAAATTGTATCTTTACACAATTGTACAATTTTTCAAATGTATAAAACATTTAGTTTTCTTTCGAAAATATTGAAATAATTAACATCGTAATCATCTTACATAATTTATGGAATACAATTTAAAACTTAAAGCCTAGTTGTACATTTTACTACGTACCTTAAAACATTATGTAGGCTAGGTACACTCCTGATAAAATATTGTTGCTATCGTTGTTTAAGGTTACTTGTCTCTAACATTATTTGAAAAAAAAAAACGACGCCAATTAAATGGGGAGGCATATCTACCCGAAAGTTTCAACATTCATGCCTAATGGTCCATATTTCGTAATGAACTTAAACAAACATTTAAACGGAAAATATTAAACTCACATTGCAGTTAAAAAAAAAACGCTGGACATTTTATTCTTCATGCTTCATTTGACTAAGTTTTTGTAATAAAATTATTCATCTTTACCAAAAATAAGGACTCAGATCCTACATTACAAAAATCACACCAAGGCTTCCCTTACCTGTGCCGAAGTATTATAATTTTTATGTTTGTTTTAAGTAGAAATAATCACTTCATCTTTTGGTCTGTATTCATCTGGAAAAGTATGATAACCACAAAAGCGTTTAGGGCAATTTAAAAATCCTATAAACTCTTAAGCTCTATGAGATACCTATACATTATATAGGTTAGGTAAGGTTAGGTTGCGTTTCGTACCTACTTAGAACTTATTTCCACTCGATAGAATATTCTCTCTGGATCTGGACATAAAATACACTTAGCATAAAATATCTACCTATGTATATTTAGGTGTAAAGTAACTTCACATCAAGCACATCTCAAACGTAGTCCAACTATAAATATATAAGGATAGGTATAGAACCGTCAGAAACAAACACGCCTGATAATTTTGCATTAATTTGGCCAAGTTAACACCTCCAAATCTTTAAAGAACACACCGCAAACCTCATCAATTCTTCGTATAATGACTAAATTTTATATATGTAACCAAAACCATCCTCAGGGCTGGAGTTGAAGCTGGAAGCTGGATGTTGGACTGGGCATTTTTGGGTCGTGTTTTTGAACTACTCCTGATGTGTAGGTATACGTATACTAATTTGCATTTAAGTCGCGTTAAATGAATCCTTCAAAAAGGGTCCACATTTCTAATTTCGGTGTGAGGTACTATTTTACAGGTAGGTAATTAAATTTAAGGCCATCCTTGATTCAGCAGCATAAAATGAGGAAACCAGCATCAGCAATGCCAGCAACGTAGCCCATGGTCCTCGTGTCGGTGCTCGTTGTTATACACTGCCGCTCATCTGAATAGGTTCACACATATTTTCACCTCACTGTTGGCCTCTCTTCATATGTATTGCAATGACTTATCTTTTTTATATATGTAATAAAAGAGCATAATTATGTGCTTGTTTTGGGAGAAAAAAATTAGTCTTAAAGCTTACCGTTATTCTCCCACGGTAGCTAGACTAAATGTATTCATAAAAACAAGCATTTTTTTGGCTCATCTGAATAGGTTCAACGGATGAAATGGAATAAAACAATAAAAATTATTTGAATTCAAAGATTTATTTTACCTTTTTGCATTGTATGATTATTTAACAGACGTTAATATTGAGTGTTGCCACCTCTTTTTAATATAGTCTCGTAAATTCGATTTGGAATGGAACTATACAATTTTTTCAGGTATTGATGCGAAATTTCTGACCAGGCTTTTTTAATGGCTGTGATTAATGACTTTTTGTCTTCGAATTGCCTCCCTGACTCATATACTTTACGTGAGAGAAGTCCCCACACATTATCTATTATGTTAAGATCAGGGGAGTATGGGAGCCACACCAGCATCTCCACATTTTGACTATCAATCCACTGCCTTACTGTCCTCGCTGTATGGATAGGGTGATTATCATGTTGAAATGTCCACACTATTGGTCCAAACAGGTCAGAAATCTGTGGGAAGGCCTTTTCTAGCACACCTTTACAAGAATTTGCATTCATTCTCGATGTAACAAATTGGAGCTTCAAGGCTCCGTAGAAGGAAATAGCTCCCCACACCATAACACTGCCTTCACAGCTATGCAGCCGACTTAAATAATGCTCCTCTTTTCGAAGGTCATGAAAGTAATAATTATAGCCGTCAGGGCCCTCTAAATTGGACTTTTTCTCATCTGAAAAAATCACTTTGCCACTCTGACTTCCACGACATGTATTTCTTACAGAATTGGAGACGAATTTCTTTCCTAGATTCGTTAAGTGGTGGTAATTTCTGATTTTTTTTCTTTTCAAATGAGAAGCACTTTTAATTACGCGTTTTACCGTAGTTAAACTGCAATTGACACCGGTTTTTATATTTATTTTTGACGCGGAATCATGAGAATTAGAAGCTGCTTTGATGATAGCACGTCTATCAGCCATTGATGTGGACGTATAAGTTCCTCCTTTCATGTTTTTTCCATAATTTTGGATATTTCGCAAGTAACTGCCTACCAAATTTTGACCTGTTTTAATTTTCTTCGCTATAAGTCGTTGGCTTAGGCCTGATTCCCGAAATACTTTTATTTTGCCTTTTTCTTCCTCGCTTAAAGATTTTTCGCAACCCATTTCACCGTTAATATAGGAAAAACAAACTAATTTTATTGACAGATAAAATTTCGATTACAATTAACACGCAACTCAACGCAAATTGCAATTTTTGCTGTTGAACCTATTCAGATGAGCCAAAAAAAATGCTTGTTTTTTTGAATACATTTAGTCTAACTACCGTGGGAGAATAACGGTAAGCTTAAAGAACATTTTTTTTTCTCCCAAAACAAGCACATAATGATGCTCTTTTATTACATATATAAAAAAGATAAGTCATTCCAATACATATGAATGGAGGCCAACAGTGAGGTGAAAATATGTGTGAACCTATTCAGATGAGCCGCAGTGTATGTACATATTCCTTACTTGATGAGGCACTATGCGGTGCGGGCATTAAGCTATCTATCTCCGGGTTGCAGCCTCAGGGAGATCTACATTTAGGCTTCTCGGAACATTTTAACATATTTTAAACACCCAATCCCTGTACCCCCTCAACCAACCCAAAGTGTCAGATAGCGAAGATTTACACCACATCGTAAGGTTGGTAATTAGATTTACTATAGGTTAGGTCTATAGAGTGTAAAGGCAGGGACCTACATATAACGGGTGGAATCCAAGAGAGAGAGAGAGAGAGCATACTCAATTTCAGCAGTGAGTTGAAGCAAAGGCATTCCAAGCATTAAATTCAGGATTCAGATTCCTCCAATTGTTGTATCGGGGTTAAGTACAGGATAAACAATGGTCCGGGGTATAATTGCTCATAAATCATTTCTAGCTTTCCGATAAAATGGGTGTCAGGTGTGCTTGCAGACTTGTATGGTTCCTTCCTCTTCCAAATGGTGGTCTTCGAAAATGAGAACGGATATTATTTTCGATATAAGTACGAGTATGTTGCCATGGAGCAAAGGAACCTATGTACTTCTATAAGTAGGAGAGCAAGTGCAAAGTGTTTGCCTTAAGGATACGTGATAGGCATGCACAGCTCCAGAGGCAGTGATTTCACATTCATTTGGTAGTATAATGGTCTTATTCGACTATTATGCTCAAAGACACGTAGACATCAAGCCAAGCGTACGTTTCTATCTAATATAGACTGTGGCCATCATGAAGAGGACGAAGATGAGGTTTTGTTCGAGGACGATGACGATGACTATACGATGCATGCTTGCTTCATGTAATAAGGAAGGAATATTACGCTGAACCACCTGCGCCCCCGACCGCACCGGTCGGTGATAATAGATTGATGGTAGGAATACTAAAAGAGCATTAAGAGAATTCAAATAAAAGTGGATGTTTGGTTATTTAGAGTTTATACGAGTGTCTGTATGGGTAAATTATATTCTGTTCATTTTATCCTTGGGAACCATAATAATGTTTGCGTTGAGGAAGGTATGAAGAGTTGCACCTTATGGAATGGGCTAATTTAATTATTTTTATTGCAATGCAGTAAAAGTGGGTCGTGTCTTCTGTTGTTTTATTTAACTGTTTAACTGACTAACATTTAATTAAAGGGGAATGGTGAATTGTCATTTCAGAAAAATTGCTTAGAGAAATTTATTTATTTGAAAGAAATACTAAACTTGAATTCTAGAGATCTTAGTTTTCTTGGTCTCGGGATCTTCGTTTTTCGTTATTTTCGGGATTCTGTATTTTCTGGATTATAGGTTAGCTGGATTCAAAATTTCGGGATTATTACCGTCTCCCTTTAGAAAGTCCTTTCTTCCATGTATACTAAAATTCTTTGCAGACAGAAGACGTGTTTACGGGTTTGTCAAATGCACACATTTTATATTGTAAAATTGATGAGTTTAGAGATGTATAAACTGTGTTTCTGAAACGTGGTTTTAGACTTTTTCTACGTAGTCCAGAAAAAGAAATAGAATTAGATTACTTGTTTTTTAGATATATTTGATAAAGAAGATACTCTTCACTTAGGGACTGCTTAAGTTAAGCCCATCTAAGATTATTATATGTGTAGATTTCAACAGTTATCTTTTGAAACAGACCTTTCTCATCGATAGTATAAAATTTTTTAATCTTTCTTCGACCATTTTTCTTGGGATGCACAGACACTATGATCAGTTGTGTCCAGCAGTTTTTTCAAATCAAGACTTCATTCAAATGAACCTCAGTATTGTTTGCCGCATTCTGAAAAAAGGAGATCCTCTAAACTGCACCAACTATAGAGGAATCAGTCTACTTAACATCGCTTATAAAATCTTCTCTGCCGTAATATGTGAACGTCAAAAGCCCATCGTCAACAACCTGATAGGTCCTTATCAGTGTGGTTTTAGACCAGGAAAGTCCACAGTCGATCAAATATTCACATTACGGCAGATCCTGGAAAAAACCCAAGAACACCAAATCGACACCCACCATCTTTTCATCGATTTCAAGGCCGCATATGACAGCATCTACAGGGACGAGCTGTATAGAGCCATATCTAGTTTTGGCATCCCTGCCAAACTCGTCCGTTTGTGCAGGATGATTATGGAGAATTCACGCTGCTCCATAAAGGTTGGAAACAACTTAACAGAACCTTTCGATGTCAAAAAAGGTTTTAGACAAGGGGATGCGCTGTCATGTGATTTTTTTAACATCGTACTTGAAAGAATAGTGCAAAGCTCACACGTCAACACTAGAGGCACTATCTTTCAAAAGTCTGTCCAATTACTAGCATATGCTGATGGCATTGACATAATCGGAAGAACTCAGGCTGGTGTCAATGGGGCTTTTGTGAGTATTGAGGCAGAGGCGGCAAAAATGGGTTTAACACTCAATGAGGCCAAAACAAAGTACATGCTGTCGTCAAGAAAGGACTTACAACACCGAAGTTTCGGTCAAAACGCCCCCGTCGAAAAACGTAACTTTGAGGTAGTCAAGGACTTCGTCTACCTAGACTCCGCTCTAAACGCAGAAAACAACACCACCAGCGCTGAGATCAAACGAAGAATAATTCTTGCTAACCGCTGTTTCTTTGGGCTAAGAAAGCAATTGAGTAGATAAGCCCTCTCTCGAGGGAATAAAGTGTCAATGCATTAGACCCTCATCATCCCCGTCCTGCTATACGATGCAGAAGCATGGACTATGACAAAAGCGGATGATAGCACCTTGGGTCGTTTCGAGAGAAAAGTTCTTCGTGTGATCTACGATCCCGTATGCATACAAGGGGAGTGGAGGGGAAGATAGAACGACGAGCTGTACGGGCTGAACAGCGACGTAGACTTAGCCAGAAGGGTAAAAGTCCAACGACTAAGTTGGTCACATAGAGCGCATGAAAACAAACGGTCAGGCCCGGAAAGTCTTCGAATCCACACCCACAGAACAGTGCAGTAAAGGAATACCGCGGATCAGGTGGCGCGCACAAGTGGAAAAGACAAAAACTAGTCTGAAGGCGTTAAATCGCACGATCTAAGAGGCCAATTGACCGGTCCCGAACGTGAAATGAAATGTTCACCGAACTCGACAAGTTCATTGTTGAGCGTGCTGTGTGGCATGTGGCACCGTCTTGTTGAAACCACATATCATGGAAGTCAAGTTCTTGCATTTTGGGCAAACAAAAATTGGATATTATCTCACGGTAGCGGTCACCATTCACAGTTACGTTACGATTCGCATCATATTTTAAGAAGTATACGGTCCAATTATGCCACCATCCCATAAACCGCACCAAACTGTGACTTTTTCTAGATGAATTGGTAGCTCTAGCAATGCTTCTGGCTGATATTCACTCCAAAATCGACAATTCTACTTATTAACGGAAGAAGAGCGCGATGAACATTCTTAACAGAGCACGCATTGTGATAATAAAATTCAATAATTTGCAAGCGTTGTTCGTTTGTAAGACGGCTCATGGTTAAATTAAAGATTAAACTGAAGATGTTTGACAGTGAAAAAAAACACGAAACGTGCGTCAGCTGTTTAATCTAGTGTTGCCAAAAAGATAATAGCTAAAAAATCACGCTTTAGAAATGTTGATTTGTTAATCAAAACTTCTTTTTATTACCATCCATTTCCAGCATGTTCTATTAATACCCGGAGTTATTCGTGTCATCATAGTATTTTTTATTAAATCCAAATTATATTGCTGTCTAACTATCGAGATTGAAAAAAGGTATTTCAGGTGGAAATGCAATTCCAAAAATTCTTACCAATCACTGCAGGTGTTCCTCAGGGTTCGGTGTTAGGACCATTTTTTTTGTCTCCCTTTATATAAATGAGCTCCAATCAAGAATCTCTTGTTCCTCTATTAAAATGTATGCAGATGATGTTAAACTATATAAAAGGTCTACTTTTTGACTGATTGAAGTTTGTGCATACACAAGTAATAAAGAGCTAAAGGAAATATCTGGAATTCTTATATCTCAAATTCGAATATCTCAATTCTTAAAGGTAAGCTAAGCTTTTTCTTAAATAACTCGACCATATCCCACGTTTCTACAGCCAAGAATTTTACGAAAATTGACAGACGGTGACGGTTCCCAAAATAAAGATTCTAGTATGAACTTCCCTTCACTCTTAACCTCTTCAAATGCTTCTAGAAAAAAATCTAATCTGGGGGGACTTCGGATACGCTGCTGAGGGGTTACCACTGCGTCGATTCCAATAATAAAATTTTGTAAATTAATTTTTCACGGATTAAAAGTTCAAAATTGAAAAGCATATCAAATTCATTCATCAGTATTGCATAATGCATATCAAGATACAGAATATCAGAACCTCAATTTTTCGATTTTGATAAAACTAATTGAAATCTCTTGTGTAATTTTTTCCAAGTCCCCAACCTAACCTGTATTGCACTATTAGGTCTTTACTCCTGAAAGAATTTGTAAACAAAAATCTCCTAAAAATTTAAAAATGCTATGCTGATTTCACTCTTTCCATTGATTAATATCTTCTAGGAAAAAATTAAGAAAAGAAAAACCAAGGAAATCTCTCATATTTCTTAGAAAACAAACAAACAAACAAACCCACCAAGCCCAAGCCCAACCATAACACCATCGCAATGAACATGCCTAATCAGAGCAATGAGGATAAATAAATTTCCGAGTGTAAATATTTAAGCCTAAACATGCTCGTAAACCACAAACTACCGCACAGCTATAGTTTCTAATTTTACCACAAAAATAACTAAAAATCCCATAATATCAAAATCAGAATCAGTCCAGATCTGTTTTGAGTGGGATTCGAATTGCTAAGTAGATATAAATATAATGAGGTTTATTGATACAACCAGCAGTGCGGTGATGAGTTCACAAAAACAAAACATTTTTTATTTTTTCAATTTTTGTTTTTAATTACTTTTGATTTCTAGTTCATCGACGACGACGACTCGAAGCTCTGCTAATATTATTGGAATGTGTTTCAAAAAAAAAACTATAATAAAGCTGAAGCCGATTTAATTTTACAACCAACGAGAAATCAAAATAAACAAAATTTTGAATTCGAAAAGTATCCTAAAGTGCATTCAGACAGATGGACTTTTTAGTTTTGGTCTAACCGAATGGCGATGGATTTAATAGCTTTTACAGCACGGTTTGTTTCAAATAACCACCATCGCCGCCGCCGCCCGCTGCTAACCGCTCGACCGATTCTAACCAAAAACGCAATAGTCTCATTAATGGTCATGAAATTGTAATTTCAATCTAATATATGTAAATAAATACTCGTACATGTTGAACTTAAAAATAGAAAAGAAATTAGTAAATGTTATGTTTTGAAAATTATTGTCTGAGGTCACTGATATCCGAGTGTTAATTAGTTTAGTTTTCAGTTTAAGAATATATTTCTTATAATTAGTGTTAAGCAATTTTTGAAATGATGTTTTGAATTATCGAACATAGACAAAATCAAAAAAGAAGCTG
Organism: Eupeodes latifasciatus; assembly: GCA_920104205.1. Lineage (NCBI taxonomy): Eukaryota > Metazoa > Arthropoda > Insecta > Diptera > Syrphidae > Eupeodes > Eupeodes latifasciatus. The sequence goes on from OV049926.1 coordinate 19,318,107, forward strand.
AATGCGACCCACACTGATAACTTCCCATCCCGTCTGTCGATTTGTCTTACGTAAAAGTTTGTAGGTTTTCGTGTTGGGTTAAAAAAGTTGTTAGTTGAATTATTCTTAAAAATTTTAAAATTACCAACAATATTTTTCATATAAAGAAATAGTTTAGTTTGAAAATTTAGTTTTATTAAATAGATTTTTAGTCGAAAACAAATTTTTACCAATTTAAGTAGCATTTCTTAAATTTTTACAAATTGGATGAATGAAATTAATTTGAGAGATATCAAGAACCCAACATCAATTTTTACCAAATCTGCGTACTATTTTTTGTAGATTGTATTTTTTTATGAAAAAACGGACTGTTGGATTTTTATAAAAAATTACTGAATATCGAAAATAATATTTTCTGTGAAATAAAAAGAGTTTGAAGACAATATTTTTAATTTTTGAAAAGCTAGTTGAGTCGTAAGTAAATTTTTACCAAGTTTTAGAATTGTTTTTTTGTTAGGTTTTTATTTTTTGTAAAAAACCTGTCAATTAGATTTTTCTCAAAATTTTACTGAATTTTGACAATAATATTTTTTAAAAGATAAAAGTAGTTTAAAGCCAATATCTCAAAGTTTTGAAAAGATATTTGAGTCGAAAATCAATTTTTACCAACTTTCAGTAATGTTTTTTTTACGCACGCACAGACATCTTTCTAAAAATCTTTTATTTCGACTATAGGGACCTTGAAATGTCGAGAAATGTCAAAATTTTCAATTCGACAAATCGGACCGATTTTAATAAGTTCCTATGGGATGCTAAAAATAACTCATATTTCTAAAGACTTTGTTTTCAAAGCATAGAGGAAAAAATCAAGGTGCAAAAATGACTCCAACAGGGTTAAAAACGCTTAAAAATGAAACAAAAAATAAAGTTTCACTTTTTTCCAATATTTGTTCTTGTTTTGTTTTATGTTTTGAAATACCTACTGCAGATTATTTATAAGCTCAATAAAAAAAAAAAGACATTTCACCAAAAACTAAAAACTATCGGATTTGACACAAGAACTTTATGCAATATACATGTACGTACTAAGTTACTATGACGCTAATATTTTAAAAGAAAGAAGCCACTTTGAAAAGCTTACTTTTTCCATTTTTCTTCGAACTTATATTTTTGTTGTTATTAAGAAGACAAAAACCCCAAGTTACTTCTTTATTACCAACAAATAAGTGACAAAAAATAGGAGATTCTTTCAGAAGAGCCTTAAAAGATTTAAATGTCTGGAGATTGGATTTTCTTTGAACTCACATATTTTTATTTTATGTGAAAAGAAACACCATATTGTCAACTTTCATTTCAACCATCATTTTCAAGACAATCTTCCTATCCTATTGTGTTTCATCGTTTCGTATACAAATCTAAATCTCAACACCTCCTAACCGCCGCGCCGCCGCCACCGTACTGACACTTTCACTGTAAAATAATTTTGTTTTTCAAAACCACCTATGTATGTACATATGTATGTACATTGTACATATGTCATACAATACACAATTTTATATTATTCTTCTTTTCAAAGTCTGTACAATGTACAATGTACTCGTACATATATTTAATTTGATCCTTTTTTTTATCATCAGAAATGAGGTTGTTCAAAAGCATTCTTTGCTTTATTCGAAATACGTAGGTTTTATGGTCTATGTACGTTACGTACATAGTTTCTGTTTCTGCGGCGGCAAACACCTATTGTAAGGACTTGTACGTGCATCAGATTTAATATGACATTTATGTGAAGAGGCTAAAAAAGAATCTTGATATTACGATAATGTTTTTCTTTTTGAATTCACCAACGAACATATTTTCTTTTCTTTGAAATTGAAGAGAAGACGTATTTTGTGAGTCGATTTAAATGCTTTTGGCTTTTTGATTAAAAAACAAAATAAAAAAATACATAATATTCGTAAGCAGGTGAAATATAAGAAACAAACCTTTGACGTCTTGGTAATTCGTAAAATAATGTATTTAAGTAAAAAGAATTAAGGACTTTTGAGTTTGTTTTTTGATTTGAAAATTAATACCCGTATAGCAATATACATTCTATACATCGTGTAATTTAAACTTTGAAGCTAATTTAAATTTATTTGATTAAAATTTATTTAAATAAGGTTTTATGCTGAAGTGTATATAAAATATAATCACGGCAACTTACTCACGAGTTAAGAGACTTACCTAAAAAAAAGAAGAAAATTAATATAAGTTATTTTTTGTGAAAATAAAACATTTCAAATTGAATTGTAAAACAAAATATAAAAATTGATCGAAATCAAATTTTTACAAAACATAAAATAAATATTAAGATTGCATTAATTTCAAGAAGATTCCTCGGTAAGGTCCCAGGAATTTGCAAGTTAAAAATCAGAATAATATTTGAATGCTTAGGAATTCTCATACACCATTTTGTTTTTTACGAACAAAGACAACTGTCAAAGTATGACGGATCATAAATAAGCGTTACGAAATGATTCGCTATTTATTTGAACAATATTAGCTATTATATTTTTGGCAACATTGGTCTAAACAGCTGACGCACGTTTCCTGTTTTGGTTCATTGTCAAACATCTTCAGTTTGGTCTATAATTTAACCATGAATCGTCTTACAAAACAACAAAGCTTGCAAATTATTGAATTTTATTATCAAAATGCGTGCTCTGTTAATAAAGTTCATCGCGCTCTTCTTCCATTTTATGGTCAGTTTAATCGACCGACTGAAGCGGCTATTCGGGCTATTATGACTAAATTTCGCACCAAATTTACATTGTTGGACATTAATCCAAAAACACGCTTACGTAGAGTGCGAACTGAAGAAAATATTGCAGCTGTATCGGCCAGTGTTAATGATGGCCATCAATTATCGATTCTTCGCTGTTCGCAGCAATTGGGCCTCTTTTACTCAACAACGTTGAAAATTTTGCGGAAGGATTTAGGTGTGATGCCTTTAAAAATACAGCTGGTGGAAGAATTGAAGCCAAACGACTTACTGCAACGTAAAATTTTTGGTGAATGGGCTCTTGGAAAGTTGGCCGAAGATCTACTTTTTTACCGAAAAATTGTGTTCAGCAACGAAGCTCATTATTGTCTGAATGGGAACGTAAATAAGCAGAATTGTCGATTTTGGAGTGAATATCAGCCAGAAGCATTGCAAGAGCTACCAATGCATTCAGAAAAATGCAAAGTTTGGTGCGGTTTATGGGCTGGTGGCATCATTGGACCGTACTTCTTCAAAGATGATGCGAATCGTAACGTAACTGTGAATGGTGACCGCTACGGAGAGATGATATCCAACCTTTTTTTTGCCCAAAATGCAAGAGCTTGACTTGCATGATATGTGGTTTCAACGGTGCCACATGCCACACAGCACGCGAAACAATGGACTTATTGAGAGGCGAGTTCGGTGAACATTTCATTTCACGTTTGGGACCGGTCAATTGGCCGCCTTGACAGTGCGATTTAACGCCTTTAGACTATTTTTTTGGGGGCTATGTTAAAGCTCATGTCTATACAGACAAGCCCGATTCAATTGAAGCATTGGAAGACAACATTGAAGCATTTATTCGTGAGATACCGGCCGAAATGTTCGAAAGAGTATGCCAAAATTGGACTAAGCGGATGAACCATTTGAGGTGCAGTCAAGGTCAACTTTTGCATGAAATAATCTTCAATCATTAAATTATATGGACCGTACTATCGACTTAAATAAAGATTTCATGCATTTTTCTGAATTGTATGTGTTTTTGTTTTGAAAAGCTTTTCTAAGCTTTTAAGAAATCACCCTTTATTAAGAAATTATTGGAAAACAGTTATCCGGAATGGAGCACTAACCGTGTCTGATGTATGGAGGTGTGCAAAAAGTTTCTAGAGTATGATACTCAATTCACGAAAATCAACAAGCCATTGATCTCAATAGCTTAACATTTTTCGCATTGGACCTAGAGGAGGGTTCTGCATAAAAGTATTACTAAAAAATTTTGTTTGAATTGATTATTATCTTGAGATCTTGGTATTTTCCAGAGGTAGGCTGAACGTACTATCTATGGACCGATTTGTGTGCAAATGGAGATGATACAACCAAAAAATGTACTAGCAGTACAGCGACTTGCCACTGGTAGAAAAACTGTGTGTTCAACGGTTACGATGTTAATTTTGAACAAATAAAATATAGAATGAAAAAAGAGGCTGGGATGCGACCAACACTGATAACTTCCCATCCCGTCTGTCGATTTGTCTTGCTTAAAAGTTTGACTATATGTATAAATTTTTACCAAATTTGCGTACAATTTTTTGTAGATTTTATTTTTTCATGAAAAAACGGACTGTTGGATTTTTATAAAAAAAATTACCGAACATCGAAAACAATATTTTCTGTGAAATAAAATAAGTATGAAGCCAATATTTGTAATTTTTCAAAAGCTATTTTAGTCGAAAGTAAATTTTTACAAGTTTTAGTATTGTTTTTTTTTTTAGGTTTTTATTTTTTGTAAAAAAAAATGGCAATTTGGTTTTTCTAAAAATTGTATAGAATGTTGAAAACAATATTTCTTAAAAGATTTTTCTCAACATTTTTCAGAATGTTGAAAACAATTTTTCTTATAAGATAAAATAAGTTTGAAGCCTTAATCTCAAGTTTTTGAAAAGATATTTGAGTCGAAATTCAATTTTTACCAACTTTGAGTAATGTTTTTTTTTTAGGTTTTTATTTTTTATAAAAAAAACTGTCTATTAGATTTTTCTCAAAATTTTATCAGATGTCAAAAACATTATTATTCGTTGCACAAAATTTTTTTGGAGATGAAATCATATTTTAGTCGTACAATTTTCGAGGTGACAAACTTTTTTTTCATTTTTTTTTATTTATAAAAAAACCGTTAATTGGGTTTTTTTCCAAAAATTATACTTCTATTGTATCACGTTACAATGTATAATATAAAATTTAATTCAAGTCTCTAGCGTCATTGGTTCATGAGAATCGTCCTTGAAACGTCGAGAAATGTCAAAATTTTCAATTTGACAAATCGGACCCATTACAATAACTTCCTATGGGAAGTTAACCAGAAGCCGATGCAGACCTCATCTCCTGTGGAACTATCAAGTTTAGGTCGATACACGCCGACTTGGTATTCAAAACTGGAGACAGACAAAGAAATAAATAAATAATCTTATGAACGAATAAAGATACTAACTTTAAATTTTAAACAACTTTTAATGTAAAGCTTAGAATTTTACTAATAAGGAATTTTCTAAATATTAGACAATTTATAAGCTATTCCTAAATTTAAACTCTTTGCTGACTAGTTAAAAATGTATTCCACTTTATTACAAACGATGCATCTCAAGCAATGACATAACAATAAAGCTTAATTCTGGGGAAATGTCAGAAACTGAAGAAATCATTTGTACTTAGCACATTATTAAAACTTAAGGTTTTAGCCACATTGTAATTTTAATAATTACTAAGATAAAAAGGAGAAGTATGATTTTAAAAGCCTTTAAAATAAGTAAAATTATCTCTTTAACTTAGTTAATTTGGAAAATTGCTTAAAAATCGACTTCGAAATATAATAATGCACATTTTTGGGTAAATGGTAATGTTTTAAGGTTTTTTTTCTAACGTCAAAAATTAAATTTACCAAAGATGTCTCCAACTTCATTGATTGCATACTTTTAGAAGTTGTATAATTTAAAAAAAATTATCAAAATATCATATGTGTAATATTTTAAATAAACCAATTGGAAAGTTTGTTATTTTTGAAGAAAAATATTAAATGCTATTTGAAGATAATAAAGCTACAGACAGACAGACTTGCGGGACCCATTTTTGTCGATGATCTCTGCATTGTATTCTCAGATGTAAAGGTGCGTGTCCATTTGAGAGTACTTCTGCTAGTTAAATCTCGAGAGCAACTCTCGGGAGACTGTCCATTTGCGAGCCAAATTTTAGAAGTTTTGCTATCGCGAGCTCTCTGCTAGAATATTGAGAGTTTTCTTGCTGAGAGTACTCTCCTAATCGTGTCCACTTGATAGATTTCTTCTGCTAGCATATTATCAGTTGGCCATGTATTTTATCCCCACTGATAACTTCCCATCCCGTCTGTCGATTTGCCTTGCTTAAAAGGTTTGTAAGTATTCGTGTTTTTTAAAAAAATTGTTAGTTAAATTATTCTAAAAGATTTAAAAATTACCAACAACATTTTGCATTTGATGAAATAATTTGATTTTAAAATCTGTTTTTGTAAACGAGATTTTTAGTCGAAAAAATTTGTTTACCAATTTTAGTAGCATTTGTTAAAAAAATTTATTTCTTAAATAAATAAATACAAATTGGATGAATGAATCTAATTTAAAGTCAATATCTTCTATTGTTCACGAGGTATCGAGAACCGAACATCAATTTATACCAAATTTGCGTACTATTTTTTGTAGATTTTTTTTTTTTTAAATATGGATTTTTATTTAAAAAAACTACAGAATATCGAAAATAAATGTTGAAAACAATATTTCTTATAAGTTAAAATTATTTGCAAGCCTTAATCTCAAATTTTTAAAAAGATATTTGTGTCGGAAATGAATTTTTACCAACTTTTGTTAAATTTTCTTTTAAGTTTCTATTTTTTGTTAAAAAACTGTCAATTCGATTTTTCTCAAAATTTTACCGAATGTTGAAAACAATATTTCTTATAAAATAAAATAAGTTGGAAGCCATAACCTCAAATGTTTGCAAAGTTATTTGAGTCAAAATTCAATGTGTAATAACTTTGAGTAATGTTTTTTTTAGGTTTTTATTTTTTATAAAACAAATTTCCAATTCGATTTTTCTCAAAATTTGTTAAAAAAATATGTTAAAAACGTTATTCTTCGTTGCACCAAATTGTTTTGGAGATAAAATCATTTTTTATTCATACAATTTTCGAGGTGACAAATTTTTTTTCAGTTTTTTTTTTGATTTATAAAAAAACCGTTAATTGGATTTTTTTCATAAAATATACTTGTTTGGTATAACGTTACAATATATAATATAATAAGTAATTCAATTCTCTAGCGTTTTTGGTTCGTGAGATATTTGGGGTTAACCAACATTTTCACCTTTTATTTAAACTGCTATGGTAAAAAAACCACCCACTCAATTTTCTTGAGATCCCTTTCTGCATCTTTCTGTATTATTATTTGTATATTTATTTGAAGTCGATATCTTTACTAGTTCTTGAGCTATGGACGACGAAAAAACGTCTCGAACGTACGGACGTACAGACGTAAGGACGTACGAACGTACGTAAACACGCACTCACAGGCATCTTTCTAAAAATCTTTTATTTCGACTCTAGGGATCTTGAAACGTCGAGAAATGACAAAATTTTTAATTTGACTAATTGGACTAATTGGACCCATAACAATAACTTCCTATGGGAAGGTAAAAATGTATTTTCAAATCAAATTTATATGAAAAAAAGACATAGTTTCCACTGCTTTGCCATGTTTACTCTCGACAGCTACTCGCAAAATACGAACTGTGTTGGTATTCCGAGAGCTTATCTCGGATAGTGGTAAACACATGTGTCCACTTGCGAGTGACTTTCAAAAAGATCGAATGTCGAGAGTAATTAGTCAACTCTCCGCGAGCTACTCTCCAGACTATGTCCACTTGCGAGATCGCTCTCGAGAGCAGCTTGAGAGCGACTTGCAGCACGTTTACTCTCAAATGGACACGCACCTTAAGGTACTAAAAAACATGATTTTAATTGTTAAACATTATTTTTTCTTTCTTTCTTCTTTTTCAATTACTTTTAAAAACTGTATTATTTAAAATATTCAAATCATGTACAAATTGAAAAACTCATTTTAACTTGTCATATAAAGTTATTGAAATCGGCCCGATTTCTTGAATTGAAATTTTTGACATTTCTTGACATTTTTTAACATTTTCTAGAATCTAAAGTACGTTCCTGCGCCCAAACGTCCTTTCGGTATAACATTTTTTCTCGTCCATATCTCAAGTAGAGATATAGACTTTAAATAATTTTCGTTCTTCAGATAATAACATAATAAAACAAAATTGAGTTTTGCGGTTTTTTACTATGTCAATTTCAAAAACATTTTAGTTGACCCCAAATATCTCATGAACCAATAACGGTTGCGACTTTGGTTGATTCTCATATTACACATTGAACTGAAAAAAATATTGAGTATTTTAAGAAAATAAATAATATATTACAACCAGAATAATTTTATGCAACGAAAAATAACTTTTACAACATCACTTTAAATTCGAAATAACTTTTTTTTACAAAAAATAAAACCTCAAACAAAATAGTACTAAAACTTTGTAAAAATTGGTTTTCGACTTGAATATCTTAGCAAAAATTAAAAATATTGCCTTCAAACTAATCTTTTCTATACAAATATTGTTTTTAACAATTATTTAAATTTTTGAATTTATTTAAAAATTAAGTAATTTTTTTTAGTAATAATAAGAAACTTCAAAAAATACTACGCAGATTGGAAAAACTGAAGTTCGATTTTTTTAATTAGTTTAAGTAGGCTTTTTTGGTCAATTTGTTTTTTAATGCAAATAAAACAAGTTTATTTCATCTTTTCCCAACGTTTCGTCGCTATCCACGACTTCTTCAGGGGTTTATCTAGATTTTTTTATTTGTATTTATTTAATAATTTTACATTCGGATAATTTTATTTATAATGAAAAACTTACTGATTGAATGAATTTGTTGAATTTACATAGTTTAATTGGAAACAAAACAAAATAAATTAACACTAAAATAATTTAACATAAAAAAGACTTATTACTTTACGGAACAAACAAAAATTATCACAGTAGTGTTTCAGGTACTTATTGAACTGCCAAAGCATAGCTTACGATCGTATTGTCTCTATCCTCTTGTGTATTCATTGTTTTGGTAATTTTTTGTTGAATTCGTAGACTCTCAAGAGTAAATCTCGCGTTCATTCTCTTTCGATTTGAATATTTCAAGAATATATTAAGGTATTAACTTCAATATTATTTCATTCTATATAAAACGTTGTTTTTAACCTAAGATAATATTCTTAGAAAAATACAATGCATATATTTTTTTAAAAGAAATAAGAACTTTCAAAAAATGGTGATAAAGTTGATAAAAATTCGTTTTCAACAAAAAATGTTGGGAACAAAAACAGGTGTTGAAACCAAACTTATTTTATCATATGTAAAATATTGTTGCCAACTTTTAGGTAATTTTTTAGAAATATTCATTTGACAAATTGTTTTTACAAAAATAGAAAATATCATCAAGAACAAAAAGCTGATAAGAAATATTTTCCGACTGAAGTATTATGAGAATAAAGAAAGATATTGACTTAAAATTTTTGTATTTCACTTAAAATACTGTAAATAATATTTGGTTAAAGCCTTAGAAAAATTGACAAACTTGCACAAATGACAAGTTATCAGTGTGGGTTGCATCTCAGCATTTTTACACTTCCCATAGGAAGTTATTGTAATCGGGCCGATTTGTCGAATTGAAAATTTTGACATTTCTCGACGTCTCAAGGTCCCTAGAGTCGAAATAAAAGATTTTTAGAGAGATGTCTGTGCGTGCGTATGTACGTACGTTCGTATGTTCGCGACCTTTTTTTCGTCGTCCATAGCTCAAGAACCAGTGGAGATATCGACTTCAAATAAATTTTCTTATGCAAAAAGGACTCTTTTTACCATAACAACTTAAAAAAAAAGGTGAACATTTTGGTTTACCCAAAGTAACTCACGAACCAATAACGCTAGAGACTTGAATTTAATTTTAAATTATGTATTGTAACGTGATACCAAACAAATATATTTTTGTAAAAAAATGCAATTAACGGTTTTTTTATACATCAAAAAAACTGAAAAAAAAATATTTGTCACCTCGAAAATTTTACGAACAAAAAATGATTTTATCTCCAAACCAATTTTTTGTGCAATGAAGAATAACGTTTTCAACATCTGGTAAAATTTTGAGAAAAATCGAATTGATAAAAATTACTAAATTTGGTAAAAATTGATTTTTGGCTCAAATATCTTTTCAAAATTTTGAGATTATGGCTTTAAACTAATTATTTTTTTTTTTAATATTAATGTCAACATTCAGTTTAATTTTGAGAAAAACCTAAAAAAACAATACCAAAACTTCGTAAAAATTTACTTTCGACTCAAATATTTTTTCAGAAATTAAAAATATTGGCTTCAAACTAATTTTATCTCACAGAAAATATTGTTTTCGACATTCTTTTATAAAAATCCAAACATTCAGTTTTTTTCATAAAAAAAATAAAATCTACACAAAATAGTACGCAAATTTGGTAAAAATGGATGTTCGGTTCTCGATATATCGTTAACAATAGAAGATATTGACTTCAAATTAATTTCATTCATCCAATTTATATTTGTTTATATAAGAAATAAAAATGTTTAAGAAATGCTACTAAAATTGTTAAAAATTTGTTTTTGACTAAAAATCTCGTTAACAAAAATAGATTTTGAAATCAAACTATTTCTATTTCATCATTTATGCAAAATATTGTTATTAGTTTTAAAATTTTTAAGAATAATAATTCAACTGACAACAAAATACGAAAACCAACAAACCTTTTGAGCAAGACAAATCGAAAGAAAGGATGGGAAGTTATCAGTGTGGGTCGCATCGCAGCCTCTTTTTTTCAAATCCAAAGTCTATAAAATATTTTGTAATTTGTATGTTGCATGTTTCAAAATTTGTTTTAAAATTAACTGTTTCAATTTTAAATAGACATGGATTTGAAACCACTCTTAACAATTTTTTAATGGCTAAGATTTTGGCTATAGTTTTGTGTTGTCTTTCAGAACAATATTATTGCAAGTTTATTTTAAAATTAAAAATACTTGGATTCTTGGCCCTGTACGCATTTGCATTATGTACATGTACATATATCTGTGGTTTGAAACTCTACAAAATTTGAATGGACAAACAAATAATTTTTTGTAAAGTTTTCAATTTGGGTTTTGAAAAAACCAATGCTCATGCAATCTTTCAATTTAAAATTAAACACAAAATCTCCAAAACCTAAGCCTTTCCTATTTTACGTCACCCATGGTTGTACAATACACTTTTTTAATGCTTGCAAAAATTTATGATTTTTCAGAATTTCTAAACTCTTTTTAGTTTAATTATATTAATTTATCTGTTATTTGAGAGACATTAACATTTATATAGATAAAAGGTTCACGTGTTTAAGTGGTACAAAACACAGAATTTTGAATGATTTGTAAATTTTTTGGTACCATTAAGTTTAAGTCATATTTAATTGGACACCATAAAAATATGCAATACATTTTACCTACTCGCATTTGCTAAAATAAATTACTTTTACATATTTGTAGGTTCAATTAGGCGTATACGTACTTATTTTAGATGTTAAGATCACTTCTGTATCTCATTCATTTCTATACGTAAACATCACGTAACATTATATCTTCCGAAATGAAAGGTAGTTTTAATACAATTATTTTTTGTCTTAAATTGCAGTCAGTTTAACTTTAATTAAAAGATGAAAAGAAAAACCACAAAATAAATTAAAACAATAATTATATTATGTTATGCATTCTTTTTCTTTGTATATTAGAAAAATAACAATTCATTGAAATTATCAGAAATCAATAAATCCTGAATTTTTTGTTTGAAAATGTTGATCTTCAACAAATCAAATCCTTTCTTTTAAAACATAATATTTGTTTAAATTTCAAAAATTAATTTTCCAATTTAAATCCATAAAGGTCAAAATATTAAAATCATTTATAGAGTTAGATTGGTTTTACATATTTGTGACATTTACATCACATGTATTTAATACTCCAAGGATTCACTCCTTCAAATTTACGCAGATATAAATTTTAATCCCACTACAAACAAACAAATCATTTACCTACCTCACCTTCTATATTTTAGTCCTCTTTTAAACAAAAATATATGAAGGCACGAATAGCTTAAGGATATACCTACATAAAGTGTAGATATAGATATAGGATGTCCTACTTAACAGTCCGCCTATGTTTGCTTTCCTCTGCCAAACAAGAAAATTATATATGTACGAGTCGAGTATATATAAAAAAGGACCTCCTACAACAAGCCTATAAAACTTGTGTAATCATTATTGCCTTTGAACTCAAAAACCAACCTCTTTAACGAGTATCATCATGAGAGTTAAGAAAGATTTATAACATTTTTGTTTTATTTATATTTATGTACATATATTTATTTTTTCTCACTTTTCTTTTTATATTTTTAAAACCATTTGCGCAAATGTCCTTTGTTCTCACTAGAGGATTCTTATTTTTATTATAATAAGCTAATAAAATGATTTTTAGTGATATTGCATTTATTTTTATATTTATAATTTTCTTTCTTTCACTTTTTTTGAACAATTTTATTGCTCCATTCTCGTGCTGTGCCAACTTGAATTTATTAAACATTTTTTTTTTGAAGTAATCCTTTAAAAAGGATATAGACAGTTATGGAATAAAAATACAGTATGAAAAAGGGGAGAAAGAAAATAAAAAACTGTGTAACCCTCTCTATTGACTTCCTTGAATGCCACATGAGTAGAAAAGTTTTTCAATTTAATTTTAACTTCATCGTTCGTATAGTGACATCACAGAGAAAGGACGAAAGGATGAAAGGACTAGAGGCAGAGAGGTAGTTATGGTAGAGTCAGATTATAGTCCTGTGAAGAGTCTATAGAAAAAGTATTCTCTGCCACATAGAATCTCAATGATGGTGTTGTACGTAGTAAGTAGTAGATTTTGTTTGACATATGGAAAGTCGAAAAGTGGACTCAGAGCTTAGGCACTTGATAAACATATAATTTACGAAATTCTATAGTTTTTGAACATTTTCTATGTTTGGGTAGTTTTTTAGTTTGAGGACTTAATCTTAGAACTTTATTTTGTTTGTTGATGAAGTCATATATTTTCAATTTATTTGTTTTTCTTTTTTTTTCAATCAAATTTAAAATAATCAAAACAAAATAAAAACCCAAAGTATTCAAATTAACGTGAATCAAAAACATAAAACAGATATAGACTTTGTTTTCGTTTTTCAAAGCAAATTCCACACACGATAGAGAAAAGTTATAAAAAGCTTCCTTTTTTGTTTTTTTTTTAAATAACTCAAAACCCCATAAAACTAACCACCGTTATACTGACCACAAAATCTCTGCTACTACCAGAACTTTTCAAGCCCCAGCCAATATCATGCATCGGAGTGCAGTTCCAGAGTTCTGTTGTTTGCCGGCGGCGCGGCGGCGGCGGCGTGCAGGCAGGAAAAGCATGTGTTTGGCATAAAAACACACATCATACAAACTTCCAGCTGACCACTAAATAAAAACGCCTCCACTTTGATTTTTACAATTTTATTTATCTATCTATCTATTGCACTCTACACAATACTGGGAATGTAGATTTTTCTATGATGAATTTTTATAGTTTTTATATTTTGTTTTGCTATTTTGGAATTGGATTATTTTAAAATCTCCGGATCTGGACATTGATCCAAAAACAAATTTAATTGACTTTGCGGGTTTCGAAAAACAAAACAGCAAAAAGCTAAAACGTCAATTGTGTGTCAGAAACAGACCATGAAAATAATGTCGACGATGGATTCAATTTGATGATTTGATGCCACATAAAAGACAAACAGGACATATGTACATAATATTTAGATGGAGATTGTAGATATAACTTTACATTAGGGTGTCCTAAGAATCTCAAAGTGTTTTGGTTTTACTTTCAATACTAACGGGTTTTCCAATCGGGACTTGATAACTTTGAATTTATTGGTGAACGCACCACTTTACTATCCATTGAACTGTCATTGTCAATTTATTACTTAAGATAGTGCTATACAGTCCTTTGTTAATTATGGCCTCACCCAAAAAAATTCTCCATCTAGCTCGGTCTCTAGCAAGGTACCGCCAGTTGAGCACTTAAAGTTTGGAAAAAATTCCAATTAACGGTTTTTTTATAAATCAAAAAAACTGGAAAAAAAATATTATTTACCTCGAAAAATTTACGAACAAAAAACGATTTTATCTCCAAAACAATTTTGTGCAACGAAGAATAATGTTTTTAAAATCTGGTAAAATTTTGAGAAAAATCGAATGGGCAGTTTTTTTTACAAAAAATAAAATCCTAAAGAAAAAAACAATACTAAAACCCAGTAAAAATTTACTTTCGACTCAACTATCTTTTCAAAAATTTAAAATATTGGCTTAAAACTTATTTTATTTCACAGAAAATATTGTTTTCGACCTTCAGTACATTTTTTATAAAAATCCAACACCCATTTTTTCCATAAAAAATAAAATCTTTTTTATAGATGTTCGGTTTTCAATATTTCGTAAAAAATAGAAGCTATTGACTTCAAATTCATTTGATTTATCCAATTTGTATTTGTTTATATAAGAAAAACATTTTTTAAGAAATGCTACTAAAATTGGTCTCCGACTAAAAATCTCGTTAACAAAAAGATAATTTAGAAATCAAACTATTTCAAACTATTTTTAATTCAACTGAGAACTTTTTTAACGAAAACGAAAACCTACTAACTTTTAAGCAAGAAAAATCGACAGACCAGATGGGAAGTTATCAGCGTGGGTCGCATCCCAGCCTCTTTTTTTGTTGTAATACTTAGATATTTTTTTCAAAATATGTTCTCCTTATGTGTTTCTCTCATTTATAAACAACAAAGTCATGAATCCGATTGGATTGGAACAAAGTGAATCTCATTTAACTCCAAAGATTGGAAAAGTTATCCTCCATTGCCAATATCGAAACTACCAACTTTGTATTAATTTCGTACAATCTACTTACTTCATTATCATTCACCCTAAACAAGTCAGAATTATAAAATTAAAAAGCTCTGGTTACGTTTTCAACACTTTATTAGGAACAACATTTTCTAAACTTTAAAGCAGCAAGCATTTATTTACCCAAGCCAATTGCTCCCAAGATTGATCCAAGAATTGGTTCTGGTTGAGGTTCAGGTTGGGGTTGTGGGTTGGCTTCAATCATTGCGATGAGTCCGAAGACGGCAACTAAAACGGCTACGACTTGGTTGTACATTGTTTTTTGATTGATCTAAAAGAAGAAACTGATGCCTTCTACCAAAAACCTCCAACCTTTTATAGTCGACCAACGAAATTGTTTTTGTTGCATTCGCGCTTTTAAAACAAATATTTTCACATACAAAACCAAAGCAACACGCAAACAACTCCTTAATTTGTTCAGTTTTGTTTAAACTATATTTTAAAATTTGTAAATGTGAAAAGAGTTTAAATTGTCGTTTCTGGGTCTGGGTCTAAGTCTGGATCTTGAACTGCAGAACAAATCGAAGGCTGGAAACGTTTGCAAATAAGTTATCGATATTGTTTAGATAAGTGTGCAGATGTTTATAAACAAAAACAAATAGATACTTGTATGCTCAAAAATGTTTATGTTTATGCGTTGTGCATGTTCAATGTACACAAAACTCTCACTACTTCAAAAAACTCGACGTTCAATTTCAAGATTGAGGTGAAATTGAAATTTGATAGAAACAAAAGTTTTAAGAAATAACATAACACTTTTCAAAATGAAAACTAATTTTTCAGTTTAGAAAATGTTTTTAAAACTCATTTTGTTGGGGAACTTGTACTGAACTTAGTGAGATTTATTTTTGAGTTGGAACCGAAGATTATGTAATATGTCCTTAAATGCAATGAATGACGTTCAAGGGTCAGAAACGCATCTTTTATCCAGCACTGTAAGTTTTGAAAACACTTTGGTGGGCTTAAAGTTAAGAGTCTCTAATTTCTTTATGGGTTGTGTCAGGTCTTTAGTTTAATAAAAATTAAGTTTTATTGGAAATTGAAAAAGTTTTACTAATCAATTGTTAGCTAATCTTTCAAAGAACGAAGTTACATCTTCTTCATCCTCAATTGGGAATAGCTCGTAAATACCAGAATTGAAGGCTTCAAGCATATTTGGGATTGGCTCGAATTTATTGCAGTACATTTTCTTAACATTTGATTGAATAGTACGAGTAATTCGCATAAAAGGATCCGGAAATTGACTGTTTAGCTTTCCACGACTTTTGGTTAGTGTTGTGTTCGCGTAAGAAAAAGCTCTTTCAGAACATATTAACTAAGCCTTAAAAATGTTGGCTCGCCAATGGAATTTATTTTTGTTTTGAAAATCGAAGCCAAAAGTCCAAAACATTGTCGTCTGCTATTGGCTCAGGATAAGACTCTTCAACTCAGTTGACAATTCATTTCTTTGAACTTCGAAATCTTGTATATTTTCACGACACTTCATTGGAAGGAATTAAATATCGCAAATTTTGCAAGAAATTGAGATATTGCGAAAATAAGTTTCAAAACTAATTTCGAACATTTTTCCGATATATCGCACAATCTGTCAAGACTGGAAAGACCACATTGAAGTTCGTATGGTGTTCAAGAATTTAAAGCGTGATCTCAATTCGAATTGCTAAAACAAGGCAACTATAAATGATGATGTATTTAGTCCTTGGGAATTCATTCTGCATTATTGAATCTTCAGAAGGAGATTAATGTAATACTCGTATCTGTAATGAATAATCTACAATTTCAAGCCAAATTCGAAAGGCTTATTTGGGAAAGCACTTTTCATGACAAGAATTACTCTTGGAGATTTGTCAATAATTCCTCGCAAGAGGCAGTACCCGTGAAAAAAAACTTTAGATGACACAGGCAGGGATCGAACCCAAGACGCAGTAACCATCATGCCACGGGTACTACAAACTTTGAACAACTCAGTCTATCAATCAATTCTTGTAAACGTAATCTTTTTTAATAGTTCTTAAGAAATACAAAATTAGTGATGAGTTAAATCTTGCATGGTTTTTTGGTCATATTGTAGAAAACAGTTTGTAACAATGGTTTAACAATTTTTCTTTCATAATGTTGACTTTTGTATTCAATTATTAAAAGAATTTTGAAATTAGGACACCGTTTTCGGCCTAATACCATTTTACTCAACAAAAACATAATTTGGAAAAATTTATTTGTTCGAATGTGTTTCGAAAATCATCCTTTGAATAAATTCCTTCGAAAACTCGTCAACAAAATATTCTACCAATTCGATTTTTATTTATGTTCTTTTTTTTTTGTAATACTTAGATATTTTGTTAAAAATACGTTCTCCTAACGTGTTTCTCTCATTTATAAACTAAAAACTCACGAATGTGATTGGAACAAAGTGAATCTCATTTAACTCCAAAGATTGGAAAAGTTATCCTCCATTGCCAATATCGAAACTACCTGTGGTATCTGAACAAGGAACTATTAGTATCTAATACTCAACAGTATGTTATACTGTACATTTCTCAATCATAATCATAATAATCACTTTTTGTACAAACGTGAAATCGAAAAGACGTATCTTAAATAAAGCAATTTAGTTCTTTTGTAAACGAAGGATTTTCTTTATTTCTTACAATACAATAATTGGCGACGAGCACGGTTAACCCAATATTTGAGAATAAACGTGGAACGTGTACACTACATATACGATAGAAAAAAAAAATTTTTGTGCTTAATACATAATCAAATCATGCAGAGCTTACAAACAGCATTTTCGATTGAACCATTCGAGCCTCAAAACATTAAATGGAACCGATGGGTGAATAGATTCGAAACGGCTATTGCTCTGTTTGACAACGCTACAAATAAAAAAGTTCATCTCATCTTACACTATATGGGAAACGATGCTTACAACACATTGTGCGACAAACTTTCACCTGCAAAACCATTGGAGAAGACATACGAAGAAATCGTCTCAACCTTGACAGCATTTTACGATCCCGAACCAAATGAAATTATGGAAAATTATAGATTTCATCTTCGGAAACAAAAGGATTTCGAGACGGTGGATGAGTTCGTCATTGCGTTAAGAAGACTGTCGGCGACTTGCAAGTTTGGAACGTATTTGGAGACAGCACTTCGAAATCAGTTTGTTTTTGGATTACGTAACCAACGCAACGGAGTCAGAATCGATGTTTGGAAAAGAAATGTTTGACGTTAGATGAAGCCCTAGAATTGGCCAAATCCATTGAATTATTTGAAAAAGGTGGTGCTGAAATTCAGAAGGTGAAGGAAACCGATGTTAACTTCGTCAAAGAGAAAAACCGAAAGAAAACTCCCGCTAATACCAAATTTGTAAAAAAGTGTTTTCGATGTGGAGATACAAGTCATTTGGCGAATAAATGTAGATTTGGAGACTCAGTGTGTCATGGTTGTGGCCAAAAAGGACATCTGAAGAAGGTCTGTTTTAGAGCGAAGAGGTCGGGTGTTGGAGCCACAAATCACTTGGAAGAAGACATTTTGGCAATCTTCGAGTTGAGAAAAGTGACATTGAACTGGTCAGTTATTGTGGCAACAAACTGGACTGTATGGGATTTGTGCAGGTAAATGTTAGAACAAATGGGCATGGCGATTCAAAACAACTTAAAATGTACATTACGCGATTTAATCGGAATCCATTACTTGGACGAGAATGGTTACGTCAAATTAGGTTAGATTGGAAAAAGATTTTGGATGGTAAACTGAATGAGGTAATGCAGTTAGAAACAACGGTGAGGCTTGATGCTAAGGATGAAATTAAGAAATTGCTCCAAAAATATGAGAAGGTGTTCTCGAAATCTACGGGAAAGATTTCCGAATTGCAAGCTCGATTACACCTTAAGGAAAATGTGAAACCTGTATTTTTTAAAGCTCGCCGTGTACCGTTTTCACTAATGCAAGCTGTTGAAGATGAGCTAGACAAGTTGGTTCAAGAAGGTGTTTTGGTAAAAGTCGAAACAAGCGAATGGGCAACACTGATTGTTGCCGTAAGAAAAAGTAATAATAAAATCCGAATTTGCGGCGATTACAAGATAACGTTGAATCCTTGTTTGTTTATCGATGAGTACCCACTACCTTCAATCGACGAGTTGTTCGCTTCAATGGCTGGAGGTAAGAAATTTACTAAAATAGATCTTTCAAAAGCATATCTTCAACTTGAAATTCATCCGGACAACCAAAGTTTGCTAACATTGAACACTCATAAGGGATTGTATATGCCGAAACGAATGATGTTCGGTATTGCATCCGCACCTGCGAAATGGCAACGTCTGATGGAACAGGCTTTGAGTGACATAGATGGAGTCACGGTATTTTTGGATGACATAAAGATTACGGCACCGAATGATACCATACATTTGACTCGTTTGGAACAAGTTTTACAAAGGTTACACCGTTATAATATGCGTAAACAGTTGGGCAAAAATAAAAACCGAAATAAGAGGACGAGAATTTAAAATAAATAGAGGAGTAAGACAAGGAGATCCGATGTCCCCACCAATGTTCTCAGCTGTATTAGAAGAAATTTTCAAGAACCTAAACTGGAATACACGGTATGGCATTAACATAGGCGGAAAATATCTAAACAACTTGAGATTCGCTGATGACATCGTACTTATTTCAACGAACGCCAAACAAATCGAATCGATGCTAAAAGAATTGACTACTGCTTGTAAGCCCTATGGACTCAACATAAACCAAACAAAAACAAAAGCAATGACCAATCACACAAAAATAGATATCACATTAGACGGAGTAAAGATAGATTATGTAGAAGATTACATTTACCTTGGACAATTAAAATCATTCAAAGACCAAGAAAACAAGGAGATAAACAGACGAATCACAAACAGTTGGAAACAATTCTGGAATATACATCAAATAATGGAATCAAATTTAAGTAACAACACAAAAAAATATATAATGGACTCAGGAATACTACCCGTTATGACTTATGGACTACAAGCACTTGGATTAATCTCAAATTTAACAGAAAAACTTAGGATTTGCCAAACTAAAATGGAAAGAAAAATTCTAAAAATAAGACCAATTCAAAAAATACGAAACCAGCATATAAGACAACAAACACAAATCATTGATGTAGTTGAAAGAACAAGAAGGCTTAAATGGAGCTGGGCAGGCCACATCTCAAGGCTTCAAGAACAAAGATGGACTAAAGTAATCACAAAATGGACTCCAGCTGACAAAAGACGACCTGGAAGACCCAAGAAAAGATGGGCTGATGATTTATCGGACTACAGACAAAATTGGTATAATGAAGCTAAGGACAGAGAATTATGGGCAACATTGGGGGAGGCTTATGCCAGAAATATATCTTCATGAAAAGAACAATCAAAGGTTTATATACTTACTTACTAAATTTTCAATATAATTAGTTAAAAATTTTCAATATAATTAATAAGTTAATACCAGACTTTGTTTGTAATTTAAATTTATTATAAAAAAAAAAAAAAAAAAAAAAAAAACCATTGTTAAAACGAAAATTGTATATACATATGTATAAATTTAAGAAATTTAAATGGCAAATAAAAGCTTATAATAATAATAATAATAATAATAATAATAAATATGCGTATAAATTTAGACAAATCCGAGTTCATGGTTGATCAGATTGAGTATTGTGGTTATGTCATCGATTGTCACGGAATTAAAAAGATGAAGGAAAAAATTGAAGCCATAGAAGACATGAAACAACCTGAAAACAAGGATGAGGTGCGATCATTTATTGGACTCATAAAATATTATGGCCGTTTCCTACAAAATTTGAGTACAATTTTATATCCAATAAATAATTTGCTAAAAAACGATACAAAGTTTATCTGGTGCAGCAAATGTGAACGTGCGTTTTCAGAAGTCAAGCGACAAATGCAATCCAATGTAGTATTGGCACATTATGACCCACAACTGCCATTAGTACTAGCTACGGACGCAAGTCCCTATGGAGTGGGTGCAGTCTTGAGTCACATTTTTAGTGATGGATCAGAACGTCCAATACAATACGCGTCCGAAGTTCAACAACGATACAGTCAAATCGATCGTGAAGCTTATGCCATTGTCTTTGGAATTAAAAAATTTGATCAATACGTTTGGGGACGTAGGTTCACTTTGGTTACAGACAATAAACCTATTTCACATATTTTTTCAACTAGAAAAGGGTTGCCAACATTGTCAGCAACGCGTATGCAGCATTATGCAATTTTTTTGGAATCCTTTGACTATGAAATACGATGCAAGCGATCGAAAGAAAATGGAAATGCGGATGCGTTGTCCAGATTACCGATTAAACAAACAAATAATACCATTGAAGAAGTCGACCACTTGGAAGTGAATGCAATCGGAAATTTACCAGTGTCAGTAGTAGAATTGGCCGATACTACGCAAAAAGACGAAACAGTTCGAAAATTGATTCAAGCTTTGAAATTTGGTCAAGAATGCGAAACAAGAGATCGTTTTGGAATCGAACAAACCGAATTTGCACTACAGAGGGGCTGTTTGATGCGAAACATAAGAGTTTACATACCACCAACTTTAAGAAATCGAGTTCTTAACGAGCTACATTCTGCGCATTTCGGTATGACCAAAATGAAATCTCTTGCTCGTGGATATTGTTGGTGGACTAACATGGATAAAGACATAGAGGCAATGGTGATGAATTGCTCAAACTGCCAATCAACGCGACCCGAGGCTAAAGGAGTACGACCAACACACAGTTGGGAAACACCATCTAAATCTTTTGATCGAGTGCATGCAGATTTTGCTGGTCCGTTTATGGGGCAGTACTTTTTTATATTAGTAGACGCTTTTTCGAAGTGGCCAGAAGTGCACATTTTACAGAATATAACTGCTGAAACTACAATACGAAAATGCCGAGAGATATTTTCTACCTTTGGATTACCAATCACATTTGTTTCTGATTGGGGGCCCCAATTCATGTCATCAGAATTCCAAGACTTTCTAAAACTAAATGGAATTCATCATAAGCGTGGAGCACCTTACCATCCAGCGACGAATGGTCAAGCGGAGAGATACGTCCAGACAATAAAAAATAAATTGAAAGCCATTAAGTGCAATCGTAATGAAATTGGAAAAGCGTTGAGCAATATTTTAATGTCGTACCGCCGAGCTATTCATACAGAAACAGGTAAATCACCGGCTATGATTATGTTTGGACGTCAAATAAGATCAAAACTTGATTTGATGTTACCAACATCACCAACTAAAGTCAAACCAAGACAATTAAGCGCACCAAAATTTGCTATCAATCAGCGGGTAGCAGTGCGTGATTATTTATCGGGGGAAAAATGGAAGTTTGGTCGAGTAACTGAAATTTTCGGTAAGTTACATTTTAACATTAAATTAGACGATGGTCGTATATGGAAACGACATGTCGATCAAATGAGAAGAATTGGTGAAGACATCGAAAAATCTCCAATAACATTACCTGAACAAACAGACGGAGATAGCGAAGATGAAATAATAGATCCTAAGGAAACTCAGGATATTAGTTTAGCTGAGACATCAGACCAATACGAAAGGCCAAATTTGTCAGAATCCACATCAGTCCAAATCAATAAGCCAAATATGTCGGAGACCTCTGCCAAGTCGGCTGCGCTCTCGGATGATTTAGGTAATTCAAATGAAGGTATTCAAATACCTCCAGCATTTAGACGTTCTGAAAGAGCACGCCAGGCTCCAGATCGTTACGGTTTTGGAAGAGTAAAGCTTTCATAAAATACTTCGTTTTAAACTTTGTTTTATTCATTTCTTTTGTTAAAATTTATTGAATTATTTTTTTTTTTATTATATCTCATTTCTGAAATTGTATTTTAATGAATTAAGTTTGACTCTAAATTATTGTGATCTTAACATATCTTATTTATATTTGTTTGTGAGAGGTTAAACAATTCTCACGAGGGAAGAGCTGTAGTATCTGAACAAGGAACTATTAGTATCTAATACTCAACAGTATGTTATACTGTACATTTCTCAATCAAGTTAACAAA
The DNA here is from genome assembly GCA_920104205.1 of Eupeodes latifasciatus. Classification (NCBI taxonomy): domain Eukaryota; kingdom Metazoa; phylum Arthropoda; class Insecta; order Diptera; family Syrphidae; genus Eupeodes; species Eupeodes latifasciatus. The sequence goes on from OV049926.1 coordinate 19,341,080, forward strand.
CTATATATTATTATTTGTCACTCTGATTTTATATTTTTCACTAATAATCACTTTTTGTACAAACGTGAAATCGAAAAGACGTATCTTAAATAAAGCAATTTAGTTCTTTTGTAAACGAAGGATTTTCTTTATTTCTTACAATACAATACTACCAACTTTGTATTAATTTCGTACAATCTACTTACTTCATTATCATTCACCCTAAACAAGTCAGAATTATAAAATTAAAAAGCTCTGGTTACGTTTTCAACACTTTATTAGGAACAACATTTGCTAAACTTTAAAGCAGCAAGCATTTATTTACCCAAGCCAATTGCTCCCAAGATTGATCCAAGAATTGGTTCTGGTTGAGGTTCAGGTTGGGGTTGTGGGTTGGCTTCAATCATTGCGATGAGTCCGAAGACGGCAACTAAAACGGCTACGACTTTGTTGTACATTGTTTTTTGATTGATCTAAAAGAAGAAACTGATGCCTTCTACCAAAAACCTCCAACCTTTTATAGTCGGTGAATAGATTATTTTTGTTGTTTATTACCTTGAAGAACAAATATTTTCAACACTCAAACAACGTTTTTAATTGTTCAGCTTTATTAAATTTAAGATTTGCAAAGGCGCACAAGCTTTTAATGTTTGTTTTAGGAGAACGAAGTAAATGGCAAACTCATATTTAAACACGGACTAAAAAGTCTCAAGCGATTTTAGCTGTTGACATACAGATTTGGAGTTTGAAAGAGCGAAGACATGTTAGCAATCCAATGATTAGCATTGTAAATATCTTTAATTCTCCTTTCTTCAAACTAATCAATTAAGCTTTACATTTACATCAATCGAAATCAGTCCAATAGTTATGTCCAAACCAGACAAAATTATAAAATTTTAGCATAGAAAACTGCTTTTAAGATTTCATGACCAGTAAAATACAGCCGTACAAAATTCCCTCCCGTTTCTGCTCTAAGGAAAATGCCAAAACGATCTTCAATATCTGCCAAACTACAACAAAAAAAAAAACAAAGTAAAGTCTTATCGAAGGAACATTGCAATCTGTCTTTGTAGATTGCAACCCCAATACGCTTAGTACTCCAAACACCAATCTTGTTCATGCAGAACAAATTATTTTTGTTATTACAAGAGAAAGCATTTTCTGGACTATTAATACTTTCTTTACCTATAAATCTCCAAGTTTAGTAATGCTACAAAACCATGGCTGGGGACCATCTTCAAAGAAGAATAGATGATTTCTATGCTAAGTAATAGAAGGATTTAAGCTTCGTTAAGTGCTACAATATCTTTGAATCATGTGAGTAGATGAATACCTCAGGGCGGTGTTCTCTTTCTGCTCTTATGGATTTTAGTCATGAATAATCATTAACGTGATTAGCGAAATCACGGAGATGGCTCTGAAGAAATTTAGCAGTTGTCAAAGAGCAGTGGATTAGGTATTAATCAGAGCGTAGCTGAATTGATGCTCCTTGCGACAAAAACTAAAATACCTGTCTTTATCCTACCCCAACTGAACGGTCGAATCCTGTCTTTATCCCCCAGCTCAAAATTTTAAGGAGTCATTCTAGATCCCAAACTAAACTAGAAAGTAAACATTGAAGAATGGACGGCACTACAGGGCCCTTCGATCCTGCCCAACAGATGCCTTAAATGTTATTCTGAAACTCCTACCAGTAGATCTGCACATTAAATATTTAGTATCGTGCAGTGCGCTAAGGCTTAAAGAATCAAACTGTTGGTTTTCCGGGCCGTATAGGCATGGCAACACTAACAAACTGATTCCAGCGGATATTTTTGCCGCAGACACAGACTATTGCACCCTTGCCTTGAATCATACTAAAGATTTTAAAGTCATCTTTCCTGCCAGAAAGGATTGGGAGGATGGTATGGTTACGAAAGACTTCAATACCACTATCTTTCCTGACGAATCAAAGATGGAGTTTGGAATTGGATCGGAAATTTTCTCCGAGTCCTTAAATGTCTCTTAGTCTTTTCGGCTACTTGAGTGTGCCAGTGTATTTGAAGTGGAATTACTAGCAATCAGAGAAGCATGCAAAATACCCAAATCTCTCTAACAAAAATAGAAACACGGCTATCTGCAGGCTGCTGTTATAGCTATTAATTCGGCCACAACATCATCTATACTGGTCCAACAATGTCGGGATGAACTATCCAGCCTCAACATTTAACTCCATGTCACTCTTACGGGCAAAAAGAGGATGAAAAACTGCTACATTTACTATGGTGACTGCTAATGAGAAAACCAAAAGAACTTATTTGGATGCGGCTTTGTCATTGGAGCCAGACTTAGGCAAGAAGTCTTGAGCTATAGGTGCATCAACGAGCGCCTCATGACCATCCGCATCAAGGCTAAATTCGGCAAAATTAGCCTGATATGCGCGCGCGCCCCCACAGAAGAGAAAGATGACAACACCAAAGATATGTTCTTCGAGATCTTAGACAAAACATATCAGCAGTGTCCTAGCTACGATATTAAAATTGTACTGGGCGATTTTAATGCCAAGCTAGGAAGGGAAGACATCTTTGATGGAATAATCGGGAAAAACAGCCTGCACGACAACACTTCCGACAACGGATTCAGGCTCATAGATTTTGTCGCGGGGCGAAACGTCATGGTAGCCAGTACGCGTTTGCCACACCTCAACATCCACAAAGGAGTTCTCGAGTTCTCCAGATCAATCTACCGTCAACCAGATTGACCATATTGCGATCGACGCCAGACACGCTTCCAGCATCATGGATGTCCGAACTTTCCGAGGAGCTAACATCGACTCGGACCACTACCTCGTTGTAGCCAAGGTAGCACTTCGGGTTTCCAGACCCAAGGCAAAACAGGGAGATGCTGGGAGAAGCTACAACGTCGAACGGCTACAATCGCAAGAAATCGCCAAATCCTTCTCCGACCGAGTTACAAGTAACCTCTCTCGAAGTTCTCTGCCGCCAACACAATGTATCGAAAATCAGTGGCAACATTGCCAAGATGCAATCAGAGAAGCCGCCTCTTATGTGCTGGGTTTCAAGAAACCACCAACAAGGAATCCCTGGTTTGATGAGGAATGTCGGCAGGAAAATGCAGCCAAACACCAGGCACGCAAAGCGGCGAGAGCTGCTCATGAGCTCTACGAGCAGAAGAGGCGAGAGGAACACCGACTTCCCAGAAGAAAAAAGAGAGGGCATGAGAAGCGTGCGGTCGAAGATGTTGAGAAGTTCAAAAGCAGGAATGAAGTTCGAAAGTTGTATGAGCGGGTGAACGGAATTCACAAGTCCATAAACCTAGAACCGAAGGCTGCAAAGACGAAAGTGGAAACATCATTGTGGAACGGCAGTCAATGCTGAGGATATGGAAGGACCACTTCTGCAGACTGTATAACGGCGGCGACGAACCGAATTCCGCTGTCAGGCAGGATGATCCGTTCAACATAGACGACGAAAGCCAACAATCCCGTCCTCCCGACTTAGACGAAGTAAAGATTGCTATATCCAAGCTGAAGTCTAACAAAGCCGCGGGAGCGGATGGCTTAAATGCCGAGATCTTTAAAGCAGCTGGAGATAAGTTGGTTAGGAGCATGCACCAACTTATCTGTAAGATATGGTCGGAAGAAAGCATGCCAGATGAATGGAACCTCAGTATTGTTTGCCCGATCCTGAAAAAAGGAGACCCTCAAAACTGCACCCACTATAGAGGAATCAGTCTACTTAACATCGCCTACAAAATCTTCTCTGCCGTAATATGTGAACGTCTAAAGCCCATCGTCAACAACCTGATAGGTCCTTATCAGTGTGGCCTTAGACCAGGAAAGTCCACAGTCGATCAAACATTCACATTACGGCAGATCCTGGAAAAAACCCAACAACACCAAATCGACACCCACCATCTTTTCATCGATTTCAAGGCCGCATATGACAGCATCTACAGGGACGAGCTGTATAGAGCCATATCTAGTTTTGGCATCCCTGCCAAACTCAACTCGTCCGTTTGTGCAGGATGATTATGGAGAATTCACGCTGCTCCATAAAGGTTGGAAACAACTTAACAGAACCTTTCGATGTCAAAAAAGGTTTTAGACAGGGTGATGCGCTGTCATGCGATTTTTTTAACATCGTACTTGAAAGAATAGTGCAGAGCTCACACGTCAACATTAGAGGCATTATCTTTCAAAAATATGTCCAATTACTAGCATATGCTGATGACATTGACATAATCGGAAGAACTCAGCGTGATGTCAATGGGACTTTTGTGAGTATTGAGGCAGAGGCGGCAAAAATGGGTTTAACGGTTAATGAGGGCAAACCAAAGCACATGCTGTCGCCAAGAAAGTACTTACAACACCGACGCGACGTCTCGGTCAAAACGTCACCATCGACAGATGTAACTTTGAGGTAGTCAAGGACTTCGTCTACCTAGGCTCCGCTATAAACGCAGAAAACAACACCAGCGCTAAAATCAAACTCAGAATAACTCTTGCTTACCGCTGATTCTTTGGGCTAAGAAAGTCCCTTTCTCGAGGGACCAAAGTGTCGCCATATAAGACCCTTATCATCCCCGTCCTGCTATACGGTGCAGAAGCATGGACTATGACAAAAGCGGATGAAAGCGCCTTGGGTCGTTCCGAGAGAAAAGTTCTTCGTGTGATCTACGGTCCCGTATGCATAGAAGGGGAGTAGAGGAGAAGATGGGACGACGAGCTGTATGGGCTGTACAGCGAAGTAGACTTAGCCAGAAGGGTAAAAGTCCAGCGACTAAGATGGCTGGGTCACGTAGAGCGAGCGCATGGAAACCAATGCTCCGGCCCGGAAAGTATTTGAATCCACACCCACAGGACAGCGCAGTAGAGGAAGAACGCGGATCAAGTGGCGCGCACAAGTGGAAAGTGACCTCACCTAACTTGGAGCGCGAAACTGGAGACATCTAGCTAGGGACCGAGCTAGATGGAGAAGTTTGTTGGGTGAGGTAAGTAAGTAAGTAAGTAATAATCTGCCTAACACCTTGATTTCCAAGTTCTAACTCAATCGACCCAATGGTTTAGGCTGTAAAGGAGAGGATATAAAGGCAGAAGGGCGGATTCGCTGCACCCACTTTTTTCGACTTCTCCAGTACGAAATTTTTTACGAATACAAAACTTGCCATTGTAGGCCTTAAATGTCTCAAGTAAAAAAGACTGTGACATATTAAAAAGTGCGATGCGATGCTCTGCTCAGTCAGTACACAAGAGCTAAGGTACAAACATTACTAATCCAACAGGTAAATATATTTTTACCAAATTAAAAATACAAGTTATAAGTTATTTCAACATTTTATTATCAAAGACAATTGAATGCTGCAGCGCTTATTAACGACCCAAGCCAAGTGCATCGAAGAGTGCTCCAATAATTGGTTCTGGTTGAGGTTGAGGTTCAGGTTGGGGTTGTGGGTTGGCTTCAATCATTGCGATGAGTCCGAAGACGGCAACTAAAACGGCTACGACTTGGTTGTACATTGTTTTTTGATTGATCTAAAAGAAGAAACTGATGCCTTCTACCAAAAACCTCCAACCTTTTATAGTCGACCAACGAAATTGTTTTTGGTGCATTCGCGCTTTTAAAACAAATATTTTCACATACAAAACCAAAGCAACACGCAAACAACTCCTTAATTTGTTCAGTTTTGTTTAATCTATATTTTAAAATTTGTAAATGTGAAAAGAGTTTAAATTGTCGTTTCTGGGTCTGGGTCTAAGTCTGGATCTTGAACTGCAGAACAAATCGAAGGCTGGAAACGTTTGCAAATAAGTTATCGATATTGTTTAGATAAGTGTGCAGATGTTTATAAACAAAAACAAATAGATACTTGTATGCTCAAAAATGTTTATGTTTATGCGTTGTGCATGTTCAATGTACACAAAACTCTCACTACTTCAAAAACTCGACGTTCAATTTCAAGATTGAGGTGAAATTGAAATTTGACAGAAACAAAAGTTTTAAGAAATAACATAACACTTTTCAAAATAAAAACTAATTTTTCAGTTTAGAAAATGTTTTTAAAACTCATTTTGTTGGGGAACTTTTACTGAACTTAGTGAGATTTATTTTTGAGTTGAAACCGAAGATTATGTAATATGTCCTTAAATGCAATGAATGACGTTCAAGGGTCAGAAACGCATCTTTTATCCAGCACTGTAAGTTTTGAAAACACTTTGGTGGGCTTAAAGTTAAGAGTCTCTAATTTCTTTATGGGTTGTGCCAGGTCTTTAGTTTAATAAAAATTAAGTTTTATTGGAAATTGAAAAAGTTTTACTAATCAATTGTTAGCTAATCTTTCAAAGAACGAAGTTACATCTTCTTCATCCTCAATTGGGAATAGCTCGTAAATACCAGAATTGAAGGCTTCAAGCATATTTGGGATTGTCTCGAATTTATTGCAGTACATTTTCGCATAAAAGGATCCAGAAATTGACTGTTTAGCTTTCCACGACTTTTGGTTAGTGTTGTGTTCGCGTAAGAAAAAGCTCTTTCAGAACATATTAACTAAGCCTTAAAAATGTTGGCTCGCCAATAGAATTTATTTTTGTTTTGAAAATCGAAGCCAAAAGTCCAAAACATTGTCGTCTGCTATTGGCTCAGGATAAGACTCTTCAACTCAGTTGACAATTCATTTCTTTGAACTTCGAAATCTTGTATATTTTCATGATACTTCATTGGAAGGAATTAAATATCGCAAATTTTGCAAGAAATTGAGATATTGCGAAAATAAGTTTCAAAACTAATTTCGAAAATTTTTCCGATATATCGCACAATCTGTCAAGACTGGAAATAACCATTTTGTAACTTGGAAGGGACCACATTGAAGTTCGTATGGTGTTCAAGAATTTAAAGCATGATCTCAATTCGAATTGCTAAAACAAGGCAACTATAAATGATGATGTATTTAGTCCTTGGGAATTCATTCTGCATTATTGAATCTTCAGAAGGAGATTAATGTAATACTCGTATCTGTAATGAATAATACAGTTTTTGTAGGAGTTGCGAGTTTTTTAAAGTGTGTTTTGTGAAACATTGCACAGCGTAAGGACTACTTAGGATTTTTGATAAGTTATTGAAAATTGTTAATTGAGAGGCCTAAAAATGTCCAACGTTCAGCAATTCCATTTCATGATTATAGAACGAATTATTCGATTATTCAACGAATTTATTTAGTGTACTGAAAAATCGATTACTGAATTAATTCCTTAGTCCTATATTAGTATGAGCGGAAATTTAAATTATTTGGATGCTAATGCCAATTTTAGCATGAGGCCACTTGGGCATGAATAATATTGTTTTTTTTTTTAACTTATAACAACTTCCTTGAAAATATTATAAGAATTCCCCTTACTAAGTAAAGCATCTATAGGAATGAACAAGTTCAAGAAAGGACTACAAAATCCCTCGCTATACAGATTCTTAGAAACTCATGATATATGACAACTTAGTTAAACGTCTCATAAGACATGGCCTATTTCAATTTATTCAAAACCCTCATTTGGTACTTTTTGTTTTGTATGTTTTTTAATTCTTACATTGACTTTTGTGATTGTGTATTAAAGTCCAATATTTGTCTCGTGGTTTGTAACCAAGTAGTTCCTTCAAATTTGAAGTACAAATTTTGAAAAAAAAAAATAAAAAAGTGGCTGGGTTGCGACCCACGCTGATAACTTCCCATCCCGTCTGTTTTGTCTTGCTTAAAAGTTTGTCTATATGTATCAATTTTTACCAAATTTGCGTACTATTTGTTGTAGATTTTATTTTTTTTAAGAAAAATCGGACTGTTGGATTTTTATAAAAAAAATAAAAAAAAACTGAATATCGAAAACAATATTTTCTGTGAAATAAAATAAGTTTGAAGCCAATATTTTTAATTTTTGAAAAGCTATTTAAGTCGAAAGTAAATTTTTACCAAGTTTTAGTATTGTTTTTTTTTAGGTTTTTATTTTTTGTAAAAAAACTGTCAATTCGATTTTTCTCAAAATTTTATCGAATGTTGAAAACAATATTTCTTATAAGTTAAAATTAGTTAGAAGCCATTATCTCAAATTTTTGAAAAGATATTTTAGTCGAAATTCAATTTTTACCAACTTTTATTAATTTTTTTTAGGTTTTTATTTTTTTTAAACTGTCAATTCGATCTTTCTCAACATTTTTCAAAATGTTGAAAACAATATTTCTTATAAGATTAAAAAAGTTTGAAGCCTTAATCTCAAGTTTTTGAAAAGATATTTGCGTCGAAAACCAATTTTTACCAACTATGAGTAAATTTTTTTTAGGATTTTATTTTTTATAAAAAACTGTCAATTAGATTTTTCTCAAAATTTTATCAGATGTCAAAAACATTATTCTTCGTTGCACAAAATTGTTTTGGAGATGAAATCATATTTTGGTCGTAAAATTTTCGAGGTGACAAATTTTTTGTTCAGTTTTTTTGATTTATAAAAAAACAGTTAATTGGATTTTTTCCAAAAATATAATTGTTTTGTATCACGTTACAATATATATTATAAAATTTAATTCAAGTCTCTAGCATCATTGGTTCATGAGATATTTAGGTTCAACCAAAATTTTCACCTTTTTTTTAATCTGCTATGGTAAAAAAAACCACCCCAGCTATTTTCTTGAGAGCCCTTTCTGCATCTTTCTGCCTTATTATCTGTATAACAAAATTTATTTGAAGTCGATATCTCTTCTGGTTCTTGAGCTACGGAGGACGAAAAAAACGTCGCGAACGTACGGACGTACGGACATACGGACATACGGACATACGGACATACGGACATACGGACATACGGACATACGGACATACGGACATACGGACATACGGACATACGGACATACGGACATACGGACATACGGACATACGGACGTACGAACGTACGTACACACGCACGCACAGACATCTTTCTAAAAATCTTTTATTTCGACTCTAGAGACCTTGAAACGTCGAGAAATTTCAAAATTTTCAATTTGACAAATCGGACCCATTACAATAACTTCCTATGGGAAGTTAATAAATTGGGTGGCGCAACAGTCCGTTGAGAACAGAGGCCTAGTGACTTACAACTCTCAACCATTCCTGTGTGCGAGTACTGTTGTGAGGGATGGAGGGGACCTACAGTTTCAAGCCGAATTCGAACGGCTAATTTGGGAAAGCACTTTTCATGACAAGAATTACTCTTGGAGAATTTGTCAGTTCCTCGCAAGAGGCAATACCCGTGAAAAAAAACTTTAGATGACACAGGCAGGGATCGAACCCAAGACCTTTGGCATGACAGTCCAACGCAGTAACCATCATGCCACGGGTACTACAAACTTTGAACAACTCAGTCTATAAATTAATTCTTGTAAACGTAATCTTTTTTAATAGTTCTTCAGAAATACAAAATTAATGCTGAGTTAAATCTTGTATGGTTTTTTGGTCATATTGGTAGTTTGTAACAATGGTTTAACAATTTTTCTTTCATAATGTTGACTTTTGTATTCAATTATAAAAAGAATTTTGAAATTAGGACACCGTTTTCTGCCTAATACCATTTTACTCAACAAAAACATAATTTGGAAAAATTTATTTGTTCGAATGTGTTTCGAAAATCATCCTTTGAATAAATTCCTTCGAAAACTCGTCAACAAAATATTCTACCAATTCGATTTTTATTTATGTTCTTTTTTGTTTGTAATACTTAGATATTTTGTTAAAAATACGTTCTCCTTACGTGTTTCTCTCATTTATAAACAAAAAACTCACGAATGTGATTGGAACAAAGTGAATCTCATTTAACTCCAAAGATTGGAAAAGTTATCCTCCATTGCCAATATCGAAACTACCAACTTTGTATTAATTTCGTACAATCTACTTACTTCATTATCATTCACCCTAAACAAGTCAGAATTATAAAATTAAAAAGCTCTGGTTACGTTTTCAACACTTTATTAGGAACAACATTTTCTAAACTTTAAAGCAGCAAGCATTTATTTACCCAAGCCAATTGCTCCCAAGATTGATCCAATAATTGGTTCTGGTTGAGGTTCAGGTTGGGGTTGTGGGTTGGCTTCAATCATTGCGATGAGTCCGAAGACGGCAACTAAAACGGCTACGACTTTGTTGTACATTGTTTTTTGATTGATCTAAAAGAAGAAACTGATGCCTTCTACCAAAAACCTCCAACCTTTTATAGTCGGTGAATAGATTATTTTTGTTGTTTATTACCTTAAAGAACAAATATTTTCAACACTCAAACAACGTTTTTAATTGTTCAGCTTTATTATTTAAAATTTGCAAAGGCGCACAAGCTTTTAATGTTTGTTTTAGGAGAACGAAGTAAATGGCAAACTCATATTTAAACACGGACTAAAAAGTCTCAAGCGATTTTAGCTGTTGACATACAGATTTGGAGTTTGAAAGAGCAAAGACATGTTAGCAATCCAATGATTAGCATTGTAAATATCTTTAATTCTCCTTTCTTCAAACTAATCAATTAAGCTTTACATTTACATCAATCGAAATCAGTCCAATAGTTATGTCCAAACCAGACAAAATTATAAAATTTTAGCATAGAAAACTGCTTTTAAGATTTCATGACCAGTAAAATACAGCCGTACAAAATTCCCTCCCGTTTCTGCTCTAAGGAAAATGCCAAAACGATCTTCAATATCTGCCAAACTACAACAAAAAAAAAAACAAAGTAAAGTCTTATCGAAGGAACATTGCAATCTGTCTTTGTAGATTGCAACCCCAATACGCTTAGTACTCCAAACACCAATCTTGTTCATGCAGAACAAATTATTTTTGTTATTACAAGAGAAAGCATTTTCTGGACTATTAATACTTTCTTTACCTATAAATCTCCAAGTTTAGTAATGCTACAAAACCATGGCTGGGGACCATCTTCAAAGAAGAATAGATGATTTCTATGCTAAGTAATAGAAGGATTTAAGCTTCGTTAAGTGCTACAATATCTTTGAATCATGTGAGTAGATGAATACCTCAGGGCGGTGTTCTCTTTCTGCTCTTATGGATTTTAGTCATGAATAATCATTAACGTGATTAGCGAAATCACGGAGATGGCTCTGAAGAAATTTAGCAGTTGTCAAAGAGCAGTGGATTAGGTATTAATCAGAGCGTAGCTGAATTGATGCTCCTTGCGACAAAAACTAAAATACCTGTCTTTATCCTACCCCAACTGAACGGTCGAATCCTGTCTTTATCCCCCAGCTCAAAATTTTAAGGAGTCATTCTAGATCCCAAACTAAACTAGAAAGTAAACATTGAAGAATGGACGGCACTACAGGGCCCTTCGATCCTGCCCAACAGATGCCTTAAATGTTATTCTGAAACTCCTACCAGTAGATCTGCACATTAAATATTTAGTATCGTGCAGTGCGCTAAGGCTTAAAGAATCAAACTGTTGGTTTTCCGGGCCGTATAGGCATGGCAACACTAACAAACTGATTCCAGCGGATATTTTTGCCGCAGACACAGACTATTGCACCCTTGCCTTGAATCATACTAAAGATTTTAAAGTCATCTTTCCTGCCAGAAAGGATTGGGAGGATGGTATGGTTACGAAAGACTTCAATACCACTATCTTTCCTGACGAATCAAAGATGGAGTTTGGAATTGGATCGGAAATTTTCTCCGAGTCCTTAAATGTCTCTTAGTCTTTTCGGCTACTTGAGTGTGCCAGTGTATTTGAAGTGGAATTACTAGCAATCAGAGAAGCATGCAAAATACCCAAATCTCTCTAACAAAAATAGAAACACGGCTATCTGCAGGCTGCTGTTATAGCTATTAATTCGGCCACAACATCATCTATACTGGTCCAACAATGTCGGGATGAACTATCCAGCCTCAACATTTAACTCCATGTCACTCTTACGGGCAAAAAGAGGATGAAAAACTGCTACATTTACTATGGTGACTGCTAATGAGAAAACCAAAAGAACTTATTTGGATGCGGCTTTGTCATTGGAGCCAGACTTAGGCAAGAAGTCTTGAGCTATAGGTGCATCAACGAGCGCCTCATGACCATCCGCATCAAGGCTAAATTCGGCAAAATTAGCCTGATATGCGCGCGCGCCCCCACAGAAGAGAAAGATGACAACACCAAAGATATGTTCTTCGAGCTCTTAGACAAAGCATATCAGCAGTGTCCTAGCTACGATATTAAAATTGTACTGGGCGATTTTAATGCCAAGCTAGGAAGGGAAGACATCTTTGGTGGAATAATCGGGAAAAACAGCCTGCACGACAACACTTCCGACAACGGATTCAGGCTCATAGATTTTGTTGAGGGGCGAAACGTCATGGTAGCCAGTACGCGTTTGCCACACTTCAACATCCACAAAGGAGTTCTCGAGTTCTCCAGATCAATATACCGTCAACCAGATTGACCATATTTCGATCGACGCCAGACACGCTTCCAGCATCATGGATGTCCGAACTTTCCGAGGAGCTAACATCGACTCGGACCACTACCTCGTTGTAGCCAAGGTAGCACTTCGGGTTTCCAGACCCAAGGCAAAACAGGGAGATGCTGGGAGAAGGTATAACGTCGAACGGCTACAAGCGCAAGAAATCGCCAAATCCTTCTCCGACCGAGTTACAAGTAACCTCTCTCGAAGTTCTCTGCCGCCAACACAATGTATCGAAAATCAGTGGCAACATTGCCAAGATGCAATCAGAGAAGCCGCCTCTGATGTGCTGGGTTTCAAGAAACCACCAACAAGGAACCCCTGGTTTGATGAGGAATGTCGGCAGGAAAATGCAGCCAAACACCAGGCACGCAAAGCGGGCGAGAGCTGCTCATGAGTTTTACGAGCAGAAGAGGCGAGAGGAACACCGACTTCTCAGAAGAAAAAAGAGAGGGAATGAGAAGCGTGCGGTCGAGGATGTTGAGAAGTTCAAAAGCAGGAATGAAGTTCGAAAGTTTTATGAGCGGGTGAAACGGAATTCACAAGTCCATAAACCTAGAACCGAAGGCTGCAAAGACGAAAGTGGAAACATCATTGTGGAACCGCAGTCAATGCTGAGGATATGGAAGGACCACTTCTGTAGACTGTATAACGGCGACGACGAACCGAACTCCGCTGTCAGGCAGGATGATTCGTTCAACATAGACGACGAAAGCCAACAATCCCGTCCTCCCGACTTAGACAAAGTAAAGATTGCCATATCTAAGCTGAAGTCTAACAAAGCCGCTGGAGCGGATGGCTTAAGTGCCGAGCTCTTTAAAGCAGCTGGAGATAAGTTGGTTAGGAGCATGCACCAACTTATCTGTAAGATATGGTCGGAAGAAAGCATGCCAGATGAATGGAACCTCAGTATTGTTTGCCCGATCCTGAAAAAAGGAGACCCTCAAAACTGCACCCACTATAGAGGAATCAGTCTACTTAACATCGCCTACAAAATCTTCTCTGCCGTAATCAGTGGCGTCTTTAGGCATGGGCCCGGTGGGCCAGGGCCCAGGGCCCCGCAATTATTTGGCCCCCAAATCCACCAACTCAAAATGAATGAATCTATACAAGAATTATATAGAAAACGAAATAAGGTTAGTAGACAGTAACAGAAAAACAAGTTTCATTTGACTCTCCGTTCCGTTGAAATTCTCCTCCTCAACATCTTAAACTTCTGGCAACATGAATCTTTACTCATACACCTGCACACGCTGTCAACATTATTTTAACTACTCTGCTTTCGTTCTACTCTACAGTTCTGCACACATGTTGGATTTTCAACTCACTCCATAAACAAAGACAAAGTTTTCCCATGATGAGTTGCGAAATGATGAGTGGTACCATGATGAGTCGGATAGAAAAATTTTGTTTCCTTTCCTCTTTCTTCCTCTCTGTTCAATGGAAGGAATAAAGACTATGTTCTTTGTTATTCATAAATTATCTAAGGGAGAATTTTGATAAATTTGTGTGCCAAAATTCAGAATCCGGATGCTAATTATAAAGACTGAATGCAACGAAAAATAGTACGAAGTTCGCGTGCCACATATTTTGATAGTCCTGCACCATCCGTTCAGCTAATTGGGAAAGAAAAGTTTAAAATATCAGCAATTAAAAATACGAACCAATTGCTATCAAGAAATTAATGCATTGGTTGGCCTTTTTTGTCGATTGCAATATTTGACTTCAGTGGATTTGCAAAATTCTTGCGAACAGTTTTCAAAAAAATACCATAGAGATGTTAATGCAGAAGAACTTGAGGTAGAATGACTTCACCTCGTATAGTATTTAAAAGAATTCAATAAAGATGTAAATGAAGATCTCATTACAATATCAAAATTGTACAGTCTAATTACAGTGGATGAAATTGAGAACACATTTCCAAATGTAGAAACTGCCTGTAGAATTTTTTTATTTTTGATGGTTTCAAACTGCAGTAGAGAGCGTTCATTTTCGAAATTGAATCTTATAAAAAATGAACTTCGAAGCACAATGCTACAAGGTAGACTAAACAGTTTGTCAATTTTATCAATTGAAAATGAATTACTGTAGGAAATTGAACTTGATGACTTAATTCATGATTTTGCAACTGACAAAGTCAGAAAAGTATGCCTTCAATAAATCAAAACAAATATAAAGAAAAAAACTTACATGAAATTAAAAAAAAAATATATAAAAACACTAGAAATCAACCAAAAAACAATAAAAAATATCAAAAATCAACTACAAAGAAAAATGTTCAACCATTGAAGGTAAATTAAAAAAAAATATAATAGTATAAAAAAATATCTGTTTTATGTTTTTTTTTAGTTCTTTTTAAAAAGTAAAAAATATTAAAAAAAACACAAATTCATTTAAAAATGATTTTTTTAACCTAAAGAATTAAACAAAATATATATTATACCTACTTTTTTTGGCCTCCAAATCCTATTGGGCCCAAGGCCCCCAAAAGTCTAAAGACGCCCCTGGCCGTAATATGTGAACGTCTAAAGCCCATCGTCAACAACCTGATAGGTCCTTATCAGTGTGGCTTTAGACCAGGAAAGTCCACAGTCGATCTACTAGCATATGCTAATGACATTGACATAATCGGAAGAACTCAGCGTGATGTCAATGGGGCTTTTGTGAGTATTGAGGCAGAGGTGTCAAAAATGGGTTTAACGGTTAATGAGGGCAAACCAAAGCACATTCTGTCGCCAAGAAAGTACTTACAACACCGTCGCGACGTCTCGGTCAAAACGTCACCATCGACAAATGTTACTTTGAGGTAGCCAAGGACTTCGTCTACCTAGGCTCCGCTATGAACGCAGAAAACACCTTAAGTAAGTAAGTAAGTAAGAATCTGCCTAAGACCTTGATTTCCAAGTTCTAACTCTATCGACCCAATGGTTTAGGCTGTAAAGGAGAGGATATAAAGGCAGAAGGGCGGATTCGCTGCACCCACTTTTTTCGACTTCTTCAGTTCGACATTTTTTACGAATACAAAACTTGCCATTGTAGGCCTTAAATGTCTCAAGTAAAAAAGACTGACATATTAAAAAGTGCGATGCGATGCTCTGCTCAGTCAGTACACAAGAGCTAAGGTACAAACCAAATTAAAAATACAAGTTATAAGTTATTTCAACATTTTATTATCAAAGACAATTGAATGCTGCAGCGCTTATTAACGACCCAAGCCAAGTGCATCGAAGAGTGCTCCAATAATTGGTTCTGGTTGAGGTTGAGGTTCAGGTTGGGGTTGTGGGTTGGCTTCAATCATTGCGATGAGTCCGAAGACGGCAACTAAAACGGCTACGACTTGGTTGTACATTGTTTTTTGATTGATCTAAAAGAAGAAACTGATGCCTTCTACCAAAAACCTCCAACCTTTTATAGTCGACCAACGAAATTGTTTTTGTTGCATTCGCAGTTTTAAAACAAATATTTTCACATACAAAACCAAAGCAACACGCAAACAACTCCTTAATTTGTTCAGTTTTGTTTAATCTATATTTTAAAATTTGTAAATGTGAAAAGAGTTTAAATTGTCGTTTCTGGATCTGGGTCTAAGTCTGGATCTTGAACTGCAGAACAAATCGAAGGCTGAAAACGTTTGCAAATAAGTTATCGATATTGTTTAGATAAGTGTGCAGATGTTTATAAACAAAAACAAATAGATACTTGTATGATCAAAAATGTTTATGTTTATGCGTTGTGCATGTTCAATGTACACAAAACTCTCACTACTTCAAAACTCGACGTTCAATTTCAAGATTGAGGTGAAATTGAAATTTGATAGAAACAAAAGTTTTAAGAAATAACATAACACTTTTCAAAATAAAAACTAATTTTTCAGTTTAGAAAATGTTTTTAAAACTCATGTTGTTGGGGAACTTGTACTGAACTTAGTGAGATTTATTTTTGAGTTGAAACCGAAGATTATGTAATATGTCCTTAAATGCAATGAATGACGTTCAAGGGTCAGAAACGCATCTTTTATCCAGCACTGTAAGTTTTGAAAACACTTTGGTGGGCTTAAAGTTAAGAGTCTCTAATTTCTTTATGGATTGTGTCAGATCTTTAGTTTAATAAAACTTAAGTTTT
Organism: Eupeodes latifasciatus; assembly: GCA_920104205.1. Taxonomy (NCBI): domain Eukaryota; kingdom Metazoa; phylum Arthropoda; class Insecta; order Diptera; family Syrphidae; genus Eupeodes; species Eupeodes latifasciatus. Next base: position 19,357,639 of record OV049926.1, read on the forward strand.
ATTGGAAATTGAAAAAGTTTTACTAATCAATTGTTAACTAATCTTTCAAAGAACGAAGTTACATCTTCTTCATCCTCATTTGGGAATAGCTCGTAAATACCAGAATTGAAGGCTTCAAGCATATTTGGGATTGGCTCGAATTTATTGCAGTACATTTTCTTAACATTTGATTGAATAGTACGAGTAATTCGCATAAAAGGATCCGGAAATTGACTGTTTAGCTAGTGTTGTGTTCGCGTAAGAAAAAGCTCTTTCAGAACATATTAACTAAGCCTTAAAAATGTTGGTTCGCCAATGAAATTTATTTTTGTTTTGAAAATCGAAGCCAAAAGTCCAAAACATTGTCGTCTGCTATTGGCTCAGGATAAGACTTCAACTCAGTTGACAATTCATATCTTTGAACTTCGAAATCTTGTATATTTTCACGATACTTCATTGGAAGGAATTAAATATCGCAAATTTTACAAGAAATTGAGATATTGCGAAAATAAGTTTCAAAACTAATTTCGAACATTTTTCCGATATATCGCACAATCTGTCAAGACTGGAAAGACCACATTGAAGTTCGTATGGTGTTCAAGAATTTAAAGCATGATCTCAATTCGAATTGCTAAAACAAGGCAACTATAAATGATGATGTATTTAGTCCTTGGGAATTCATTCTGCATTATTGAATCTTCAGAAGGAGATTAATGTAATACTCGTATCTGTAATGAATAATACAGTTTTTGTAGGAGTTGCGAGTTTTTTAAAGTGTGTTTTGTGAAACATTGCACAGCGTAACGACTACTTAGGATTTTTGATAAGTTATTGAAAATTGTTAATTGAGAGGCCCAAAAATTTCCAACGTTCAGCAATTCCATTTCATGATTATAGAACGAATTATTCGATTATTCAACGAATTTATTTAGTGTACTGAAAAATCGATTACTGAATTAATTCCTTAGTCCGATTAGTATGAGCGGAAATTTAAATTATTTGGATGCTAATGCCAATTTTAGCATGAGGCCGCTTGGGCATTAATAATATTGCTTTTTTTTTTTAATTTATAACAACTTCCTTGAAAATATTATAAGAATTCCCCTTACTAAGTAAAGCATCTATAGGAATGAACAAGTTCAAGAAAGGACTACAAAAACCCTCGCTATACAGATTTTTAGAAACTCATGATATATGACAACTTAGTTAAACGGCTCATAAGACATGGCCCATTTCAATTTATTCAAAACCCTCATTTGGTACTTTTTGTTTTGTATGTTTTTAATTCTTACATTGACTTTTGTGATTGGGTATTAAAGTCCAATATTTGTCTCGTGGTTTGTAACCAAGTAGTTCCTTCAAATTTGAAGTACAAATTTTGAAAAAAATAAAAAAGACGCTGGGTTGCGACCCACACTGATAACTTCCCATCCCGTCTGTCGATTTGTCTTGCTTAAAAGTTTGTCTATATGTATCAATTTTTACCAAATTTGTGTACTATTTGTTGTAGATTTTATTTTTTTTAAGAAAAATCGGACTGTTGGATTTTTATAAAAAAAATTACAGAATATCGAAAACAATATTTTCTGTGAAATAAAATAAGTTTGAAGCCAATATTTTTAATTTTTGAAAAGCTATTTAAGTCGAAAGTAAATTTTTACCAAGTTTTAGTATTGTTTTTTTTTTTAGGTTTTTATTTTTTGTAAAAAAACTGTCAATTCGATTTTTCTCAAAATTTTATCGAATGTTGAAAACAATATTTCTTATAAGTTAAAATTAGTTAGAAGCCATTATCTCAAATTTTTGAAAAGATATTTGAGTCGAAAATGAATTTTTACCAACTTTTGTTAAATTGTTTTTAGGTTTTTAATTTTTTGTACAAAAACTGTCTATAAGATTTTTTTCAAAATTTTACTGAATGTTGACAACAATATTTTTTTATATTAAAGTAGATTAAAGTCAAAATCTCAACGTTTTGAATAGATATTTGAGTCGAAATTCAATTTTTACCACTTTTTATAAATTTTTTTTTAGGTTTTTATTTTTTGTAAAAAAAACTGTCAATTCGATTTTCCTCAAAATTTTTCCTAACGTTGAAAACAATATTTCTTATAAGTTAAAATTAGTTGGAAGCCATTATCTCAAAGTTTTGAAAAGATATTTGAGTCGAAAATCAATTTTTACCAACTTTTATTAATTTTTTTTAGGTTTTTATTTTTTTTTTAAACTGTCAATTCGATCTTTCTCAACATTTTTCAAAATGTTGAAAACAATATTTCTTATAAGATTAAAGAAGTTTGAAGCCTTAATCTCAAGTTTTTGAAAAGATATTTGCGTCGAAATTCAATTTTTACCAACTATGAGTAATTTTTTTTTAGGATTTTATTTTTTATAAAAAAACTCTAATTGACAGTTTTTTTATAAAAAATAAAATCCTAAAAAAAAATTACTCATAGTTGGTAAAAATTTTTAAATTTTTCTCCAAATTTTATCAGATGTCAAAAACATTATTCTTCGTTGCACAAAATTGTTTTGGAGATGAAATCATATTTTGGTCGTAAAATTTTTGAGGTGACAAATTTTTTTTTCAGTTTTTTTGATTTATAAAAAAACCGTTAATTGGATTTTTTCCAAAAATATAATTGTTTTGTATCACGTTACAATATATATTATAAAATTTAATTTAAGTCTCTAGCATCATTGGTTCATGAGATATTTAGGTTTAACCAAAATGTTCACCTTTTTTTTAAACTGCTATGGTAAAAAAAACACCCACGCAATTTTCTTGAGAGCCCTTTCTGCATCTTTCTGCCTTATTATCCGTATAACAAAATTTATTTGAAGTCGATATCTGTTCTGGTTCTTGAGCTATGGACGACGAAAAAAACGTCGCGAACGTACAGACGTACGGACGTACGAACGTACGTACACACGCACGCACAGACATCTTTCTAAAAATCTTTTATTTCGACTCTAGGGACCTTGAAATGTCGAGAAATGTCAAAATTTTCAATTTGACAAATCGGACCCATTACAATAACTTCCTATGGGAAGTTAATCTGGTCTCGTTCCGAGTAGTTGGAAAACTGCATTTGTTCAGCCAATCCCAAAAAAAGGCGAATCTTCTTCTCCCACAAATTATCGACCGATAGCACTAACGTCCCTTCTTTCTAAGGTTATGGAAACGCTGATTAATTATCAGCTTAAGAAATATCTTGAGGAACGGAAGCTTCTTAATGACCGGCAATACGGCTTTCGTAGCAATAGGTCCACTGGTGATCTCATGGTTCATCTCACCGAACAGTGGAACAAATCTTTACATCGTTTTGGAGAAAGTAAGATTATTGCACTTGATATTTCAAAGGCATTTGATAAAGTCTGGCATCTTGCTCTCTTATCGAAAATGCGTGCTTTCGGTATCGACGAATCTCTTCTTCGTTGGATTAGAAATTTTCTTTCGACCCGTTCAATACAAGTTGTTTTGGACGGATTCAAGTCTGAAACTCATAAAAAAAGAGGCTGGGATGCGACCCACACTGATAACTTCCCATCCCGTCTATCGATTTGTCTTGCTTAAAAGTTTATTTTTTTTATGAAAAAACGGACTGTTGGATTTTTATAAAAAAATTACTGAATATAAAAAACAATATTTTCTGTGAAATAAAATAAGTTTGAAGCCAATATTTTTAATTTTTGAAAAGCTATTTGAGCCGAATCAATTTTTACCAACTTTTATTAATTTTTTTGTTTAGGTTTTTATTTTTTGTAAAAAAACTGTCACTTCGATTTTTCTCAAAATTTTTCCTAATGTTGAAAACAATATTTCTTATAAGTTAAAATTAGTTAGAAGCCATTATCTCAAATTTTTGAAAAGATATTTGAGTCGAAAATCGATTTTTACCAACTTTTGTTAAATTTTTTATTTTCGGTTTTTAATTTTTTGCAAAAAAACTGTCAATTCTATTTTTTTCAAAATTTTACTGAATGTTGAAAACAACATTTTTTGAAAGATAAAAGTAATTTAAAGCCAATATCTCAAAGTCTTGAAAAGATATTTGAGTCAAAACTCAATTTTTACCAACTTTTTTTTTATTTTTTTTAGGTTATTATTTTTTGTAAAAAAACTGTCAATTCGATTTTTCTCAAAATTTTATCAGATGTCAAAAACATTATTCTTCGTTGCACAAAATTGTTTTGGAGATGAAATCATATTTTAGTCGTAAAATTTTCGAAGTGACAAATTTTTTTTTTCAGTTTTTTTGATTTATAAAAAAACCGTTAATTGAATTTTTTTCCAAAAATATAATTGTTTTGTATCACATTACAATATATAATAATAATAATAACATACAATTTAATTCAAGTCTGTAGCGTCATTGGTTCATGAGATATTTAGGGTTAACCAAAATTTTCACCTTTTTTTTAAACTGCTATGGTAAAAAAACCACCCACGCAATTTTCTTGAGAGCCCTTTCTGCATCTTTCTGCCTTATTATCTGTATAACAAAATTTATTTGAAGTCGATATCTCTTCTGGTTCTTGAGCTATGGACGACGAAAAAAACGTCGCGAACGTACGGACGTACGGACGTACGTACACACGCACGCACAGACATCTTTCTAAAAATCTTTTATTTCGACTCTAGAGACCTTGAAACGTCGAGAAATGTCAAAATTTACAATTTGACAAATCGGACCCATTACAATAACTTCCTATGGGAAGTTAATAAATGCTGGTGTGCCCCAGGGCTCCGTTTTGTCTCCGACCCTCTTCCTCATTTTTACAAATGATCTCCTGTCTGCTACTTCTAATCCAATACATTGTTTCGCTGACGATAGCACTCTTAGCTTTTCATATTCGTTTCCAGACTTACAACCCTCCACGTCGGATGTGGAACTGCAACGGCAAAATATGATTAGCTCATTAAATTCCGACCTACACAGCATTGTACAATGGAGAATAAAAAATCGTGTGGAATTTAATGCTTCGAAAACGCAATGCTGTCTTGCATCGTTAAAGCGAGATAAACCCTCTTTGCCACTATCTATGAGTGGCACTTGCATCAACGAAACGGAAAATCTCGACATCCTCGGAATGTGCATCAGCAACCACCTTTTTTGGAGCGATCACATACGCGATGTTGCCAAAAATGCCGCAAGATGTCTAGGTTTTTTGAGACGGTGCAAGAAATTTTTCTCTCCGTCTGATCTGGCTACAATCTACAAAACCTATATATGTCCGAAACTTGAATATAACTCTCATCTCTGGGCTGGTGCTCCAGTAACTTATTTAAGCCTCTTAGACAGTATTCAAAAAAGAGCTTTAAAATGATTGGTGACATTAACGTCATCAACTCGTTTACGTCACTCGAACATCGACGCAAGGTTTCTTGCCTCACCCTTTTTTACCGTTATTTTAACGGACTTTGCTCTAGTGAAATAGCCAGTTGCATTCCTCCCCTTAAACAATTTAACCGTAATACCCGCGCTTCTAGGAATGCCCATCAGTTTACCCTTGAGCCCAACTTCGGCCGTACTATGAAGTACAGAGATTCTTTTTTTAGCCGTACTACGCGAATGTGGAACGCCTTGCCACGCTCTATCTTTCCCTGTCATTGCAATGTTCAGAAATTTAAAATCAATGTACATCGACACCTCCTATCCAACCCTTCCCTCTTTTCCTAATGCTCACACTGTGTCTTTGGCATATTAAAGGTATACAAAACCCTTTTAGTGTTCGCTAATTATAAAAAAAAAAAAAAAAATAAATTGAGTGGCGCAACAGTCCGTTGGGAACAGAGGCCTAGTGACTTACAACTCTCAACCATTCCTGTGTGCGAGTACTGTTGTCAGGGATGGAGGGGACCTACAGTTTCAAGTCGAATTCGAACGGCTAATTTGGGAAAGCACTTTTCATGAGCAAGAGGCAGTACCCGTGAACAAAAACTTTAGATGACATAGGAGGGATCGAACCCAAGACCTTTGGCATGACAGTCCAACGCACTAACCATCATGCCACGGGTACTACAAACTTTGAAAAACTCAGTCTATCAATCAATTCTTGTAAACGTAATCTTTTTTAATAGTTCTTAAGAAATACAAAATTAGTGATGAGTTAAATCTTGTATGGTTTTTTGGTCATATTGGTAGAAAACTGTTTGTAACAGTGGTTTAACAATTTTTCTTTCATAATGTTGACTTTTGTATTCAATTATAAAAAGAATTTTGAAATTAGGACACCGTTTTCTGCCTAATACCATTTTACTCAACAAAAACATAATTTGGAAAAATTTATTTGTTCGAATGTGTTTCCAAAATCATCCTTTGAATAAATTCCTTCAAAAACTCGTCAACAAAATATTCAACGAATTCGATTTTTATTTATGTTTTTTTTTTTTTTTTTTTTTGTAATAGGTACTTGGATATTTTTTTAAAAATATGTTCTCCTTATGTGTTTTTCTCATTTATAAACAAAAAACTCACGAATGTGATTGGAACAAACTTAACTCCAAAGATTGGAAAAGTTATCCTCCATTGCCAATATCGAAACTACCAACTTTGTATTAATTTCGTACAATCTACTTACTTCATTATCATTCACCCTAAACAAAGCAGAATTATAAAATTAAAAAGCTCTGGTTACGTTTTCAACACTTTATTAGGAACAACATTTTCTAAACTTTAAAGCAGCAAGCATTTATTTACCCAAGCCAATTGCTCCCAAGATTGATCCAATAATTGGTTCTGGTTGAGGTTCAGGTTGGGGTTGTGGGTTGGCTTCAATCATTGCGATGAGTCCGAAGACGGCAACTAAAACGGCTACGACTTTGTTGTACATTGTTTTTTGATTGATCTAAAAGAAGAAACTGATGCCTTCTACCAAAAACCTCCAACCTTTTATAGTCGGTGAATAGATTATTTTTGTTGTTTATTACCTTAAAGAACAAATATTTTCAACACTCAAACAACGTTTTTAATTGTTCAGCTTTATTATTTAAAATTTGCAAAGGCGCACAAGCTTTTAATGTTTGTTTTAGGAGAACGAAGTAAATGGCAAACTCATATTTAAACACGGACTAAAAAGTCTCAAGCGATTTTAGCTTGAGCTCTGTTGACATACAGATTTGGAGTTTGAAAGAGCAAAGACATGTTAGCAATCCAATGATTAGCATTGTAAATATCTTTAATCCTCCTTTCTTCAAACTAATCAATTAAGCTTTACATTTACATCAATCGGAATCAGTCCAATAGTTATGTCCAAACCAGACAAAATTATAAAATTTTAGCATAGGAAACTGCTTTTAAGATTTCATTCCCAGTAAAATACAGCCGTACAAAATTCCCTCCCGTTTCTGCTCTAAGGAAAATGCCAAAACGATCTTCAATATCTGCCAAACTACAAAAAAAACAAAGTAAAGTCTTATCGAAGGAACATTGCAATCTGTCTTTGTAGATTGCAACCCCAATACGCTTAGTACTCCAAACACCAATCTTGTTCATGCAGAACAAATTATTTTTGTTATTACAAGAGAAAGCATTTTCTGGACTATTAATACTTTCTCTACCTTTAAATCTCCAAGTTTAGTAATGCTACAAAACCATGGCTGGGGACCATCTTCAAAGAAGAATAGATGATTTCTATGCTAAGTAATAGAAGGATTTAAGCTTCGTTAAGTGCTACAATATCTTTGAATCATGTGAGTAGATGAATACCTCAGGGCGGTGTTCTCTTTCTGCTCTTATGGATTTTAGTCATGAATAATCATTAACGTGATTAGCGAAATCACGGAGATGGCTCTGAAGAAATTTAGCAGTTGTCAAAGAGCAGTGGATTAGGTATTAATCAGAGCGTAGCTGAATTGATGCTCCTTGCGACAAAAACTAAAATACCTGTCTTTATCCTACCCCAACTGAACGGTCAAATCCTGTCTTTATCCCCCAGCTCAAAATTTTAAGGAGTCATTCTAGATCCCAAACTAAACTGGAAAGTAAACATTGAAGAATGGACGGCACTACAGGGTCCTTCGATCCTGCCCAACAGATGCCTTAAATGTTATTCTGAAACTCCTACCAGTAGATCTGCACATTAAATATTTAGTATCGTGCAGTGCGCTAAGGCTTAAAGAATCAAACTGTTGGTTTTCCGGGCCGTATAGGCATGGCAACACTAACAAACTGATTCCAGCGGATATTTTTGCCGCAGACACAGACTATTGCACCCTTGCCTTGAATCATACTAAAGATTTTAAAGTCATCTTTCCTGCCAGAAAGGATTGGGAGGATGGTATGGTTACGAAAGACTTCAATACCACTATCTTTCCTGACGAATCAAAGATGGAGTTTGGAATTGGATCGGAAATTTTCTCCGAGTCCTTAAATGTCTCTTAGTCTTTTCGGCTACTTGAGTGTGCCAGTGTATTTGAAGTGGAATTACTAGCAATCAGAGAAGCATGCAAAATACCCAAATCTCTCTAACAAAAATAGAAAAACGGCTATCTGCAGGCTGCTGTTATAGCTATTAATTCGGCCACAACATCATCTATACTGGTCCAACAATGTCGGGATGAACTATCCAGCCTCAACATTTAACTCCATGTCACTCTTACGGGCAAAAAGAGGATTAAAAACTGCTATATTTACTATGGTGACTGCTAATGAGAAAACCAAAAGCACTTATTTGGATGCGGCTTTGTCATTGGAGCCAGACTTAGGCAAGAAGTCTTGAGCTATAGGTGCATCAACGAGCGCCTCATGACCATCCGCATCAAGGCAAAATTAGCCTGATATGCGCGCGCGTCCCCACAGAAGAGAAAGATGACAACACCAAAGATATGTTCTTCGAGCTCTTAGACAAAGCATATCAGCAGTGTCCTAGCTACGATATTAAAATTGTACTGGGCGATTTTAATGCCAAGCTAGGAAGGGAAGACATCTTTGGTGGAATAATCGGGAAAAACAGCCTGCACGACAACACTTCCGACAACGGATTCAGGCTCATAGATTTTGTTGAGGGGCGAAACGTCATGGTAGCCAGTACGCGTTTGCCACACTTCAACATCCACAAAGGAGTTCTCGAGTTCTCCAGATCAATATACCGTCAACCAGATTGACCATATTTCGATCGACGCCAGACACGCTTCCAGCATCATGGATGTCCGAACTTTCCGAGGAGCTAACATCGACTCGGACCACTACCTCGTTGTAGCCAAGGTAGCACTTCGGGTTTCCAGACCCAAGGCAAAACAGGGAGATGCTGGGAGAAGGTATAACGTCGAACGGCTACAAGCGCAAGAAATCGCCAAATCCTTCTCCGACCGAGTTACAAGTAACCTCTCTCGAAGTTCTCTGCCGCCAACACAATGTATCGAAAATCAGTGGCAACATTGCCAAGATGCAATCAGAGAAGCCGCCTCTGATGTGCTGGGTTTCAAGAAACCACCAACAAGGAACCCCTGGTTTGATGAGGAATGTCGGCAGGAAAATGCAGCCAAACACCAGGCACGCAAAGCGGGCGAGAGCTGCTCATGAGTTTTACGAGCAGAAGAGGCGAGAGGAACACCGACTTCTCAGAAGAAAAAAGAGAGGGAATGAGAAGCGTGCGGTCGAGGATGTTGAGAAGTTCAAAAGCAGGAATGAAGTTCGAAAGTTTTATGAGCGGGTGAAACGGAATTCACAAGTCCATAAACCTAGAACCGAAGGCTGCAAAGACGAAAGTGGAAACATCATTGTGGAACCGCAGTCAATGCTGAGGATATGGAAGGACCACTTCTGTAGACTGTATAACGGCGACGACGAACCGAACTCCGCTGTCAGGCAGGATGATTCGTTCAACATAGACGACGAAAGCCAACAATCCCGTCCTCCCGACTTAGACAAAGTAAAGATTGCCATATCTAAGCTGAAGTCTAACAAAGCCGCTGGAGCGGATGGCTTAAGTGCCGAGCTCTTTAAAGCAGCTGGAGATAAGTTGGTTAGGAGCATGCACCAACTTATCTGTAAGATATGGTCGGAAGAAAGCATGCCAGATGAATGGAACCTCAGTATTGTTTGCCCGATCCTGAAAAAAGGAGACCCTCAAAACTGCACCCACTATAGAGGAATCAGTCTACTTAACATCGCCTACAAAATCTTCTCTGCCGTAATCAGTGGCGTCTTTAGGCATGGGCCCGGTGGGCCAGGGCCCAGGGCCCCGCAATTATTTGGCCCCCAAATCCACCAACTCAAAATGAATGAATCTATACAAGAATTATATAGAAAACGAAATAAGGTTAGTAGACAGTAACAGAAAAACAAGTTTCATTTGACTCTCCGTTCCGTTGAAATTCTCCTCCTCAACATCTTAAACTTCTGGCAACATGAATCTTTACTCATACACCTGCACACGCTGTCAACATTATTTTAACTACTCTGCTTTCGTTCTACTCTACAGTTCTGCACACATGTTGGATTTTCAACTCACTCCATAAACAAAGACAAAGTTTTCCCATGATGAGTTGCGAAATGATGAGTGGTACCATGATGAGTCGGATAGAAAAATTTTGTTTCCTTTCCTCTTTCTTCCTCTCTGTTCAATGGAAGGAATAAAGACTATGTTCTTTGTTATTCATAAATTATCTAAGGGAGAATTTTGATAAATTTGTGTGCCAAAATTCAGAATCCGGATGCTAATTATAAAGACTGAATGCAACGAAAAATAGTACGAAGTTCGCGTGCCACATATTTTGATAGTCCTGCACCATCCGTTCAGCTAATTGGGAAAGAAAAGTTTAAAATATCAGCAATTAAAAATACGAACCAATTGCTATCAAGAAATTAATGCATTGGTTGGCCTTTTTTGTCGATTGCAATATTTGACTTCAGTGGATTTGCAAAATTCTTGCGAACAGTTTTCAAAAAAATACCATAGAGATGTTAATGCAGAAGAACTTGAGGTAGAATGACTTCACCTCGTATAGTATTTAAAAGAATTCAATAAAGATGTAAATGAAGATCTCATTACAATATCAAAATTGTACAGTCTAATTACAGTGGATGAAATTGAGAACACATTTCCAAATGTAGAAACTGCCTGTAGAATTTTTTTATTTTTGATGGTTTCAAACTGCAGTAGAGAGCGTTCATTTTCGAAATTGAATCTTATAAAAAATGAACTTCGAAGCACAATGCTACAAGGTAGACTAAACAGTTTGTCAATTTTATCAATTGAAAATGAATTACTGTAGGAAATTGAACTTGATGACTTAATTCATGATTTTGCAACTGACAAAGTCAGAAAAGTATGCCTTCAATAAATCAAAACAAATATAAAGAAAAAAACTTACATGAAATTAAAAAAAAATATATAAAAACACTAGAAATCAACCAAAAAACAATAAAAAATATCAAAAATCAACTACAAAGAAAAATGTTCAACCATTGAAGGTAAATTAAAAAAAAATATAATAGTATAAAAAAATATCTGTTTTATGTTTTTTTTTAGTTCTTTTTAAAAAGTAAAAAATATTAAAAAAAACACAAATTCATTTAAAAATGATTTTTTTAACCTAAAGAATTAAACAAAATATATATTATACCTACTTTTTTTGGCCTCCAAATCCTATTGGGCCCAAGGCCCCCAAAAGTCTAAAGACGCCCCTGGCCGTAATATGTGAACGTCTAAAGCCCATCGTCAACAACCTGATAGGTCCTTATCAGTGTGGCTTTAGACCAGGAAAGTCCACAGTCGATCTACTAGCATATGCTAATGACATTGACATAATCGGAAGAACTCAGCGTGATGTCAATGGGGCTTTTGTGAGTATTGAGGCAGAGGTGTCAAAAATGGGTTTAACGGTTAATGAGGGCAAACCAAAGCACATTCTGTCGCCAAGAAAGTACTTACAACACCGTCGCGACGTCTCGGTCAAAACGTCACCATCGACAAATGTTACTTTGAGGTAGCCAAGGACTTCGTCTACCTAGGCTCCGCTATGAACGCAGAAAACACCTTAAGTAAGTAAGTAAGTAAGAATCTGCCTAAGACCTTGATTTCCAAGTTCTAACTCTATCGACCCAATGGTTTAGGCTGTAAAGGAGAGGATATAAAGGCAGAAGGGCGGATTCGCTGCACCCACTTTTTTCGACTTCTTCAGTTCGACATTTTTTACGAATACAAAACTTGCCATTGTAGGCCTTAAATGTCTCAAGTAAAAAAGACTGACATATTAAAAAGTGCGATGCGATGCTCTGCTCAGTCAGTACACAAGAGCTAAGGTACAAACCAAATTAAAAATACAAGTTATAAGTTATTTCAACATTTTATTATCAAAGACAATTGAATGCTGCAGCGCTTATTAACGACCCAAGCCAAGTGCATCGAAGAGTGCTCCAATAATTGGTTCTGGTTGAGGTTGAGGTTCAGGTTGGGGTTGTGGGTTGGCTTCAATCATTGCGATGAGTCCGAAGACGGCAACTAAAACGGCTACGACTTGGTTGTACATTGTTTTTTGATTGATCTAAAAGAAGAAACTGATGCCTTCTACCAAAAACCTCCAACCTTTTATAGTCGACCAACGAAATTGTTTTTGTTGCATTCGCAGTTTTAAAACAAATATTTTCACATACAAAACCAAAGCAACACGCAAACAACTCCTTAATTTGTTCAGTTTTGTTTAATCTATATTTTAAAATTTGTAAATGTGAAAAGAGTTTAAATTGTCGTTTCTGGATCTGGGTCTAAGTCTGGATCTTGAACTGCAGAACAAATCGAAGGCTGAAAACGTTTGCAAATAAGTTATCGATATTGTTTAGATAAGTGTGCAGATGTTTATAAACAAAAACAAATAGATACTTGTATGATCAAAAATGTTTATGTTTATGCGTTGTGCATGTTCAATGTACACAAAACTCTCACTACTTCAAAACTCGACGTTCAATTTCAAGATTGAGGTGAAATTGAAATTTGATAGAAACAAAAGTTTTAAGAAATAACATAACACTTTTCAAAATAAAAACTAATTTTTCAGTTTAGAAAATGTTTTTAAAACTCATGTTGTTGGGGAACTTGTACTGAACTTAGTGAGATTTATTTTTGAGTTGAAACCGAAGATTATGTAATAGCTATGTCCTTAAATGCAATGAATGACGTTCAAGGGTCAGAAACGCATCTTTTATCCAGCACTGTAAGTTTTGAAAACACTTTGGTGGGCTTAAAGTTAAGAGTCTCTAATTTCTTTATGGATTGTGTCAGATCTTTAGTTTAATAAAACTTAAGTTTTATTGGAAATTGAAAAAGTTTTACTAATCAATTGTTAACTAATCTTTCAAAGAACGAAGTTACATCTTCTTCATCCTCATTTGGGAATAGCTCGTAAATACCAGAATTGAAGGCTTCAAGCATATTTGGGATTGGCTCGAATTTATTGCAGTACATTTTCTTAACATTTGATTGAATAGTACGAGTAATTCGCATAAAAGGATCCAGAAATTGACTGTTTAGCTTTCAACGACTTTTGGTTAGTGTTGTGTTCGCGTAAGAAAAAGCTCTTTCAGAACAAATTAACTAAGTCTTAAAAAAAAACTTATAAAAGTTCTATAGAAGCCAGATGTGTTTTTTTTTGTGCTCTCTTAAATTATTTACTTAAAATGAATTCTAAATGTGATAAATGCTTAAAGGTTATTGATGATATTTCCTTTCTATCGTGTGGTGTTTGTGACAGAAGCATACATGCGGGGTGTATCACATTGGATTGGTATCCAATCGACACCCATCTATCTATATATCCCAAAGACTATACCCCAAAAGAAAAGTATATACAACTTTTCCTAAACCTTATGCAGACTTATTCTACAAACACCTGGAACGCACTCTACACCGATGGGTCTAAGAGTAGTGAAGGTACTGGATACGCTGTCGTCGACAAACACGGAGTATCTTGCTTTACTGAGAAACTTCCAGCTTATTTTTCAATTTTCTCTGATGAAGCATTAGCAATTTTAAGGGCAACAATGATAGCGAAAACAACAAACAAAAAAACCATCATCCTCACCGACAGCCTTTCCACATTATCTGCCATAAAAAACATACAACACCGAACACCAATCATCAATAAAATACGAGACAACATTATATCGCAGGGTCAAAAATTAAGATTAGTCTAGATCCCAGGGCATGTCAACATTTCGGGAAATGAAGCCGCAGACAAAGCAGCTAAAACTATTTCTGTATGCCCCAACACAGCGGTCACGCAACACCGCCCACCATAAAAGGACCTCCAAAGAATGATTGACGCATACTGGCAGCGTAAGCGGAAAGAATATTGGGCTCACCATATTCACCACTATTCGACAGTTAACAAAGAAGGCGAACCTGCCATTTATCCCACAACCACGTCCTCAAAAATGAACAAGTGTTTAACAAGATTGAGACTTGGGCACACCTGGATAACCAACAACCATTTATTAAAAAAAGAACCTCCACCAATTTGCCACCTCTGCCAAACAAATACTATATTATCAATTCAACATTTAACAGCAGAATGCATTAAAGTCAATAGCTTATTGAAAGATGTTCATAATACTACTTTTCTAACTTTGCTTTCAAATCCCACTGAAAAAACCATAAAATCTGTATTTAAAATCTTACAAATTCTTAAATTTGATTCATGTATATAATATTAATACCTTATGTTTCAACTACCCGGGGAGCGACCGAGGGTGGCATGTGCGGGGACTTTATCATCCCCCCACCTGCCACCTTCGGCCGCTCCCCTTGGATCTTTACATCAAACTTATTTGTACATCGATTTATTTAAGATACCAGCCAAAAGCCTTGTCGGCTAGTGCTGTTTAGTTTTAAGTATTAATTTGTATAATTTATGTGGAAATTAATAAATAATAATAATACTAATACTAATACAAAAAACAAAAAAGTTCCTCTCGGAGAAACCTCAACACCTCAGTGTCGCTCTTCGTTAAAAAATAACGTTCCTTCGCGTTCCTCTCTCACTCCCTCATCAACTAAATTTTTATCAACTTCTACGTTATCAAATTCCAATAAAGTCAAATTGACATCTAATTTGAAGAATGTTCCTATGAAAATAATCGATGTTGATGCTAGCAACAATGACAACAGTGATAATAACAATTCAATTGTAACAGATGTTGTTGTTGTCGATGCTCGCGGTGTCGTTGGTGATGTTGATGTTAATGTTGATAGAGTAAAACTTGTTGATATTAATGATCGTGATGCGTGCGAAACTGAAAAACTTGTTGCGGTTGATGATCGTGTTGCTGACGCTGTTATAAGCAATGATGTTATATCGAAGAGTAGTGTTGCAGATGAAAGTGAAAAACTTGTTGCTGTTGATAATGGTGTTGCTAAAGCCGTTGTAAGCAATAATAGCCGCGTTTTATTATCACCATGATCTGATCCGGATCTTTAATTTACATGCATTACAACAACAACACAAGATCCTGCTTTGTGTTTGGATCTCAATTTGAATTTTAATTCTTTTTTTCACAACAAGGAGCGCTTTATATTGTTATTTCACATGTAAATGTTGGTATCATTGCAAACAAATTAAATAAAACCTGTATTGCCATATAAACATTTCCATTTGACTGAAATAAAATATTTTTTAAATAGAAAGCGAGAAGCTTTATATTTATTTATTTGGTATATAATCCATGAAATAATTAGATATTTTAACAAAACTAGATATTAATTGGTGAAATTAAAATAATTAAGTCCAAAAAAATGTATACTTACTTACTTAAGGTGGCGCTACAGTCGTGTGTGAACTAGGGCCTCACCCAACAAACTTCTCCATCTAGCTCGGTCCCTAGCTAGATGTCTCCAGTTTCGCGCTCCGAGTTGGGTGAGGTCACCTTCCACTTGTGCGCGCCACCTGATTCGCGGTCTTCCTCTACTGCGCTGTCCTGTGGGTGTGGATTCGAAGACTTTCCGGGCCGGAGCA
Organism: Eupeodes latifasciatus; assembly: GCA_920104205.1. Lineage (NCBI taxonomy): Eukaryota > Metazoa > Arthropoda > Insecta > Diptera > Syrphidae > Eupeodes > Eupeodes latifasciatus. Next base: position 19,373,573 of record OV049926.1, read on the forward strand.
TTGGTTTCCATGCGCTCTACGTGACCTAGCCATCTTAGTCGTTGGACTTTTACCCTTCTTGCTAAGTCTACGTCGCTGTACAGCCCGTACAGCTCGTCGTTCCATCTTCTCCTCCACTCCCCTTCGATGCATACGGGACCGTAGATCACACGAAGAATCTTTCTCTCGAAACGACCCAAGGTGCTTTCATCCGCTTTTGTCAAAGTCCATGCTTCTGCACCGTATAGCAGGACGGGGATGATAAGGGTCTTATATAGCGACATTTTGGTCCTTCGAGAGAGAATTTTTCCACTCAATTGCTTTCTTAACCCAAAGAAACAGCGGTTAGCAAGAGTTATTCTTCGTTTGATCTCAGCGCTGGTGTTGTTTTCTGCGTTTACAGCGGAGCCTAGGTAGACGAAGTCCTTGACTACCTCAAAGTTACGTCTGTCGATGGTGACTTTTTGACCAAGACATCGGTGTTGTAGGTCCTTTCTTGATGACAGCATGTACTTTGTTTTGCCCTCATTAACCGTTAAACCCATTTTTGCCGCCTCTGCCTCAATACTCACAAAAGCCCCATTGACATCACGCTGAGTTCTTCCGATTATGTCAATGTCATCAGCATATGCTAGTAATTGGACAGACTTTTGAAAGATAGTGCCTCTGGTGTTGACGTGTGAGCTTTGCACTATTCTTTCAAGTACGATGTTAAAAAAATCACATGACAGCGCATCACCTTGTCTAAAACCTTTTTTGACATCGAAAGGTTCAGTTAAGTTGTTTCCAACCTTTATGGAGCAGCGTGAATTCTCCATGGTCATCCTGCACAAACGGACGAGTTTGGCAGGGATGCCAAAACTAGACATGGCTCTATACAGTTCGTCCCTGTAGATACTGTCATATGCGGCCTTGAAATCGATGAAAAGATGGTGGGTGTCGATTTGGTGTTCTTGGGTTTTTTCCAGGATCTGCCGTAATGTGAATATTTGATCGACTGTGGACTTTCCTGGTCTAAAACCACACTGATAAGGACCTATCAGGTTGTTGACGATGGGCTTTAGACGTTCACATATTACGGCAGAGAAGATTTTTTTATTTTTTGATGTTCAAATGGTAGACATGTGCATTCAAGAGGACACAAGCGTCCACAGGTTTTTCTCAAAACCAACCTCTGTCTATCAACTCCTACTCTCACCTCCCCGTGGTGAACATCGGGTGCCTAGTACCTCAACTGGAGATTGGGTTCCAACCCCAGTGGAAAGTTGTTGGGGGCAGCAAACGAGAGAGGGGGGGAGAGGTGCGTCCACTAAGGCACCTCTCCTTATCCAGACGGCAGCGGAGGAATTCCCGAGATGGAATCAACGGTGGCGTCTACAGTTCCAGTAAGGCTGAACTACTTAGTGAACACCTTATAGGGCTTCTACGACTTATTCGGAGCCCAGGCCTATAAGGAGCGGTTTATCCGGCTCCCCGTCTTTGGAGTTATACTAAGGATCTGGCCCTCCAGGTTGGGGGTTGTGCCGTCAGGGTGACTTCCTGACCACTTAAAAATCTTATAGTTGCGAAGCACCAACAAGCCTCGGATACGGACGGATTTACTGCTGACAACCAACGCAAACGAATTAAGGACAACGAACTTCGGATATGCACGTGGAATGTTAGGTCCCTTAACAGACCACGTGCAGCCGAAGAATTAGCGGAGGCCCTAGACTGCTATAAAGCAGACATCACCAAAAAAATGTATATTTGACATAATTTATGGGTATTATTTTCCCAAAAAAAAGGAGCAAAAAAAAAATCATTCAGCAAAATGTTCTTTGGGCAACCCTACTTTAAATGTCAAAAAATATAAATAAAATCGAGAAAGCTGCAGCACAAATGGGAGAAAAGATGTTCAAATAAATTGTTAGTAATCTCTAAATTAAATTATTTAAGTATCACATTTATTAAAAGGTCAAAAAGAATCTGTACTACATGTGAGACCAAAGCGTTCCTGGATGCTTTGAGTTTGAGAGTGCAATGGTGAATTGCAGAAACATTTTCAAAAGTTGTGGAGCTTCCATTTTCGGTATGTGTTTGTTTTTGTTTTGCTTCGTAATGTCACTTTTGAAAGAACGAATTTGACACTGCTACCAAACTTTAAATAACAAAAAATATGATGATCCAATGCTGTTTTATTATCATGATCTGATCCGGATCAGATCATGGTGATAATAAAACGCGGCTAATGTTGCAGGTACTAGTAAGTGTAAGAAACAAAAACTTTTAATAGGTCTCCGTTCTGCCTTCTGTACCTAAACTACGCTCTATACTTGTTTCGCGGCTTAAAAATACTGTCAATGAAAACGACCTTACGAAATTTTAGCACAAAAGCTAAATCTGCCAGCAGAGAGCCTTGTTTGCGTTAAATTCGTGAAGAAAGATGCAGATATTTCTCAACTGCGTTTTATAAATTTTAAACTTGGTGTACCTTCGAGATCTTTCGATGCTGTTAAGCAGTTAAGCAGTTTTTGAACCATCCAAAAAACGGACTAGGCCAAAAACAAAATCCAACGTCAACATAATGAATGATCTTCCAATTTTTAGCTTCGACAAGTGTTTTTCCATCTTTTATCATAATGCGAGCGGTATGAGTACCAAATCGCATGATTTCTTTATTGCTGCCCAGGACTGTCCAGTGTCCATACGACATTATAGCTTTAACTGAAACTTGGTTAAATGATAACTTTTTGAATGGTGAATATTTCCCTTCCGATTACAACGTCTTTCGCAAAGATCGTCAAACTGGTCAAACTAGAGGAGGAGGAGAGAAATTAGACTACCTTATAATTCTTTCGAAATTGATCAGATTTGTATTTCATCTCAAAATCTTTTGTATGAGTCTCACATTAAAAGTATTGTAGATATTGCTAATGATAAATATGAAAATTGTTATTTTGTAGTTGTTGGTGATTTTAACTTGCCTAATCATGTGCGGGGACTTTATCATCCCCCCACCTGCCATCTTCGGCCGCTCCCCTTGGATCTTTACATCAAACTTATTTGTACATCGATTTATTTAAGATACCAGCCAAAAGCTTTGTCGGCTAGTGCTGTTTAGTTTTAAGTATTAATTTGTATCATTTATGTGGAAATTAATAAATAATAATAATAATAACTTGCCTAATATTAGTTGGAAATTCTCAGATGATGAAAAGCAATGTTTCCTTATAATTTTGTTAAAGATTATGAATATAATGTTATTGATAATTTATCAGCCTTAAATATGTATCAAATCAACAATATTATAAAATATATATATATATTATTGATAATTGCCTTGAAACTCAATGTAATGAACCATCTTATAAAATGTTAGAAAATACTCGTAGCATTCATCACAATGCAGTTGAAATAGTTTTTAATTTTTCCATTTTGAATGAATCTAAATGGAAAAATAATTCAGAATTGTATGATTTTAAAAAAGATGATTATGATTCCATAAAAACTTATTTAAACACAGTAGATTGGCAACATATCTTAAGCAGTAAAGATACTAAACAAGCTTTTACTCTGTTTCGGAACATTTTAGATTCAGCGGTTTCTTCTTACGTTCCTAAAAAAAACTTTATTTAAAAGTTCAAATAAATCTATTTCGTTCAACAAAAGTATATCAAGACTGAAAAATGTCATGAATAAACTTAATAGAATTAAAAAATCTTCAATTCATTTAAATGAACAGTTCAAACAAATTAGAAGGGAGTATGAGTTTTTGAAAAAAAATTTATACAAGCAATACATCTCGTCTCTTGAATCGAATATTAAGAGTAACCCTAAGAGTTTTTGGTCATTTATTAACACGAAAAGAAACTCAACTGGGATTCCATCCAGCATGACTCATAATAATGTGTTGTCCGATGATATTAATATAATTTGCAATGGAAATGCGTTCTCAAGTCGACACTATTTACACTTATTTTTCAAAGACTTTCGAGCGCGTTCAACATAGTGTTATCTTAAAAAAAAACTAAAAAAACTCTCAGCTCCTAATGTGGATAGAGAGCTATTTAGTAGGTAGAAAACAGGTGGTAAAAATTGATAATGGCTTGTCTAAGGAAATTATAAATTTGTCGGGTGTTCCTCAAGGTAGTCACCTTGGACCACTTCTTTTTATCAATTTTTTTAACGATTTACCTTTACATCTTACTTTTTCCAAATGTCTTTGAAAATATTCAGTTCTATAAATTCACTTAACAATGCAAAAAAAGTTCAAATTGATTTAAATAATTTAATTAAATGGTGTAATATCAATGGGCTATATTTTAACAATAAGAAATGTAACATTGTGACATTTTCTAGAAATCACAGTCCATTATATTATACACATTTTACAAAGACTTGATAGCCATAAGGATCTAGGCGTAATCTTTGATTCTAAAATGAATTTCTCAAATCACATAGACCATGCGATCTCAAAAGCAAACTCTTTGCTAGGGTTTGTTTTTCGAAATTCAAAAGATTTCGAAGACCCCTAAAGACCATTAAAAGCTCTTTATTCTAGTCTCGTCCGACCACATTTAGAATATTGTACTGTTATATGGAGTCCCTTTACCGCGTCCAGCATTTGTCGTATAGAAAAAGTTCAAAAAAGGTTCACAAAGTTTGCCTTACGAAAAATATTTGGTTATTCAGGTGTATTTTAATTGATCTAAAACCTCTTGCTCAGAGAAGAAAATTAAACTCAATACTTTTTGCTTTTGATGTTTTGAATTTTAATATTGACTGTCCAGTTTTGTTATCTATGTTTTTTATTTATGCGTCTTCTAGAAGCTTGCGCCCTCGTGACTGTGATTTCTTAAATGTTCCTTACCACAGTACTAGCTATGCTAAGTATAATCCTATCACAAGAGCTTGTATGGATTTTTATGAATATGATTTTGCAATTGATTTTAATATTAATAGAAATGTTTTGAAAAATAAATTAGTAAATTTGTTATAATGCTATAAGTAAATTATGTATTTTATTTTTTATGTTATGTATCATAATTATTAGTCTAAATGGAGTGTGTAACTTTTAAGACGAATAAATAAATAAATAAATTTGGGTTCGACAATGGAATTTATTTTTGTTTGGAAAATCGAAGCCAAAAGTCCAAAACATTGTCGTCTGGTATTGGCTTAGGATAAGACTTTTCAACTCAGTTGACAATTCATTTCTTTAAACTTCGAAATCTTGTATATTTTCACGATACTTCATTGGAAGGAATTATATATCGCAAATTTTGCAAGAAATTGAGATATTGCGAAAATAAGTTTCAAAACTAATTTCGAGCATTTTTCCGATATATCGCACAATCTGTCAAGACTGGAAACACCACATTGAAGTTCGTATGGTGTTCAATAATTTAAAGCATGATCTCAATTCGAATTGCTAGAACAAGGCAACTATAAATGATGATGTATTTAGTCCTTGGGAATTCATTCTGCATTATTGAATCTTCAGAAGGAGATTAATGTAATACTCGTATCTGTAATGAATAATACAGTTTTTGTAGGAGTTGCGAGTTTTTTAAAGTGTGTTTTGTGAAACATTGCACAGCGCCAACGGAGTCCGGAACAGAATTGTCTCTTACTTCTGGACATTTATTTTCAGTTTCCAGTCGTCGAAATATCGCTGAATCTTGTCGAAATCACGGTGCAAGAGAATTCTAATAACCTCAACCCTTCGGGTCGTTCTGTACGCAATTAGATCGTCGGCGTACGCAATTGCCTTTGTAAGACTACCTATCAGATCGCTGGTGTAAATGCTGAAGAGAATCGGCGAATTCACCGCTCCCTGTTGAAGACCATTTTTAATTAAGAATGTTGTGGTAGAAGTTACATTGCCACTTTTGACAACAAACTTTCTACCGTTAAACAGTCTAACGCACTAACCATCATGCCACGTGTACCAGCTACAAATTTTAAAAAACTCAGTCTAATAATCAATTCTTGTATTGCCTTTATGGAATTTAAATGTCCAGCAAGTTATTTTTCATAGTGTAAACACAAGAAGGCGAAAGCAGTGCCTACTTGAAATTCCGATGATATACAACAACTACAAAAAACGACAATTTAATTATACGATTCCATCAATTATGCACCAACTTCCTACAAACCTTGAAAATATTCAATACTTTAAAAAACGTAACCTTTTTTAATAGTTCTTCAGAAATACAAAATTAGTGCTGAGTTAAATCTTGTATGGTTCCTTGGTCATATTGGTAGAAAACAGTTTGTAACAATGGTTTAACAATTTCTCTTTCATAATGTTGACTTTTGTCAATTATAAAAAGAATTTTGAAATTAGGACACCGTTTTCTGCCTAATACCATTTTACTCAACAAAAACATAATTTGGAAAAATTTATTTGTTCGAATGTGTTTCGAAAATCATCCTTTGAATAAATTCCTTAGAAAACTCGTCAACAAAATGTTCTTTTTTTTTGTAATACTTAGATATTTTGTTAAAAATACGTTCTCCTTACGTGTTTCTCTCATTTATAAACAAAAAACTCACGAATGTGATTCGAACAAAGTGAATCTCATTTAACTTCAAAGATTGGAAAAGTTATCCTCCATTGCCAATATCGAAACTACCAACTTTGTATTAATTTCGTACAATCTACTTACTTCATTATCATTCACCCTAAACAAGTCAGAATTATAAAATTAAAAAGCTCTGGTTACGTTTTCAACACTTTATTAGGAACAACATTTTCTAAACTTTAAAGCAGCAAGCATTTATTTACCCAAGCCAATTGCTCCCAAGATTGATCCAATAATTGGTTCTGGTTGAGGTTCAGGTTGGGGTTGTGGGTTGGCTTCAATCATTGCGATGAGTCCGAAGACGGCAACTAAAACGGCTACGACTTGGTTGTACATTGTTTTTTGATTGATCTAAAAGAAGAAACTGATGCCTTCTACCAAAAACCTCCAACCTTTTATAGTCGACCAACGAAATTGTTTTTGTTGCATTCGCAGTTTTAAAACAAATATTTTCACATACAAAACCAAAGCAACACGCAAACAACTCCTTAATTTGTTCAGTTTTGTTTAATCTATATTTTAAAATTTGTAAATGTGAAAAGAGTTTAAATTGTCGTTTCTGGATCTGGGTCTAAGTCTGGATCTTGAACTGCAGAACAAATCGAAGGCTGAAAACGTTTGCAAATAAGTTATCGATATTGTTTAGATAAGTGTGCAGATGTTTATAAACAAAAACAAATAGGTACTTGTATGCTCAAAAATGTTTATGTTTATGCGTTGTGCATGTTCAATGTACACAAAACTCTCACTACTTCAAAAAACTCGATGTTCAATTTCAAGATTCAGGTGAAATTGAAATTTGATAGAAACAAAAGTTTTAAGAAATAACATAACACTTTTCAAAATGAAAACTAATTTTTCAGTTTAGAAAATGTTTTTAAAACTCATTTTGTTGGGGAACTTGTACTGAACTTAGTGAGATTTATTTTTGAGTTGAAACCGAAGATTATTTAATATGTCCTTAAATGCAATGAATGACATTCAAGAGTCAGAAACGCATCTTTACGTACACGTACACCTAGAGTTAATGAGAACAAACCTAAAAGAAAACATCTTCGTGTAAATTACCATACTGGTGATAAAATTAAAAGAACCTGACTTGAATAGTTCTGCCATCCATCCGCGAACCGTCCATAAGTGCGGACGCCAATTCAGCATCTCGCTCCTTGAAGAATCGTACGACTCCAACATCAATTCGACGGCTCTCTGCAAATTTGACTTCCCCAACATCACGGAATTTATCCCGCAATGTTTGCCATGTGCAACGACCACCACCACCTCCACCCAATAGGTTTTGATTTCCTCCTCCTCCGCCATACATATCCAAATTTGAGTCGGAATTGTAATCATTGTTGTCTTGTGGTCCAACTCCACTGTTGTATGCATTATGTTAAGAGTTATTCAGGCTTATTGTGAAAATGGACGTTCTTATCAAAATGCATATCTTGGACTTAGTGATTTTTTTACTCAATAAATAAGCCAAATGTGCGTACAGTTCGAGATTTAGTGCAAACATTTGAGCAAACTGAAACTGAAGGAAATGTTAAAACACCAGTGAATGCTCGTAATGCAGAAAATATTGCTACTGTTTGCGATAGTGTGGCTGATGAACCGTCCACCTCAACTTATTGTTGTGTCCAAAAATTGCACCTTCCTTGCTCGTTGTTGACGAAAATTATGCATAAAGACTTTTATTTACACGACTACAAGGCGCAATTGATTCAAGAACTAAAGCCTCTTCACTATTTCAAGCGTCGTCAATCGTCAGAATGGTGTCAAGAAATATCAACTGCTGATGCTGATGATTTTCGTAGAAAATCATCTTCAGTTATAAGGACATTTTCACTTCAGTGGATTCGTCAATAAGCAGAATTTCCGCATTGGGGCCAATGATAATCCAAAAGTGATTGTCGAAAAACCAATGCTCCGACAAAAGTGACTTTGTGTTGCGGTTTATGGGCTGACAACATTACAGGGCTTTATTTTTTCCAAAACGATTCCGGTCAGGCTGTTACTGTGAAGGTGTTGACTTTCTTGAGTTGATAACGAATTTCAAGATATGGATATGGGCGATAAGCGCTTTCAACGGGAAGGTTCTACTTGCCACAGAATTAAGGAAATAATGGTCGTGTTATCTCACGTGGTGGCAATGTCAATTGGCCGCCAAGACCAAATCAGATCAGATGTACTTTGATAATCCAGCAACAATTCAAGAGCTAAAGGATGAAATAGTTCGGCACAATTATTCCTCAGCGTCATCGAAAGGAGGTGTGCCGCCGAAGTCGCGGCGGCTATTTGGCCGATATTTTGCTCTATACATAATTGAACAATACTATACGGTTTTTCAATAAGAGCTGGTAGATGTTGAGATGGAATAAAACAAGCTGTGTGAGAGATATTAACAAAATTTTGTTTTTATTTGAAAGGCGCATATATTCAAGTTTGGAATATGACAACATTCAAATGCCCGTCTTGGCTTCTTACGATGGCACGGATTCGAGTGGTTTAATTTTTAATGACTCTTCCGCATTGATCCAGCTGAATTTAAGCGATGGCCTGTGTTATGTTCACCTTTAGGACATCGGTCGATTGTGGTTTATTTGCATAAACTTATACGACTTCAAGAAACCCCACAGGAACAAAAGTCTAGCGGGGTCAAATCGCATGACCTTGGTGACCAATTCACATCACACCTGCGAGAGATAACCTTACCCTCAAATCGTTCATTCAAAATGTCAATCGTGGTGTTTGCTGTGTGGCACGTAGCACAGTCCTGCTGGAACCACATGTCGTCTAGGTCCATACATATGGTTCAATTTGGGCTATAAGAAATTAGTTATCATCGTTATGTAGCGCTCGCTGTTGACGGTGACCGCTTCAGTAAAATCGTTTTTAAAAAAGTACGTCGCTGCGCCGCCGTCCCAAAATCCACACCAAACGGTAACTTTTCGTCGTCCCATCTACGGCAATTTTGTTTGTTAACACAGCCATTCATCCAAAAATGCGCCTCGTCACTAAAGATGATTTTTCGGCCAAAATTGGGGTCCTCTTTCAAACGATTCGAAGCCCAGTCAGCGAACACACGGCGTTGTCTATTGGTCTTGAAATTTGAGCTCGTGGGTCAGTTAGATCTTGTATACGGGTGTAGGCCCAAGTCTAGACGCAAAATTCGCCAAGTTGAAGTCTGCGAAAGGTCGAGTTCTTGTGCATGGCGAAGAAAAGACTGTATCGGGTTCTGCTGTACACTTTCACGGACCGCGGCGATGTTCTCGGCCGATCTTGCGTTCCTTGAACATACATTGTTTATTGAACAGCTCGTCTGAAATTTGGCCACCAATCGTTGAAGAGTCTACTGTGATGGGCCACCACGTCTACCGTAAAATTAGCGCAATACGCGCACCGTTTCCGTTAACGAACACTTATTTCGATAATAAAGTTTTATCATTTGAAGGTGCTGTTCAATCGTGTAACTTGCCATGAAGATTTGGCATAAGAAATTGAATAATAAACAAAAGATTTGACAGATGTCACCAAAACAAAATGGCTGCCACTGGGCGCTAAAATCTACCCGTGCCAATTGAAAAACCCTTTAGTATTATCATAATAAAAAGAAATGACGATAATTTAATAAATATTTTGGGTTAAAATCACCATCCTTTATAGTTTAATTTATGATACAAGCAGAAAAGATCACATTTCTGAAAAACTTATATTTTTCAGTATTGAGAAAGAACACAATGGGTGTTCTTTACAGACGTTTGGTTTTACGATTTGGCAATACTTTTTTTTGGAGTTTTTTTTTTTTCTTTTTGACAGCTGTCACTTGATTTAAGCTCAGTTTAGTCTGCCATTTCAAATTGTATATAATATGAGGGGTAATATTTCAAAACACTTCTTTTCCAATTTTGAGAATTTTAAATAAAACGAAAAAAACTGTTAAAAGCTGCTAAAATGACATTAGCGATTGGTCGAAAGGCTAAATTTGAAGTTTGGAATGATCTTTATCTATTTCTTTTGGTTTTGAACCTATTAGACGAATCTAAAAATTATAAAAATTCAATTTAATTTGGAAAAGAAGAGTTTTGAAAATTACGATTGGAATAGTTGAGTTTTGATTCAATATATTTAGGAATAGAGGAGTTTTTAAAAGAAAGTAAACTTTTTTTCATGATCTATAAATACAATATATTTAATTATTAAATACAAATCTACTTATAAAACATTATTTTATCTGGGAACTTACCAAAGATATTTTCTTAACAAGAATTATTGCAATAGTTTAACCCATTAATGCTCTCAAAACAACAAAGATTCCCGCCTTTTTAATGTCATTGGAATACACGAGTTTTGAAAGCGGCTACTTTGATTTGCAAAGGAAAAGATTAGTTTTGGTGCGGATTTTGGTTTGTATGGGAATAAATGAGTTTTGAATGAAACGACTGAGTGGAATAGTGTAGTTTTGAAAAAAACTTCACTTTTTGAGTACTGAAAAGTATAGGAAGTAACAAGTTTTGATAAATTTTAGCTAAATACATAGACGAGGTGGACGGTGGACTTACAATAATGAAAGAATTGAGGTGGTTAAAGAATATAAATATCTTGGTATCAATATAAACAATAAAAACAGCATTGAAAAACATCTTGCCGATAAATTGCAAAAAGGGAAAACAACTATGAATATTGCATGGAAAAACATTTTCAGTAACAAGCATATAGCTCACCGCAGTAAATACAAAGTATTTGAATCATTAGCGGAGTCAACATTAATGTATGCAGCTCAAGTGTAGGGTAGCAAAAAATATGAAACTGTTGAAAAATTGCTCCGATTTTATATAAAAAGGATATTTCGATTACCACCGAATGCACCGAACTACATGTTAATACTGGAAACAGGAATCGCTCCATTGTTTATTAAAACTCTGAAATTGAATGTGGACTACATATGTAAGGTCCTTCTGATGTCAGATGAGCGTCTCCCGAAAATAGCAGCACTGCAGGTGATACACAGAAAATCAGGTTGGTTCAGAGATTGGCTAGAGCTAGCTGAAGTAGAAGGTATAAATCTGGCACCTGAAGACTTATCTTAACTGGAAACCCCTTCTGTACCAATTAATTGCTGCAGTAGACGATCGATATAGACTGAGATACACATCCGAAGCAAAAGAATCCATCTACAGAATGTCTTACAACAAGCTAGACTACAATCTTAATCAAAAGAATTACTTCCGAGATGATCTAACAACGGATCAAATATCTATGATATTTAGACTAAAAGGAGAACTGCTCAATCTAAATTTCATTCCCCATAGAGATGATCTACCTTTGGTGTGTGAATTATGCAATATACCCATATTGCACAGAGAGAAAACATTTTTCATTTTATGGGTAGATGTCCAGTGTTACGAGAAACAAGAAGAAATGTATTTGGAAGCGATGCTTTATCGGAAGAGCTGATGACTCATCATCTTAATGAAGTAGATGCTTCAATGTTATATAAATATTGTAAAATCGCATTAGAATATAGAAACAGAATTATTAATGAAAATTTTTAAACATTGTTAAAAGACATATACATACATACATATGTTTATAAAATAAAAGTTGTCAATCAGGCAGACGGCAAACAGCCATGCTATATATATGTGGAATAGTTATGTATATGAACATTTAACATTGAAAAAATAAATCTAATCTAATCTAATCATAGACGAGGGCTCTTCTAAAAAACACTTTCTCATACTTAACTCATTTTTGAAAAAAAGTGGAATAGAAAAGTTTTGAAATTATACCCCTCATATATTGATGTACTCCTGATCCTGAACAACATTTGCCAAACCTGCAAATTTATTACCAAAATAATGTTTTTGTTTGTGCCAACTTTTGAAACTATACTTGAAAGAAAAAACTGTGTCAGTTAAATGCTTTAAGTTCATACTAACTTCGGATATATGTATTGTCCAAGTTGAAACTATATTTAATTCTGATAAATATTTCAACTTAATAATTTTATTTTTTTCAATTCTTATACGAAAATGAATTAAAAATGCATTTTTTAAAAAACTGAAAATGTAAGAAAAATAAAAAGTAACAATTTGACTTCTATATAACTTTAATAATAATAAGAAATATCGAAATCTTACCATTTGTCGTCGAGGAACCTTGAAATAGGCCTCTGACATAGTTAACTAATCTCCTCAATATCGGTCGATGTTTATGCCGCGCCTTCCGCTGGCCTTGTTCAACGTCATCCGATTTAATTGATTTATTCGCATCGACGGTTATTTCAATATTACTATGCGATCCAGGAACGATAAGTGCATCACTACTGCTAGTGCCAGGACGACAAAGCGCCGTATTACTGGTGCTTTGCTGATGATGGGTATTTTGAGTCGAAACACTGCCGCTTATGACTCCGCGACTGATAGTTGCCGCTGCAGCATTACTGCCGCCATTGCTGCAATGTGGCAGCGACGTCGATCCGCGATAGATCAAATCGTTTTGATCGGAAATCTGCCGCAAGGCATGTAATCCAGCACTCGATGTGCTGGTGCTGGCTATGCATATATTATTGCCACTTCCGCCGGTATTATCAACACCACCACCGCCGCCACCGCCATACGAAGTGGGATGCCGTTGTTGAAGTTGCGGACCCGCCATTAGATATATATATTTTTTTTAAAACTAAATAAATAAGACAGCACTTAAACTGTCACTAATTTCTTTTCTTATTTTATTTTTATTTTAATAATTTGACACTATTGTTTCCAAAAAACAACATGATTTATTTTTAAATTTTTTTTATCGCGACCAATTAACAACACAGGATAAACTATTTAACCAGTCTTCTAGTGACCGGTTGGAAAATTGAGTTGATTTCTTGTAAAAAACAGGAAGTCTTATGATTCGCCATTTTGTTTCATTATCTTCAAAATAAATGTAAAATTAATTTTCTATCTTAAATGTAAAACTAAAAAATAAATGTGAATTAAAAACTAAAAATAAATCACTTCACTTATTTTTATGTGAATTTTTTGCTATAAAATAAAAAATTCTTTTAATTTGGTTTTGATTTTAGTATTTTTACGATTGAAGCAGCTGCAGTTTTGAGTACATGACGTTGCAAAATCTGTAAGATAAAAAGCAACAAAAATAAAGAAAAATTGTTAGTAAAAACATTTAGGAGTAGTAGAAGCATTTTAGGCATTTCAAAATACGTGGTTAAACTATTTACACTCATCCACACAAAATTAATAATTTTTTTATTTAGTACTATCAAAATAAAATTGCGATTCAAAAAATTGCAAAATTTGAACACGAGGAAAGTTCTAATAAAAATTGTTTGCATATTGACTTTTGATTCTGGCCATATTGTTATTTTTTTTTTCTTTTAATTGAGTTTAAGACTTTAAAATTGTATTGAGTTTTAAACACGAAAAATAAATACTGCTCCAATTTTGTTAAAACATATGTTTTGCCAATATATCTGCAAAAAAATATCAAAATATCAAAAGTTTTAAACCAATAAAATGCTATTTGCAAATGATTTCAATATTTGCTTAAATTTCCAAATTTTGAACTTTGTGCGTAATTTCAATAATTTTAAATTAAACAAAACTGAACAATTAAAGGAATTGTTTGCCTGTTGGTTTTGTTTTGTATGTGAAAATATTTGTTTTAAAAGCGCGAATGCAACAAAAACAATTTCGTTGGTCGACTATAAAAAGTTGGAGGTTTTTGGTAGAAGGCATCAGTTTCTTCTTTTAGATCAATCAAAAAACAATGTACAACCAAGTCGTAGCCGTTTTAGTTGCCGTCTTCGGACTCATCGCAATGATTGAAGCCAACCCACAACCCCAACCTGAACCTCAACCAGAACCAATTCTTGGATCAATCTTGGGAGCAATTGGCTTGGGTAAATAAATGCTTGCTGCTTTAAAGTTTAGCAAATGTTGTTCCTAATAAAGTGTTGAAAACGTAACCAGAGCTTTTTAATTTTATAATTCTGACTTGTTTAGGGTGAATGATAATGAAGTAAGTAGATTGTACGAAATTAATACAAAGTTGGTAGTTTCGATATTGGCAATGGAGGATAACTTTTCCAATCTTTGGAGTTAAATGAGATTCACTTTGTTCCAATCACATTCGTGAGTTTTTTGTTTATAAATGAGAGAAACACGTAAGGAGAACGTATTTTTAACAAAATATCTAAGTATTACAAAAAAAAAAAAAAAACATAAATAAAAATCGAATTGGTAGAATATTTTGTTGACGAGTTTTCGAAGGAATTTATTCAAAGGATGATTTTCGAAACACATTCGAACAAATAAATTTTTCCAAATTATGTTTTTGTTGAGTAAAATGGTATTAGGCAGAAAACGGTGTCCTAATTTCAAAATTCTTTTTATAATTGAATACAAAAGTCAACATTATGAAAGAAAAATTGTTAAACCATTGTTACAAACTGTTTTCTACCAATACGACCAAAAAACCATGCAAGATTTAACTCAGCACTAATTTTGTATTTCTTAAGAACTATTTAAAAATATTACGTTTACAAGAATTGATTATTAGACTGGGTTTTTCAAAATTTGTAGTAAACGTGGCATGATGGTTAGTGCGTTTGACTATGTCTTGGGGTCGATCCCTGCCTATGCCATCTAAAGTATTTTTCACGGGTACTGCCTCTTGCGAGGAATTATTGACAAATCTCCAAGAGTAATTCTTGTCATGAAAAGTGCTTTCCCAAATAAGCCTTTCGAATTTGGCTTGAAACTGTGGGTCCCCTCCATCCCTGATAACATTACTCGCACACAGGAATGGCCTTTGTTCTTAACGGACTGTTGCGCCACCCAATTTTTTTTTCCAAAATTTGTACCTCAAATTTGAAGGAACTACTTGGTTACAAACCACGAGACAAATATTGGACTTTAATACCCAATCACAAAAGTCAATGTAAGAATTAAAAAACATAAAGTACCAAATGAGGGTTTTGAATAAATTGAAATAGGCCATGTCTTATGAGACGTTTAACTAAGTTGTCATATATCATGAGTTTCTAAAAATCTGTATAGAGAGGTTTTTGTAGTCCTTTTTTGAACTTGTTCGTTCCTATAGATGCTTTACTTAGTAAGGGGAATCCTTATAATATTTTCAAGGAAGTTGTTATAAATTTAAAAAAAAAAAAACAATATTATTAATGCCCAATTGGCCTCACGCCAGAATTGGCATTAGCATCCAAATAATTTTTTAAAATGGTCATGTTTTTTAACTTTATGACAGTATTAAATAGGCATAGAATTTTTTTTTAAGTGAAAACCCGTAAACTCGAAAGTTTTGTCATTTAATAAAAATTAGAAAACGTAATTTTTTTCGCGTTTTGACCAAACTAAGCAGACATTTTTCGAATAAATTCAAGCAAGTTAAAACAAAGAACGAATATTTGTATAAATAAATATTGCATACAACAATTTACAAAACAGAATTTCTATAAAATTAACAGTTAAGACGTTTTTTAAATTTCAACAATTTTTCATTTTCTAAACCCCTCTCGTAGAAAATAAAATATTTGAAAAAAAATAATCCACCCAATCCTTCAATACTAATTTAAGAAAATATCTTTGAAGTGCTGAAGATACAAAGTACTAACATATGACACTTTTTCTTATTCTTGATGAAGCTGTCTTAGTACCTAAGCAACTTTTCTTACTTACATGGAATTTTTAGGCAGTGACAAACACTTGTTAATAACAATGTCCTCAGTATCTGAACAAATTTTCAGTGACAAATGGGAATTATACCATAGTGGAATATTTATTTTGACTGCACTACAAGTATAAAAACCTGTGATCTCTAGGAAAGTACTCTACTCAGTAAGAACACAACAGCTAGGTACAAATATTCCTAATCCAACACCTTATCACATTTTGACCAAATTAAAAATACAAGTTATAAGTTATTTCAACATTTTATTATCAAAGACAATTGAATGCTGCAGCGCTTATTAACGACCCAAGGTAAGTGCATCGAAGTATGCTTGAATAATTGGTTGTGGTTGAGGTTGAGGTTCAGGTTGGGGTTGTGGGTTGGCTTCAATCATTGCGATGAGTCCGAAGACGGCAACTAAAACGGCTACGACTTGGTTGTACATTGTTTTTTGATTGATCTAAAAGAAGAAACTGATGCCTTCTACCAAAAACCTCCAACCTTTTATAGTCGACCAACGAATTTGTTTTTGTTGCATTCGCGCCTTTAAAACAAATATTTTCACATGAAAAACAAGAGCATTACCCAAACAACTCCTTTAATTGTTCAGTTTTATTTAATTTAAAATTTATAAATTGCACAAAGTTTAAAATTTTATTTTTGGTGAACAAAGCAGCAGCAAATTCTTATTTTCGAAAGTTATTGCAAAATCATTTTTAAAAATATTTTTTAGACATTTTTTATCGCTATACTATAAAAACGACTGGAAACGCGAAAATATCTACATAATTTTGTACTTATGTACACGAAGTCATGTCGTAAAAATACGAAACTGAAAATATTCAACAAAGCAGATGTTTGTAGGCATGATTATTTTATTTGCTAATAATTTCAGATGACGGAGTTTTAGATGGGAAAAATGTGTCCGCATTTATTTGTTTTTATTTGAAAATAATAGCAAAATAAACTTTGCAGCAGAAGGAGGGATGTATGTCTCGTTTATGGTCATAGAAACAGATCGCTTTGGCAAACAAAAATATGTACTTTTAATGAGTGTGCCACCTAAACGCAAATGATATGCAAGTGTGTGTCGTTTGTAAATGAATAAAGCGACGACGGATGAAGTCTGACGCACGCCAACGACGACGGACGATGCGATAATGAAAACGACTCCTCTTATCCAACCTATCCGTGAGTTACAGATCATTTTGTAGTACAGAACAAATGCAAGCTGTAGCAGCAACATCGATAGATGTGCCGGCAAGAATGACACATGCATATATCGGGTGATTTTTTAAGAGCTTGAGAACTTTAAAAAAAAAAAAAAACGCATAAAATTTGCAAAATCTCATCGATTCTTTATTTGAAACGTTAGATTGGTCCATGACATTTACTTTTTGAAGATAATTTCATTTAAATGTTGACCGCGGCTGCGTCTTAGGTGGTCCATTCGGAAAGTCCGATTTTGGGTAACTTTTTCGAGCATTTCGGCCGGAATAGCCCGAATTTCTTCGGAAATGTTGTCTTCCAAAGCTGGAATCGTTGCTGGCTTATTTGTGTAGACTTTAGACTTGACGTAGCCCCACAAAAAATAGTCTAAAGGCGTCAAATCGCATGATCTTGGTGGCCAACTTACCGGTCCATTCCTTGAGATGAATTGTTCTCCGAAGTTTTCCCTCCAAATGGCCATAGAATCGCGAGCTGTGTGGCATGTAGCGCCATCTTGTTGAAACCACATGTCAACCAAGTTCAGTTCTTCCATTTTTGGCAACAAAAAGTTTGTTAGCATTGAACGATAGCGATCGCCATTCACCGTAACGTTGCGTCCAACAGCATCTTTGAAAAAATACGGTCCAATGATTCCACCAGCGTACAAACCACACCAAACAGTGCATTTTTCGGGATGCATGGGCAGTTCTTGAACGGCTTCTGGTTGCTCTTTACTCCAAATGCGGCAATTTTGCGTAGCCATTCAACCAGAAATGAGCCTCATCGCTGAACAAAATTTGTCGATAAAAAAGCGCGAAACACATTTCGAACCGAACACTGATTTTGGTAATAAAATTCAATGATTTGCAAGCGTTGCTCGTTAGTAAGTCTATTCATGATGAAATGTCAAAGCATACTGAGCATCTTTCTCTTTGACACCATGTCTGAAATCCCGCGTGATCTGTCAAATACTAATGCATGAAAATCCTAACCTCAAAAAAATCACCCATTACATATGTGTGGCTAAGGCTATACTAGAATCTGTCCCAAAACTGATAATTATACGCGAAATGTCTGCTGTGGCGTCAAAACAAGGCTGCCAAGGCGGTAGAAATAAATAAATACTTTAAAATAGAGAAATGTTATACAAAGAAATAGCTTAAGCAAGATTAGAGAAGAAAATTACTTAATTGGCGCCCAACTGGGGATTTCTTTTTTTATTACTATTATTAATAACAATTACTATTAAGGACAGTAGGACGCAGTGCGTAACAATTGTATCTTTAATTAATTTTTTAATATCAAATACTGACAAAATAACCATCAAGGGGGTAGGATTTAAAACGGAAAAAATGGCGCCCAACTCTCAATCACATCTGGCAACCATACGCCTCTTAATATTAAATATACGTACGATAAGAACTTTCACTTTTTATTTTGCTTTCATGTCTCGTTCACGCTATTTCATAAGTAGAAAACAAAATAAATTCTTAGTGTGGATGTAGGTAAACCTTATGTATGTTGAAAAGACATAGTTTATGTTTGCATTTTTTAAAAATAGCATAGTTTTTCCCATCGCATCGCATCGCGTTTCTCGGTTGGATCGTTTAAGTCCCGGACGTTTGCAGCAAGAAGTGTCTAAATGCTGCTACGGAGGCTGATAAATCATGAAGCATGCAAATTTGGCATGGATACGAAATTGATGCGACACATTTCTGTGCTGCAGATGACATTCTTTTCAGAGACGCATTGGGGTCAATGCACCACTTCTGAGCATCTACTTCAGAAAAATGAACTGTCTGGGAAAGTGTTCTATTTATAGAAAAGTATAAAAAGGTATGAGTTCCGGAACTAAATAAATTAAAAAAAAAAAAAACTAATTTAGTTTTTTAAGGAACTCATTGACCTATAGAAATGGATGAAGGTATTTTTTGTTTTTTGTTGGGGTTGGGGTTTAAAGTAATTTTTTTCTTAAAAGTGTTATTTATTGAATAAAATAAAATGAAAATATAAAATTAAATTAAATGAATTTACATAAGTTAAATAATGAAAATGGAAAAGAATAAAATAAAATAAAATTAAAATAGATTCTGGGGTGCGAATCACGCTGATAACTTCTCTTTAGAATAAGTTTTTCTATGGAAAAAGCTTAAACAAAGTTCGCTATTGTTTATCAAGATATTGAAGATGGCAAAAATATTTTTAACAACAACAAGCTTTTGGGATCAATTTTAAGTCGAAAACAATTTTGTAGATACGTATTTTTTAAATTATTTTTTGTTGTCAATTATCTAACGATCTTCGACAGTGCACACAATTTCCAATTGAAACTGTAACGAAGAGTTACCGTCTGAACACAATGGGTGTAGCTTGAAGCTTAAAAAACGCTTGAAGCAGAAACTGTCATTAAAAACACGTATTTTGAAGTAAAGTACGTCCACAATGGTGAAGCTCGACAAGAATTGAAGTTTGAAGCTTGAACGCAAAACATCATCCGATAAGTTAGTCAATGTGAACCCCCCTATCTGTTTGTCTATCGTTTCCCCTGCATAAGTTCTGAAATACATTTAACAATCCCAAAGCGACTTCTCTTTAAAACTTAAATAAAGGTGATTGTGTTGAACGAATCAATTAAAATGTTAAATATCGGCACAGAAACAAGTCAAAAGTTTTCAACTTGATCCCTAAACTATGCATATAAACCATACAAATGTCAAAAATCAACTTCTCCAACTTGGCATTGTTGTGGTGTGTGTTGTTGTCATACTTTTCAACTTTGTCAGTACCACAAGCACAAGCTTCACCGTTGGGTTCAGCCAGTTACACTTCTCTTATATCCAAACTTGAAACAATAAACATAGGTAGACGTAGAAGTCCAAAGAAAATTTATTAACTTCCCATAGGAAGTTATTGTAATAGGTCCGATTTGTCAAATTGAAAATATTGACATTTCTCGACGTTTCAAGGTCCCTAGAGTCGAAATAAAAGATTTTTAGAAAGATGTCTGTGCGTGCGTCCGTATGTCTGTACGTCCGTACGTTCGCGACGTTTTTTTTGTCGTCTATAGCTCAAGAAACAGAAGAGATATCGACTTCAAATAAATTTTATTATACAGATAATAATGCAGAAGGGGCTCTCAAGAAAATTGCGTGGGTGGTTTTTTACAATAGCAGTTTAAAAAAAGGTGAAAATTTTGGTTAAACCTAAATATCTCATGAACCAATGAGGCTAGAGACTTGAATTTAATTTTATATTATATATTGTAACGTGATACAAAACAAATATATTTTTGGAAAAAAATCCAATTAACGGTTTTTTTATAAATAAAAATAACTGAAAAAAAATGTGTCACCTCGAAAATTTTACGACTAAAATATGATTTCATCTCCAAACCAATTTTATGCAACGAAGAATAATGTTTTTGACATCAGATAAAATTTTGAGAAAAATCTAATTGACAGTTTTTTTTATAAAAAATAAAAACCTAAAAAAAACATTATACTCAAAGTTGGTAAAAATTGAATTTCTACTCAAATATCTTTTCAAGAACTTGAGATTAAGGCTTCAAACTTATTTTATCTTATAAGAAATATTGTTTTCAACATTCTGAAATATGTTGAGAAAAATCGAATTGACAGTTTTTTTTTAAAATAAAAACCCAAAAAAAAATTTTAAAAGTTGGTAAAAATTGATTTTCGATTCAAATATCTTTTCAAAACTTTGAGATATTGGCTTTAAACTACTTTAATCTTTCAAAAAATATTGTTGTCAACATTCAGTAAAATTTTGAAAAAAATCGAATTGACAGTTTTTTTACAAAAAAATTAAAAACCGAAAAAAAAATGTAACAAAAATTGTTAAAAATTGATATTTGACTCAAATATCTTTTCAAAAATTTGAGATAATGGCTTTTTACTAATTTTAGCTTATAAGAAATATTGTTTTCAACATTCGATAAAATTTTGAGAAAAATCGAATTGACAGTTTTTTTTACAAAAAATGAAAACCTATTTTTTTATAAAAATCCAACAGTCCGTTTTTTCATAAAAAAATAAAATCTACAAAAAATACGAGTAGTACGCAAATTTGGTAAAAATTGATACATTTAGACAAACTTTTAAGCAAGACAAATCGACAGACGGGATGGGAAGTTATCAGTGTGGGTCGCATCTCAGCCTCTTTTTTTTACAGGTTTTTTTCCGTTCACGTATTCTTAATTCATAGTTACTTTTAACAGGATATTTTATGTAGGTAGGCGAAGTTTCGATATATACATTACATAACTTTACTGAGCGTAGGCATAAATCAAGTGTACATTATAATTTATAAGTTTAAGAATTCCCGAGAACAGTCATTAAATAGTAATTACCTCGAGTAGGCTTAGGCCAACCTTTTTTTCTCTAGCTTACTGCTAGGGACAGGGAACACAATCCCAACCAATTATTGAGGATTAACTATCTAAGGGGACAAGCTTAAAGGTGTGATTAGCGCTCCGCTGAGCTGACTATTATCTAACCTTTGTTAGGGGCGACAGGACAGGTCTTGTATTTTATTTTAGTTCAGAATGTATTATTCTAGTAAACGAACATGAAGAGCGCAAACCGTCTTTTGAAGTTTATTCCACACAACAGTTTCAAAAATGTAATTGCCCATTCTTAAACCTAGTTGTTACGCGCAGTGTTGCCAGCTCAAAATTGGGAATCAAGTCAGATACTCAGATCCAGTGTTACCGCTATGTGACCTTAGTCGCATTTTGACCCTTTTTTGTGCCTCATGCGACCATGATACGACTTTTTAAAAAATTGTCTATTTTGACCCTTTTTAAAAAATTATGCGACTTTTTTGACCCCATCTCTAGAAAAAATACATTGAAAAGATAAGTTATTTTCTTACTCGTAATTCATACAAAATTTCCAAACTTCCATTCAAATAAGAACATACATAACTAACACTGTCACACATAATTTCAATCTATACAATGGAATCAAATTGAAATTGTTTGGGTCGACTCGATCACGTTCTCTCAGAATCGAAATCTTGCTATTTTAGCCGTATTTTATTGGTAATTATTAGCTTGTGCAGTAATGGAAAGTAAGTGCAGTAATGGAAAGTGTGAATAAAACATATGTACACTATTATATGCCCTCTTATTTTAAATCTCCAAGTTGGTATCTGTGCAATCATACTTATGTCAAAACCAGCTGTCAACCAGTTTTGAAAATACGTACTCAAGGGATGTGTTGAAAAAGAATTGTTGTTTTTATGTAAAGTTGAATAAGAGTTCAAGTTAATGTGTACATGCAGGTCCAGTCAGAATAGAGTTGAGTATGAATTGAAAGATTGAAATGACATAAGAGTGCCTGTCCACATTACATTTTTAATGTTAAGTGCATGGATTCAACATGAAAGATTTTGTATTGTATGAGTGAAAGAAAGATAGATTTCAAGGGTATGAGATAGGGATGTGCAGATTGATTTTCTCTTCATCGTATGGACACAACGAACATAATAAAACCCAGCATAAAAAATCCAATGTAGACAGGCACTAAAAGCCAAAAAAGCCAAAAGAAGAGTGTGAGGGGACATTTTGTCCTTCCCCGTAAGCCCGTCTTGCCTACAAGCTCCCAGTTGCTGGCAACTCAGTTTTCCTGGGTGAAAGGGGACAAATCAACGCGAAACATTCAGCGCCACAATTAAACTTTCTCTTCTCAAAATAAACTTACACTGCGATAACTGACGCGAAGCAAATCAGGGCGAATCATTCACAATGATAACAAAAATGACAAATAAACAATTCCGCGTCGGCGAATGTGCCACTTTCGCGTTGGTTTTGGAGAGCCTTTAAACCCGACCAATGACGAAAGTTTTGTTTTCGCATCAAATGTTTCGCTTTGGTTTTGGGCGAGTCCTAACACACATCACACGTCATTAAATTTATAGATAGCACTGTGATTATTGATGATTTTTGGGTGATGTCAAGTAGTCAACGCATTGAATATTTACGTTGACAGTGTAATCGTAGATTAATATTTCAAACCAATTTATTTTTATTCTAGTGAAAACAGAGCACAAGAAAAATACGAACGCATCCCCAAATAATAAAATCCTGCCAACCTTTAAGTAAAAAATATTTCTGGAACTGGATGAAGTGTCATTCTATTCCAAGCATTCCAAAACTTTATATGAACTATTTATATGCACTATTTTTGCTGCCTTATTTATCCGCACTATTTCTTTGTTGTTGTTTAGTGTGTAAGATTTTGCTGCGCTGCGTATACATTTACCAATAAAAAACGCCTTCTATAAAAATTTATTTCAACCTTTCGACTCTGCATATAAATGTAGTTAATAGTTAACAATTTTAAGTTTTATGAGTAATTTTTGTTATTTCACCACTCCGTTCCTCTTTAACAAAATTTCCCAATTATTAACTTCCCATAGGAAGTTCTTGTAATAGGTCCGATTTGTCAAATTGACATTTCTCGACGTTTCAAGGTCCCTAGAGTCGAAATAAAAGATTTTTAGAAAGATGTTTGTGCGTGCGTGTGTACGTACGTTCGTACGTCCGTACGTTCGCGACGTTTTTTCGTCCTCCATAGCTCAAGAACCAGAAGAGATATCGACTTCAAATAAATTTTTTTATACAGATAATAAGGCAGAAAGATGCAGAAAGGGCGTGGGTGGTTTTTTTACCATAGCAGTTTAAAAAAAAGGTGAAAATTGTGGTTAAACCTAAATATCTCATGAACTAATGACGCTAGGGACTTGAATTAAATTTTATATTATAATATTGTAACGTGATACAAAACAATTATATTTTTGGAAAAAAAATCCAATTAACGTTTTTTTTATAAATCAAAAAAATTGTCACCTCGAAAATTTTACGACCAAAATATGATTTCATCTCCAAAACAATTTTTTGCAACGAAGAATAATGTTTTTGACATCTGATAAAATTTTGAGAAAAATCTAATTGACAGTTTTAAAAAAAAAAATAAAAACCCAAAAAAAATAATTAATAAAAGTTGGTAAAAATTGATTTTCGACTCAAATATCTTTTCAAAACTTTGAGATAATAGCTTTTTACTACTTTAAACTTATAAGAAATATTGTTTTCAACATTAAGAAACATTTTGAGAACAATCGAATTGACAGTTTTAAAAAAAAAAAATATATAAACACCTAAAAAAACATTACTCAAAGTTGGTAAAAATTGATTTTCGACTCAAATATCTTTCCAAAACTTTGGGATATTGCTTTTAAACTACTTTTATCTTTCAAAAAGTAATGTTGTCAACATTCAGTAAAATTTTGAAAAAAATCGAATAGACAGTTATTTTTACAAAAAAATTAAAAACCGAAAACAAAATTAACAAAAGTTGTTAAAAATTGAGTTTTTACTCAAATATCTTTTCAAAAATTTGAGATAATGGCTTCTTACTAATTTTAACTTATAAGACATATTTTTTTCAACAATAGGACAAATTTTGAGAAAAATCGAATTGACAGTTTTTTACAAAAAATAAAAACCTAAAAAAAATTTTAAAAGTTATTAAAAATTGTTTTTCGACGTAAATATCTTTTCAAAAATTTGAGACATTGGCTTAAAACTAATTTTATCTTTTAAGAAATATTTTTTTCAACATTCTGTAAAATTTTGAGAAAAATCAAATTGACAGTTAATAAACAATACTAACACTTGTAAAAATTTACTTTGGACTCAAATAGCTTTTCAAAAATTACAAATATTGGCTTCAAACTTATTTTATTTCACAGAAAATATTGTTTTCGATATTCAGTAGTTTTTTTATAAAAATCCAACAGTCCTTTTTTTTATGAAAAAATAAAATCTACAAAAAAAAGTACGCAAATTTGGTAAATATTGATACATATAGACAAACTTTTAAGCAAGACAAATCGACAGACGGGATGGGAAGTTATCAGTGTGGGTCGCATCCTAGCCTCTTTTTTTGCAATGTATACAGATTTCGTTTGATTTAGGTATGTTTTAAAAAAATAATCTAAATGCGACTTTTTTTTTCATTTGACCCTTTTTTTTGCGACCTTTTCAAAAATCCCAGCGGTAACACTGCTCAGATCTGACTTGTTGACTGGAACTGGATTTTGATTATTTAAATCCAGTCAAAAAAAACAGTTAAACATTATTAAAAAACAAAAAAACAGTCAAAAATCCAGTAACATATTTTATTATGTTTTATAGCAAAAACTATAATAGAAAAATTAACAAAAAATAACTTATTTTCTATAATTCACATTTTACATTTTAATGTACTCATGTTACTAAATATATGATAGTAAGAATAATTCTTTTCAGATAATTAAAATATACGAATATACTTATTCTGAATCGAAACTCGAGGTATTGTTTTCCGTATCAATATTTTGGTAAATTAAATTTGTTCCAATTTTTTTCGTAACTTCATTTGGAACGATGAAATTATCGCAACATTTTTTTACCCCTCGCAAATTGTGTCTTATAATTAAAATAGCATTTGTAGAAATTAAATGCAAACTGTTTCTTTGCTTGGCTTTGACCAAGTTTAATTGGCTAAAAATTCGTTCTAACTCAGCGTTTGATATTGGCAATACCAATATGGAAATAGCGAACTTTGCCAATTCTTTAAAATTATTTTCTCCACTAGCATCTTTATAAGATGAAACTTCACACCAAAAAGGTACTGTTTCCTCTATGTTGTTCCATCTTACAAAGTTTAGATTGTCTCATTGACTAGAAATTTTGTCAGCTAAAATCGCCTCGACATTCATTGCATTCAAAACAGGTTGCAGTTGTAGGGAGGATTTATTTTGGGAAAGGCATTCGCTTACCGAAAGCATTCTTATCTGCTTTAAAATGTTAAGATTTTTTGGCACTCTCTGCTGCAAATCTTTCTAGCTTTATTATAAAATGTTTACAGTTTTGTTTAAATACATCAATATCTTTCTTTTCATTCATTAAGTTTTTCTTCGCATTCGACTCCAAGGTAAGGCTTTGTTTGTAGCCTTAAGCAACTTAATAATTAAAGAAAGTGTTTCGGATTTTTGACTTGATTCCAGTCAAAAATAAATGTTGACTGGATCTGTATTTTATTTCCAGCTAACGAAGAAAAAATCCAGTCAAATCTGACTGAAAACAAGTCAAAATGGCAAAAGTGGTTACCCGTGGCTTTGTCAAAATGGTAAAGGAAAATCAAAATATCTTATAGAAACAATCCTGAGTCAAGTATACATGAGTAAGTAGCTTTCCACAATTTAAAGAAACAAAGAAGGACCAAAACTAACGAAGTCAATTGAAGTACGTCTTTTTTAGACTCACTGCCGCAAATTTTAGTGTTTGCTCTTGCGCCTCCTTAATTGTCATAGCGAAAATATCTTCAAAGATGAATTGGAACCTTTGAAATGGTTAATCTGTTGGAATTATTGGTATGAGAGGAATAATTAAAATATAAGATCTAATAATGTTTCGCGCAAGTTATGTGACACGATATCTTGTACTGTTACATAATCGATGTTCATCGCATAAGCGTTACGGGAACACCGCTTACCTTAAGTGAGTTAAAGAATTCTACTGATCA
Source organism: Eupeodes latifasciatus (assembly GCA_920104205.1). Lineage (NCBI taxonomy): Eukaryota > Metazoa > Arthropoda > Insecta > Diptera > Syrphidae > Eupeodes > Eupeodes latifasciatus. The sequence goes on from OV049926.1 coordinate 19,400,625, forward strand.
TAAAGTGTTCCGTTTTGAGTCCATGACAATGTCTGTTGATAAAAATACTCCCTCATATTATCTCCTGCGACTTTATCCAATATGTTTCAATTTCGTTTTTTAAAACAACATCGTTTCTCGGTACTAGAATCTCTATTTAACAAAGAAATTGATCGTGATGTATTTTATTTGGTAAATCAAGGTAGGTAAACCCTGTGTTCTAAATTACATAAACCTTCCATTTGTGTCACATAGCCTTCGGTATCGGTTTTTAACCGCTAATTTCCTAAAATTTTAAAAATGGTTCAGTATAGTTTCGTGCGTTAATGTTGTTTTAAGAAACGCCTAATGATAGGCAAAGGTGATATGTCCAAAAGCAGGTAGTACGTCTTAATGATATGCTATTTATTAGTGTTCATAAAGAAATATAATATTGAATATCTAATTAAAAGAGTAACCGACAGATCTGCTGGAATGAGCTGTGAATGAGATATTTTAGGGCTGTAAAAAGTAGCTTAAAACACTCTACTGCCTTGTAACTACCTACCAACAAAAATGTATGTCAAAATATTTATCTGGCGTCATGAAGGAGGGACAAACAAACAAACAAACTGATTTTCCCATTTATAATATTAGTATAGATTTCCAAGATGATATGGAGTTTTTGAAAATATGTTGCTGAAAGTGTGTTTTTTATACATAAATATACATATATTGTTGCTAAGAAGGATTAGTTTTATTTATACAAACTATCAATACTCGAACAATCAATAAGTGCGTTTTTTTGGTATTCCATATATAGTACAGTGAGAAATTGCCAAAAAAACGATCCGCAGTAGCCAGATTTTTGTATTTAAAAATTGGTACAACTGAAAGAAGATCTGTCAGAATAATAATAAAAAAAACACACACAAATAGAAGAAATATTTGTGAAAATCAAATGTTAAAATTAACTTAGCAAAAAAAACTAACTAAAACTTATAAAATGGACAATTTTCAAGAAGAAATGGTAAGAAAATATCTGGAAACTGAGATTCTATAAACAAAAATTTATTTTGCTATTTTTGCTATTTATATTGCTTCAAGGAGGGGGTTTGTTCGTAGACTACTACATTAACATGTGGTGTTGAAGCGAGCTTGAAGATTGCTTCAATTCTTTATATACCTGAATCGAGTTGAAATGAGATTTATTTGACTCGATTCCCGTCGGAGATCGGAGTCGAGTCAAAATTTGAGAAAAAAAAACCTGTGTGGAGGAGTTGGTTTAACAGATAATGCATTATGGTCTGTTTATTTGCATGTTTGTGTAAAAAAAATATTGCTTTGTTTTAATAAAATTACAAACAAAAAATGGACATGGAGGTGGTAGCATATTCTTATATGGTGCTGAACTATTCAGTTCTTCATTGCTTAACACGAATCAAACTATCTCAATTGGACTTCATAAGAAACATCGAAACACCATAATGCATTTTAGAAAGTGCTGTCAAACTTAATCTTTTTAAATCTTCTTGTGCGGTGGAAACACCAAAAAGATTTATCTAATCTAAACTGAGATAAACCTTTGGTGGAAACATAGCAAAACTTAATTATCTTTTCTATTGTTTTCTATTGCAAAATAAGCCCAGTTAGCCCATTTTCATTAACAAAACTAAATAATATCAACAGTAATAGATTGATTTTTTCCCCAATGGAAAACACACATGATTCCAAATGCACAACTACTCAACGAACACAGCCATCGAGATACAAATGCAATATCAATCGTACCAACATTTGAGAACGAAATCACATAAGATCCATTCGAGACTCGTATAGATGTCAAAAACCCATCCATAGTAAGATTCTACTCTAACTTTTATCGGTATTATTCATACTATGGATATTGTTTTTGTTATTCGTGTAAAATCCTACTATATTATGACTAGATTTTCCAACAAAACACGGGTATAAGTGCATTGACTCGAAAAATTAAAGTTAAAATATGGGGAGAGTACGATAACTTAGGCGACAAAGTTTAATGACGGATTTGTATGGAACAGTTAAAAACAAGCATTTTTTACTATGGCAGGGGGGGGTCTATCTCCCCCCGTTTAGGCGGTAGGGGCAGTTAAAAAAATATGTACATTAAATGGAAAAAAAATAATAAAAAAATAACGGTAATACCCTCAATTAAGTGTTATACCTTTTTTTAAAGCCAACACTTTTGTCTATTAGCTTGTTTTTAAATCAAGTCAAAACTATGGATAGTTTTTGAAAAAAATTGTTTTAAAGTCAAAATTTGTGCAAAAAAAAGTTAAAAAAAGGTTTAAAGTGTAATTTTTCAAAACTTTCAGATTATCTACTATTTTTTTTTTTAGAATTCATTGCTCTTATTTGTTTTTGATCAAAAACTGAAAACTAGATGACTTGATGTCTTCTAGTTCTTGAGAAAATTGAAAATTACCTAAACAAAATATTTTAATTAAATTACTTTTTCCTTGCTTAAGTATTAACGTAGTCTTATTTTGATAGTAATAATCGAATATGGATTAAGATATACCTAGGGTAAATTAATTTTTCTTAAATCCAGCTTATTTAAATGCAAAAGAAACTTTGCATGCACCCCATCTTGCACCCACCGCACCTTGCACCCTCCCCACCTTGCACACACTCCAACTTGCACCCACCCCAAATCCTATAGTGTGCCCAAGCAGGGGGGTTGCAGGGGGGCAGCATGCCCCCCCTTACAGATGCCCCTGTTGCATACACCCAAACACGCATTACGCATACGCAAATACCATTATTACTATCAAAATAAGACCACTCAAGCAAAAAAAAAGAATTAAATTAAAATAGTAGTTATGGTTATTTTCAATTTTCTCAAAAACTAAAAGACATAAAATCATCTAGTTTTCAGTTTTTGATCAAAAACAAATAAGAGTAATAAATTCTGAAATAAAAACAATGGTAGATAATCTTGAAGTATTGAAAAAGTTACACTTTAAACCTTTTTTTAACTTTTTTTACTCAAATTTTGAGTTTAAAATTAAATTTTTCAAAAACTACGTATAGTTTTGACTTGATTTAAAAACTGGCTAATAGAACAGAATGTTGGCTTTAAAAATGTATACAACTTAATTGTAAGTATCACCGTTATTTTTTAAGAATTTTTTTCCATTTTAAGTAATAATTTTTTTAAATTGCCCCTCCTGCCTAAACGGGGGGAGATAGACCCCCCCTCCCATAGTAAAAAATGCTTATTTTTAACTGTTCTAAAAAATTCCGTTATAATATCTTGTCGCCTAAGTTATCGTACTCTTGCCTAAAATATTAAGTCTTTCGGTATTTAGTAAATAGTTTGTACCCAAAGTAGGAACTGTAAAGTTTTAACAAATTTTTCAATACTCTATTTTTAACTTCAAAGGATAACTTAATTTGAGTGGCTTGGTTATACCAGTACAAGTGTTAATGAATTAACACTTTTGTTTTCAAATAAAAAAAATACATTTATAAATAAATAACTGGCGCCCAACGTTGGATCAGATGTTTTTCCTTTTTGAATGTTTTTTCTGCTCAAAATTTACATAAATTGAAAAATGTGCTTTAAATTAAATGAAATATTATAAGAAACAATAAGGTGGCACGTTATTTAGTGAAATAGTTAATTTTCATAATTTTTCAGTTCAGTTGCGGTAGGAACAGTTTGGGAATGATTTTTTTAAAAGAAATCTTGATGGAGTAGGTTCTGAGCTTATTTCTTCTTTTTAAAATCTTTTCAATTTTCTATGTTAATTTCTTGTGCTAATGAATTCCAAACACAAAAATACTCGTATCTATGCAATCACCTTAAAATCCTTTACTTAAAAACTTTCTCAAAGAGTCTTCACACAAAATGACAGCTTTATGAACTACAGTACATATGTACTGCACTGTATATTGTACAATATACATAAGGGTAGTTATATTTCACTTCTATTACAAGTATATATAAATCCAATTAAAAATTCCTTTTGAACAATACAATATTGTTGTAGATACTAAATTGTTCTCACTTTATTCTCTCATTGAATCTTTTATTGTTGTAGGACACTTTATTATTTATTATTTTTCTCTTTTCCCAATTCCACCACTTTGCTGTCGTCGGCAGGTTGAAATTAACAACGCATACAAAAAAAAATGAAAATAAATAATAAAGAAAAACAGAGAGAAAAAGAAATGAAAATATTTCCACTTCAACTTCAGACTACCGGAAGACATTTCACTTCCGTTTTGCTGAGACTGATGTCTAGAGGTAACAGTATTTTGTACGAAGTACATTTTTATAAATGTGTATTGGTGTGAAAAAAATAAGTTAACAGCATAGGACATATACAATACATATACATATATGTATATATTTTTCGATTTATGTACAAAATTGCAATCGAGTCATTCAATACGATATATGTACATACATTTATTTTAGGAGACTGATGGCAGTTTTGGTATAAAGTTTTTCACAGAGTCCTTCAAAATATATGAATAATTGTAATTTTTTGACAATTGTATTGTACGCATTTGGCAACACTGAAACGACATTGTTGATTTGACAGCTAATAGTTAGAGGCTGAAATTATTGTGAATTTAAAGAAAAAAATAAGTTGGAATTCAATCCTCACTGATAAGTTCCCAATGTTGTTTTTTTAATCAGCGAAAATGAAAAAAGAGGCTGGGATGCGACCCACACTGATAACTTCCCATCCCGTCTGCCGATTTGTTTTGCTTAAAAGTTTGTCTATATGTATCAATTTTTACCAAATTTGCGTACTACTCGTATTTTTTGTAGATTTTATTTTTTTATGAAAAAACGGACTGTTGAATTTTTATAAAAAAATTACTGAATATCGAAAACAGTATTTGCTGTGAAATAAAATAAGTTTGAAGCCAATATTTTTAATTTTTGAAAACATATTTGAGTCGAAAGTAAATTCTTACAAGTTTTAGTAGGTATTGTTTTTTTCTTAGGTTTTTATTTTTTGTAAAAAAAACTGTCTATTCGATTTGTCTCAAAATTTTATGGAATGTTGAAAACAATATTTCTTATAAGTTAAAATTAGTTTAAAGCCATTATCTCAAAGTTTTGAAAAGATATTTGAGTCGAAAATCAATTTTTACAGACTTTTATTAATTTTTTTTTTGGGTTTTTATTTTTTGTAAAAAAACTGTAAATTCGATTTTTCTCAAAGTGTTTCCTAATGTTGCAAACAATATTTCTTATAAGTTTAAAGTAGTAAGAAGCTTTTATCTCAAATTTTTGAAAAGATATTTGAATCGAAAATCAATTTTTACCAACTTTTGTTAATTTTTTTTTTCGCTTTTTAATATTTTGTGCAAAAACTATCAATTCGATTTTTTTAAACATTTTACTGAATGTTGACAACAACATTTTTTGAAAGATAAAAGTAGTTTAAAGCTAATATCTCAAAGTTTTGAAAAGATATTTGAGTCGAAAATCAATTTTTACCAACTTTTATTAATTTTTGTTCGGGTTTTTATTTTTTGTAAAAAAAAACTGTCAATTCGATTTTGCTCAACATTTTTCAGAATGTTGAAAACAATATTTCTTATAAGATAAAATAAAATTGAAGCCTTAATCTCAAGTCTTTGAAAAGATATTTGAGTCCAAATTCAAATTTTACCAACTTTGAGTAATGTTTTTTTAGGTTTTTATTTTTTATAAAAAAAACTGTCAATTAGATTTTTCTCAAAATTTTATCATATGTCAAAAACATTATTCTTCGTTGCACAAAATTGTTTTCTAGATGAAATCATATTTTAGTCGTAAAATTTTCGAGGTGACAATTTTTTCAGTTTTTTTGATTTATAAAAAAAACCGTTAATTGGATTGTTTTCCAAAAATATATTTGTTTTGTATCACGTTACAATATATAATATAAAATTTAATTCAAGTCTCTAGCTTTTTTGGTTCATGAGACATTTAGGGTTAACCAAAATTTTCACCTTTTTTTTTTAAACTGCTATGGTAAAAAAACCACCCACGCAATTTTCTTGAGAGCCCTTTCTGCATCTTTCTGCCTTATTATCTGTATAACAAAATTTATTTGAAGTCGATATCTGTACTGGTTCTTTAGCTATGAACGATGAAAAAAACCTCGCGAACATACGGACGTACGAACGTACGTACACACGCACGCACAGACATCTTTCTAAAAATCTTTTATTTCGACTCTAGGAACCTTGAAACGTCGAGAAATGTCAAAATTTCAATTTGACAAATCGGACCCATTACAATAACTTCCTATGGGAAGTTAAAAATAAAATAATTTTGAAGTCAACACTTTTATTTACATATTTTCAAAATATTCGAATCCAAAATCATTTTGTACAAATTTTTAGTTTTTAGTAAGAAAACCCCTCAGTAGTATGTATTAAAATATTCTAAGGACATTGAAGCGGTGAGAAGTTTCGAAACTTTGTCTAATTTGACAAATCTAGCTGTTTATATTAAGGGTATTCAAAATGTTGGTTATATTTTTATTTAATTGCCATCAGCTCCTTATTACACTTTCTTGTTGAACATTGCGAAGTTGGAAATCGTAGATATGATTCTATATAATGGCCTCCAAATCGTTTTTAATGCGAAACAAACCAAACCAAAATAAAAAAGTAATAATGTTTCACTTCCTTTTTCGATGTTGAGTTCCGTTCGAAGAATTGTGTACATCTATGAAGCCGATACATAATATACGAAAAGAATATCACAAAATTGTGTTTCTTATAGTTAACGAAATACATTATAATAAAATCGGAAGTGAGCAATAAAATATGCGGCAAAAAGTAAATTATTTTCTATGGAAAAAAATTGCGACATACGAGACAAATTCATTTCGTTTTAGGATTTATTTAGTACTAGCTTTTACCCGCGACTTCGTCCGCATTAGATAGTTTTTTTTGGATAGTTGTATGAAAAAACCTGAGCTGTACTTTTTTGTACGTATGTTTGAATTGTGCCTAGATGGGATGAGGCCATACTACGTGTGATGGTCATAGGTTAAGTTAGGTTAGGTTAATACATTTTAAGAAGAAGATAGGTTACTGCAATACATTTTTATATACGACGTTTTTTGTTTTTCCTTCCTTGGCCAGAACGTAAAGTTTTTGTGGGTTTGAGACTTGTGAGCACGCTTCATATAATTGGTAATGGGAAAAACAGTTTGTTTTCCAAATTTACACGTGCAACTTTCAGCGTTTGCCCCCGAGCTTGATTTATTGTTATTGCAAATGCTGCTTTCAAAGGAAACTGCACTCTTTTAAACTGAAACGGCAAATCGGTTGAAATTATCGGAATGCGGGGAATTAAAACATTTTTTCCTTTTGCTATCCAGTCATGATTATAGCTTTTGTAATATTTCGTCCTCCATCCCTGACAACAGTACTCGCACACAGGAATGGTTGAGAGTTGTAAGTCACTAGGCCCTAGTTCCCAACGGACTGTTGCGCAATTTTTTTTTTTTAATATTTCGTCCTAGGTGAGTAATCTGTAGCCGTGTACCATTACATAACTTTGATGCGTCAAGATTTCTCATTAACAGGACTGGAACACCAACCTTCAATCTCAACTTATGAGAAGGGTTGGGAATGCGTTGTTTTCCCGTAATACCAATTTTATCCAAATATTATTTAAATATTTGGTAATTTAGGAGTGAAAGCGATCAGATTCCCCGGAAATTAAATTTTTCCATGGGAATGCGTTGTTTTCCCGAGGTCAAAAGTAACTCATGTCCTTTCTTAAGTCTCAAACTATCTCCTTACCAAATTTCATTTAAATCTGTTCAGTAGTTAAGGCGTAAAAGCGATCGGCCCACCTGAATTTTCCCATGGGAATGCATCATTTTCCCGGGTTAAAAAGTAGCCTATGTCCTTTCTTGGGCATCAAAATATCTCCATACCAAATTTCATGCAAATTGGTTCAATAGTTTAGACGTGATTGAGTAACAGACAGACAGACAGAGGTACTTTCGCATTTATAATATTAGTATAGATAGATAGTATAGATTTATATGTTTTTCCCAGCTATATAAGGTTTAAGGTACTTAGCGAAAAATAAACGCTCGGTAAAAAATACTGTGACTCCTAAGAGAACCGTTTGGCAATACGAGAATGCCATCTAAAACCGTCTCAACAACTATTTATGAATCTTTACTTTATTTATTTTTTATTTATTTGTTTATTTATTTGGCTCAAGAGCCATTAATTTACAAAATACATAAGTTAACATTTTTAAAAATATAAACATTTTAGGTTTGCTCTAGGTTTACCTTTTCACTTTGGCTAATAGATAGTTATTTTGACTCCAATACTAATTTATTCACAAGTTTAATTAATTTGGGAATAAGAACTTTTATCAAAAACAGGGTTAAAAGTATAGGAGACCTATTCAAAACACCATAGTTTCATTCAAGCTGCAAAGAAGTTATTAGAGGTAGGAGGTAAGTTTCCGTTGTTTCAATACCAACCCAACTGAAAAAAATCGGAAAAAGTTCAAACAAGACAGAAAGGCCTGCAACGCCCAGATTTGACTTACAATACAAATTTATACATGACCAAAAATTGCGGCAAAAAATATTGAAATGTGCCGAAGGCAGTACAAATCTTTCATAATTTGTAAAAAAAAAACATGAGGTCCAGACAAATTCCACCCATTGTTCTTAAAAAATGTGCTGCTTCTCTTGCTGAACCGGTTTTCCTAATTTTTAGTAGTTCGCTAAAGAACGGCGAATTTCTTCCAGCATAGAAGGAACATTTTTAAACCCTATTCACAAATCAGGGTCTAAACAGCAAATACCGTTCGATTTGTAAATTTTCGTGTATAACAAAGCTCTTCGAGAAATTGTTATATGAAAAACTTAAATTTTTAGTTAAGGAACACATTTCACCGCTCCAATAAGGTTTCGTTGCAGGAAGATCAACAACGACTAATCTTTCTATTTTTTCCATTGAAGTAAGTCACTCTATTTTAATGAAGAAATTAAAAAACTTTGGTTTTCATTCTAAGTTTTTGAAATGGTTGGAATCCTATCTTCAGGGTCGAGTTCAATTTGTTTGCATTGACGAAGTTCTCTCAAAACTAATTTTGGTTTCATGTGGTGTGCCCCAAGGTAGCCATCTTGGACCCCTTCTTTTTCTAATTTTTATAAATGATTTACCTAGTATTTTCCTCAATTCTAGTAAACTTTTTTCGCCGATGACTTAAATCTTTTCGTTGCATAAAATCTATTAATGACTGTTATCTCTTACAAGACGATATTTCGAAATTAAATGATTTTTTTTATTTTTGACTCAACTTTTCTGAAATATCTTTTAAATCTCATATTGATGAATAAATAAATTAATTCCTCTTCCTCTTCTCTGATTTCTACGCTCGTTGTCAATGAGACTTCATTAATAAACTCTCTAGAAAAATCGTATGTATTTGCTGCGAATTTTTTCATAAATTCTACGCTGCCTGAATGCGTTATGAATCCGCCTGTACTTGAGAGCATAAATGATCTTATGAAACCAATCTTTTTTGCACCCGTTCTGTAGCCATACTCCTATGAGATCAAAACACATACAAATCCACTGACCCCGCTATTTCTCTAAGGAAATGTTCTTTAACGTTGGCAAAACCACTGCCCAAGCTTTTCCATCTATCACACTCTCCAAGTCAAATTCCGAGTAGATGAAAAACAGCATTTCTCCAGCCCATCCCTGAAAGAGGCGAATCCTCCTCCTCCTCTAATTAAAGACCAATTGCAATTACGATCCTTATTTCCAAGTTTATGGAAACGCTGACTTATTATTTATCAGCTCAAGAAATATCTCTAAGATCGAAAGGTAACATGGCTTTTGCAGAAATAAGTCCACGGTTGATCTTACCAAATAGTGGAGCAGTTCTTTGTAACGTTTTGGAGAAAGTAAGATTATTGCAATAGATATTTCAAAAGCGTGTGTTCAAATGCGTACCTTCGGTTTTCATAAAATCCTCCTTCGTTGGATTAGTAAAGATCTTTCAGATCGTTCAATACATATCTCATTTGATGAGTTAAAGTCTGAAAACCACAAAATAAAAACTGGTGTACCCCAGGGCTATGTTCTGTCTCCAACACTATTTCTCACTTTTTTTCAATGATCTAATGTATGCAACTTCTAATCCAATTTATTATTTCGCTGACGATAGAACTCTAAGCTTTTCATATTCGTTTTCAGAATCACATCCCGCTTCTTTGGATGTGGAACTGCAACGGCAAAATATGCTATATTCATCAAATTCTAACTCACGCAGCAATGTGCAATGGGGAATTAGAAACCGTGTTGAATTTAATGCTTCGAAAACCCAATGCTGTTTTGTATCGTTAAAGCGACATATACCCTACTACAATTTTCCGTGGATGCCCGAGTCGAAATTTGTTCTCCTCATTTGCTCCTACATACAGCAAAATGAACCTCATATCATCCTAAACGATTTTTCATCGTCCTCATTTCGTCCTACATGAATCTTTAGAATTCTTCCGTTTTTCTACGCATATTTTGTGAACCTCATTTTGTCCTAAATGAAGGTTTATCAACATAGAAAATAGATATCGTCCTCTTTTCATACTTAGTAAGCCTACCTGGTCGTGTACCTGCTTTTTTTGTTGTCCCTGTTGTTGTCACAACAGATAATGACAATGACAACAATGATGGTGGAAATGACAAGGATGGAGATGGTGATAGTGAAAATGGTATCGATGGTGCTAGTAAAGTCGAAGACACCAACGAACGAGGACAGCAACGACGACGACTCCGACGACAACGACGAAGAATTATTCCTTTTAAATTAATCAATAATGTAAATAAAAACTGTCTTGTTTAATGTATAAAAAAAAGGATAAAATTAAAATATAAATTATTTTATTTTAAAAAGATTCCTAATAAATAAAATGAAAGAGAGTAAGAGTGAAAGGGAAATACAGGTAGGAAAGAGAGAGAGGGAGAGAAAAAATAAAATAAGAAAGACAGCGAGAGAGAGTCTAATAAACTTGTCTTAGAGAAAGAGAAAGAAAGAGAGAGGGTAAATGAACAAAGAAAAAAAGCTATGGTGAAGATGAAAAAGGTTCATTTGAGGCTTTTTGCTGTCGTCCTCATTTGATCCTAAACATCGTATTTTGTCCGATAACTGCCACTATAAGGTACAAATGAGGAGCAACATTTTAACAGTAAGTGATCCTCTTTTGAATCTCTTTGAACCTCAGAGAACCTGAATTTTGGGGACGAAAATAGGGCCAACATTTCGACTCGGGTGGCCCTTTCATCAATGAGGCTGAAAATCTAGATTTATAATTCTGGGCTGGTGCCCCTGTAACTTACTTAATCCTATAATTGTACAGTATTCAACGTAGATATCGGAGGTAAACACATCATAAACTCAGTTTTAACATCTGCTTTTACCTTTATTTTAACGGTCTATTTTCTAGTGAAACAACCAGTAGCATTCCTCCCCTTTAACAGTTTAGCCATAATACTCGCGCTACTAGGAATGCCCATTAGTTTAACCTAAAGTCCAACTTCGGTCGTACTGTTAAGTACAGATATTCGTTTATTACCCGTACTATGCGAATGTGGAATGTCTCTGTATTTGCCTGTCATTGCAATGTTCAAGAATTCAAAACCAGGGTACACAGACATCTCTGAAAACGCTTTGAGTGTACGCTAAATACACTAAAAACTAACAACTAACTCAAATTATGGTCGAGGTATCGCCTGAAATTTACGAGAAAGTTGTTCAACATTTTCACTTACGCTGTATTGCTGCTTTAAGCTTTACTTTTGAAAATGAGAAATTAATGACCCTTCACAACACTGTTAGCTTTTGTTTTGTTTACGGATCTCAAAGTTTTCGAAAACTGGTTAGATTAAAGTTGAAAAAACCTTAAATAAAGGAGACCCGGTGTTTTTTGATAAAAAGTTAAAAATGTAAATTGAAAAACCTTAAACGACCGACCTTGCAGTGAGACAGAAACCTAAGCAAATGTATATAAACATTTTAAGATACTTAACTACAATAACCTTAACTACTAGTTTCAATGAAAATTTTGCTCAAAAAAAAATCCACCTAAGTCCTTAAAAAAAAAAAAACATAAAACCTCTTTAGTTAATATTATTTTCCTAGTTTCTCAGACTTTGAGGTTATCCGTCATACTTTCAGTCTCACCCTCTTAAAACACTGTAGTAATACTTTGCAAATTTCATACAACTTATTTGAAAGCTTTATTTTTGGTTCATCTCGTCAACCCTCTGACAAAGGATTTATTTAGTTTTTCACCCTTCGAGAAGTTGCACAACAAACCAACTTTATCCCCGCATCCACTACTATTAACCATCATCATCATCCTCCACCGAGGATGCACATCCTTTTTTTTATTTTGTCTTTATTAAGTTTTTCGTATCCTTTTTTACGTATTTCATCAAAGCATAATTACTATTTGCTTGTGTACTATCTCAGTACATATTCAAAAAATGGAGAAGCAGAAAATAAACACTTAGTGCCTGGTAATAGTGGCTACTTTTCCAATGTAATATCATGGGGGAAATGTGCGGTATGAGTTCGCCTTCATTAATATAATTTTTTCTTCTTCTTTTTTTGTTGCGTCCTTGTTAATTATAATGTTAATTAAATCGGATAGCCTTTGGGTTCTCTGTGGGTTTTTTTTGGTGGATTGCTGTTTGCATTGGACTACTCCACTCTATATATAGGAATACAAATTAATTACCGTAGGTTTTTCTTTATGCTTTTGATTGTGACAGTACTCAACATATTTACAGTATGTCGCTATTCACCAATGGACAGACATCATAAAGTTCAGAATGGAAGCTGAAGGTTCCTTTTTTTGTTAATGTCCCTACTTTTAACCTATAAATTGTGATAAAAACAAATACAGGGTGATACAAACAAGTTTTTCCCATAACTTCTAACAGTTTGTTAAAGATTGCTTGCCATAGCTTGAAGTAGAACAAACTTAAAACCTTATTTGAAAATGAAGCTTACTTAAGAACAAATTTTGAATTTATTTATACTTTAAATAAACTCATATATTGAAAACTTTAAAAGTGTAAATGATCTTAAAGGACTTCTTTTGCGCTGCTGGTATTGTAGCTCGAGTCCTAAATGATCTCAACGTACACAAATCCGCTTGCCTTGATAATATTCCTGCTATTGTTTTAAATAGTTATTCTTCAAGGTTGGCCAAAGCCACTGCGTAAGCTTTTTTATGTATCCTACTCTTCAGGTCTTGCTCCGAGTAGATGGAAAAGATCATACCAAAATACATTAAGGTGAATCCTCTTCAGCCTTCTTTTATAGAATTATTACACTTATACGTCATTTGTTTTCAAGGTCACTTAAATGTTGATCAATTCTCAGCTAAAAAAAGGATGCGACCCACACTGATAACTTCCCATCCCGTCTGTCGATTTGTCTTGCTTAAAAGTTTGTGTATATGTATCAATTTTACCAAATTTGCGTACTATTTTTTGTATATTTTGTTTCATTGAATATCAAAAATAATATTTTCTGTGAAATAAAATAAGTTTGAAGCCAATATTTTTAATTTTTGAAAAGCTACTCGTATTTGAGTAGAAAGTAAATTTTTACCAAGTTTTACTATTGTTTTTTTAGGTTTTTATTTTTTGTAAGAAAAACTGTCAATTAGATTTTTCTCAAAATTATATCAGATGTCAAAAACATTATTCTTCGTTGCACAAAATTATTTTAGAGATGAAATCATATTTTAGTCGTAAAATTTTCGAGGTGACAATTTTTTTTTCAGTTTTTTTGATTTATAAAAAAAACCGTTAGTTGGATTTTTTTCCAAAAATATATTTGTTTTGTATCACGTTACAATATATAATATATATTGGTTCATGAAATATTTAGGTTTAACCAAAATTTTCACCTTTTTTTTAAACTGCTATGGTAAAAAACCCACCCACACAATTTTCGTGAGAGCCCATTCTGCCTTATTATCTGTATAACAAAATTTATTTGAAGTCGATATCTCTTCTGGTTCTTGAGCTATGGACGACGAAAAAAACGTCGCGAACGTACGGACGTACGTACACACGCACGCACAGACATATTTCTATTAGTCTTTTATTTCGACTCTACGGTCAAATGTCAAAATATCAAAATTTTCAATTTGACAAATCGGACCCATTACAATAACTTCCTATGGGAAGTTAAAAAATATCTCCAAGACCGACAGCTTTTTAACGACCTTCAGTACGATTTTCGCAGCAATAGGTCCACTTTAGATTTCATGGTTCATCACACAGAACACAACATTTCTGCGAATATGTTTTTTAGGCTTTCTTATTGAAAATGCGTCCTTATTCAATTAATATGAATCCATTCTTATTTGAATTAAAAATAACTCATTGGACTTTTCAATCTAAGTCATGTTGGATGGGTTCAAGTCTGATGCTCTTCTAATAAATAATGGTGTGCCCCAGGGCTCAGATCTGTCTCCTACACTCTTTTTCATTTGTATTATCGATCTCATATATGTACATGCTTTTCTAACGCCAGAACTATCAGGTTTTTAAATTTGTTTCTCGATTTACTACCCTGCTCCTTGGATGTAGATCTTCAACGGCAATGTATGATAAGTTTATTAAGTTCTAATCTTGATTGGATTGTTTAGTGGAGAATCAAAATTCGAGTAGAATTGAATGCCTTGAAAATACTACTACCGTCAAACCAAAATTTACCGCTTTTGCCACAATCCATGAGTTGGACTTTTTTTAAGGAAACTGACAACCTCAAAATTCTCGATATGAGTAACTTTAGCCACCACTTAATGTCACCAAAAATGCATGGTACAGGGTTATACATTTTTCGGTTTCAAAAGTAAACGTAAATCAAACACATATGTATAAAATATTTTTTTTCATGATATTTCTTTTTTATTATAAAGTTTGAACGTTGCCATTATCTGTAAAATATATTTCTTTTTTATTATAAAGTTTGAACGTTGCCATTATCTGTGAAATACTACGTCATTTAAATGACCACCCCGCGAATTTTTGCAAGTATTGATTCTTTTGAGGTAATTTTTGACCACTTTTTGACACATTTTGGATGGTATATCAGCCATAACTTGACGAATGTCGGTTTTTTAAGTGCTCAACAGTAAAAGGTTTATCTGCATAAACGCAGTCGTTTGCATAGCCAGCCCATGAAAAAAAGGCCAGTGGTGTCAAATCGCATGATCTTGGTGGCCAGTTAAAATCGCCACAACGAGAAATTACGCGGCCAGGAAATAAAGCCATATTTGCTCAAATTGTGTGCCATGTGGCATTGTCTTGTTGAAACCACATATTCTCCAAGTCATATTATTCGTTGTGTGATAGTTAAGTGATCCATTTTTATTAAATGTCAGACAACAACTTAGTTTGACAGATATCGAATTCCAGCTCTATACTTTTGAAACCTCAAAATGGATAACCTGTTATTACTTCTAATATGGAAGTTATATATAAGACTTCCTAAATATGAGTATAATCTTAGTATCTTACGGCTGGTGCTCCTGCAACTCAGTTAAGTCCCTTGAATTATTTACGTTACCTCGTGGATCTTGAACGTTGTCTCAAAGTTTCTTGAAACCCACTTTTTTAGCGTCATTTTAACGGATTATGCTCTAGCAAGATAACCAGTTATGTTACATCCTTTCTTTTATACTATTTCTACAGAAATGCTCATCAGTATATAGGACCTAATTTTAGTCGTATTTTTAAGTACAGAGATTCGTTCTTTAGCCGTACTAATCTAATGTGAAATACCTGATCTATTTTTCAAAGTCATTGCAATATTTAAACATTAATTCCTCTTTTTAAACCCTCTTTACTTTTCCTGATACTAAACCTACTTCCTTGGCATAAAAAGGGTACTAAATACTTCTTCTTTGCTTTTATAAAGAAGTAACATTATTTGAGGCACCCTGTATTATTATCATTTTAATTATTATTGTCAGGGTAGATAGCTTCAGTTACGAAAAAAAAATCAATTTCATTTCCCATAATTTATTAGGTCGAGTGTCTTTTATATCAATATCAGTATTCAATATGAAAGTATGTACCTTTGTAAAGAAGTAATTTTTAATAAATGAAGAGAGCAAATATTTTTCCACTTCGAACTGTCATGTTTTATTATTATAATTATTTTCTTCTTTTATTATTATTTTTTTTTTTTTTTTTTTTTGTATTCCGAAACAGAAATCCATAAATCATTATTCATCAAGTTTTTACAGAGTATGAAATTGTTTCCTGGACAGAAGGACATATTTTAATATTTTCTCAGATAATTGATCGGTTATATATCTCTAAGTGTATAGGAGTATTCTGCTTCCAATCTATGTATGTATAAAAGGTCCATATTTTTATAAAAAAAAAGTACATATGGACACATCCAAAAAGGATACTTTAATTACATGCTCGTACCTACATATACATAATGTATTATCCTTTTTTTAGCTTTCAGGTTGTTTTAATAAACTCGTATGTAATGTATCTGCAGGTATCCATATTATTTTAAATAATTTGGTGTATGATAAGATAACACCCCACAATTTCCTCCTTTTAAATCAATTTCAAGGATATGTGCGAATGTATCCCCCATTCTTTTCTCCATATACTGAATGTAAAGTGTACATTTTTTTGCATTAAATTTCACAAGATATTGTAAGTTTCTATTTTGTATCTTTCAACAAAAAATGTCCTTGAATCCGTGTTACACTCTTGAAGTAATCTCTTGAATTCACAATACTTGCATTCAAGATGTTTCTCAACATAAACATTCTATTTCCAAAACACGTTCGCATCAGAGTAAACATAAGAACAACATTCCATATACATATGTACATACATACATTGTGTATAAATAAGAGGGTGGAGGGCATGTAGCAGTGACAGGGGAAGGATAAAAACCAATCCGTGCCGAGTAAGTTAAACAATATACCAACTTGCAGAGTATAATAATTATTATAACTACTTATACGTGAGACGCCATAACTTATAAACAACATAAGAGGATGCTGTTTTAAGTCATGCGAGCTATGTTGCTGTGAAGAAGTGTAGATAACATATATAAGTATATGGTTCAAGAATTTGTATTGTATAGTTTTTTAGTTTTTAAAGAGACAGAAGAACATTATCCTTCGAAAAAAAAATATGTCAACATCTTTGTTTTTATGCTAAGAAAAATGTGAAATGTAAACAAAGTTGTTGATGATTTTGGCCACTAGACTAAGGACATTTTATACAATAGAAAATATAAGTGAAATTTTGAAAATTATTCTTCGAACTAAGGTCTGTATGATGAAATATTTCTTGAATTAATTAACCATTTTCACTAACACATTCAGCAGTATGATGAACATCGTTTACAAAATATTCTCTGCGCTTATAACGTCTAAAGCCCATCATCAACACCATTAACGTCCTTATTAGTGTGGCTATTGACAAGTCCACAGTCGATCGAATATTCACAATACGACAGATCCTAGAAAAAAAAAAACAAGAACATCAAATCGACACCCGCCATCGTTTCATCGATTTCAAGGCCCCATATGATAGCATCTATAGAGACGAACCTATAGAGCCGTGTCTTGTTTTCACATCCCTGCCCAAAATCTTCTGTTTTTGCAGGATAACCATGGAAAATTATTCGAGCTGGTCCATTAAGGTCGGAAACAGCTTAAATAAACTTTTTGTTGTCAAAAAGGGCTTTAGACAAGGTTATGCGCTGTTATGTGATTTCTTGAACATCGTCCTGGAAAGAATAGTGCAGAGCTCCCACACTATGAGGCACTAACTTTCAAAATTCTGTCCAATTTCTGGCATATGCTGATGACATTGATATAATCAGTTGAACTCAACGGGATGTCAATGGGGCTTTTGTGAGTATTGAGACAGACGTGGTAAAAATCGGCTTAGCGGTTAATGAGGGCAAATCAAAGTGCATGTTTTTATCAAGAAAGGACCAACAAAACTGACGTCTCGGTCAAAAAGTTACAATCGACAGACGTAACTTTGAATAAGAAAAACTTATATGAATGCAGAACACAACACTAGCGATGAGTTCAAGAAGAAGAAAAGCCCTCTATCGAACTAGTACAGTGTCGCTATATAAGATCCTTATGATCCCCGTACTGCTATACGGTACAGAAGCATGGACTATGATAAAAACGGATGAAATAACCTGGGTTCGTTTCGAGAGAAAAGTTGTTCACATGATCTACGTAAGAAGAAGATTGAACGATAAGTTGTACGGGCTTTACGTATACTTAGCCAGAAGGATCAAATTTCAACGACTTAGTCACGTAGATCGCATGGAGTCTTTGGATTATAAATTATCATTGGGACCGTACAGTGCACGGGTACAAATCTGATAATCACAAAATAAACATTGGTGTGCCCCAGGGCTCCGTTTTGTCTCCTTAACTCTTCATTATTTTTATAAATGACCTTTTCTGACTATAGTATACTCAGTTAATCATATTCCTTTTTAGATTCCCATTCTTGTCCTTCCGATGTGGACTGCAAACGGCAGCTTATAATAATCTAGTTTAATTCTGATTTTGAGATCATTCTCCAATTGAAGAATTGAATGTTTCGAAAATTAAATGCTGTTAACTGTCGCAAAAGCTTAAATTTTATAACTCCTCCAATTTTTCCATCCATGGGAGGTACTTGATTTGAGCAGAATGAGTAGCTTTGTAGGTATGGGCATCACAAACCATCCATTCATCTACCACATTAAAGTTTTCTTAACCGATGCAAGAAGCTTTTGTACCCATTCTGATCTGTCTACAATTCATAAAGCTTATACGAGGGCGGGTCAATACGTCCGTGACTTTTGGAATAAAACACAGATTTTTTGGTAAAAATATAATTTTAATTTTCAACGTAGTCTCCCTTGAGC
Organism: Eupeodes latifasciatus; assembly: GCA_920104205.1. Taxonomy (NCBI): domain Eukaryota; kingdom Metazoa; phylum Arthropoda; class Insecta; order Diptera; family Syrphidae; genus Eupeodes; species Eupeodes latifasciatus. The sequence continues at coordinate 19,419,583 of OV049926.1, forward strand.
TCTATACACTCTGTCCAACGCTTCTCCAATTTTTGTATCCCTTCCAAAAAAAAATGATTTGTCGAGGTCCTCAAAATAGGCCTTTGTTTGCGAGATGACTTCATCATTGGAGTCAAATCTTTTTCCACCAAGCCATTTCTTCAGGTTTGGGAACAAGAAGTTGTCGCTCGGAGCCAAATCTGGAGAATAGGGTGGATGAGGGAGCAATTCATAGCCCAATTCATGGATTTTTGCCATGGAAACTGCACAAGTGTGCACCCTTGCATTGTGAGCAAAGGCGGCACCCATCTTGCGGAAAGATTTCTCATGCCCAAGTGATCATTCAAAATTGAAACCACTAAGCCATGCGAGATCCCTACGGCTTTCACAACCTCTCGCACTTTCAATCTTCGGTCGGCCAACACCATATCGTGAATTTTTTCGATTGTTTCGGGTGTAGAGACCTCAACTGGGCGTCCAGGACTATCGGCATCTTCAGTGCTTGTACGGCCACAACGAAATTCAGTAAACCACTTTTTTACCATTGAAATCGATGGTGCAGAGTCCCCATAGCATTTATCAAGCTTAGCCTTGGTCTCGGTAATGTTTTTTTTTCGCAAGAAATAATGTTTAATAAGCACACGAAATTCACTTTTTTCCATTTTCTCCTCAAATTAGTGAGTAGTCTGATAAAAATAGCTGTCAAACACAAATTAACTGACGCACCAAGTTTAAATTTTGACAGGAGTCAACTGACAGATGCCTGTTGACAGGAGCAATGTTGCTGTTTGAGTAAAGAGGTCATAAATTCAAAAAGTCACGGACTTATTGACCCACCCTTATTCTCCCGAAACTCTAACAAAATTCCCATATCTGGGCAAGTGCTCCAATAATCCACCTTCGTCTCAAGGACAGAATTCATAAGTTTACATTCAAGCTAATTTTGGATGCACTGTTTATTGCCGAGATTCTTTCTTAAGTCAAACTACACGAATGTTGAATGCTTAACCCTAGTAATTCCCAGTACAATGTGCAGACATTTAAAACTAATGTGCATCGGAATCTCTTGCCTGATCATTTCCCTCTTATTGCTAGCAGTGTGTTTAAGTATTTTAAGGGTATTCATATCCCCTTGAGTGTGCGCGATAAAAAAAGTGAGATTTGTTTCTCTTTTTCAGACTTCACTTAGGTGGAGTTTCTTAAACTAAGAAAATTCCATGCATTTTTGACGTTACTCTTAAGTGGGTTTCTAAAAAGAGCTTCTGAGTATATTGCAATATTGATTCAAGATCTTTTCAATTGATGAAATTAATGTACTAACATTTTGTATTGAATTTTCGAACTAAATGCTACCGCTAAGTTTTCATTATTTTTCATATAATTTAAGGCACTAAAAATTATGCTACAATAAGATTAATTTCAACTTATCCAAAATTAACTGACTTCCATTAATTTTTTGGACTTAATCACTCTTGTGAAATTAATTCATACGAAATAAAATCTTATAGTGGATATGAGTTAATATTAATTTATAAATGGGAGCTGTTGGTTCTTAACGTTATTTAGTAAGGGTAATTTTTTGTTTAAATAGGAGAAAAGTGAATATTTTAAAAGTTATGAGATTACATATGTACAACCTGCTGTCTTAATCCTTTCGGGACAATTATTTTCACTGATAGCCTGTCATCAATTAATGCCATCAATTAATGCCATCAAAAACATTGACTCTATCTTTATTGCTGATATCCGTGACAAACTTATTACGAAAGAAAACAGCCTCAGATTGGTTTGGGTACCAGGCCACGCAGATATCGTTGGCAATGAAAACGCAGACAGAGAAGCCAAAAGCGAACTGGAGGAGCCTCTTATGGAATTTTATCAATTTAACCAAAAAGATTTAAAAAAATATCTTTCAACAATTAACAAAAATAAGATGAAGGAGTCCTGGTCCGAATATCAACATCATTATTCAATGATCAATCAAGGCGCTGAAACACCTTTATATCCTGCAAACCTATCAGCCTCGATGACTAAACTCTACATAAGACTCAGGATGGGACATACCAATTCAACGCACAAACATCTAATCACCAAAGAACCAGCCCCAGTTTGCTACTTCTGTGACGAAAGAGCAACATTTACAATACCTCATATGTTGCAATGCGAAAAAATCAACTCCATCTCCAAAACCATATCTAATAAAGACCTCCATCACCTTTTAACAAACATATCCGACATTAATATAAGATCAGTTAATGAAATTATTCTTAAGTTAAAATTATCTATATAAATATATACTCGTATATATTCTTTCATTATAAAATTAGCGAAAAGTCCTGGTAGCTATCGCTCTATCTAGTTTCTAATTATTGATGATGTAATTTATTTATATTTCAATAAAATTATAATAATAATAATAATTTCGGGACGGGAGTGGTACGTTTACATATAAATATTCTTTGTTCTGTCCCACTCTCGTACCGAAAGGGTTAAAGTCCATATGAGTTAAGTCTAGACGAAAGGACATAAAGTCTATGGACTATGCACTATGAAGTCCATCGACTTGATTCTTTTTAATAACAAAGAAGTTTATCTTAAAAATTTAAATTCTATTTAACTTTTTAAGAAATTTATTTTTTTTTTTCGAAAATCGATAGAGCCGTATTTTTTAAATTAATTTTGTACTTGTACAATTTTTAAAATTTTTGTTTGGAAATATTTTTAATATGCAGTTATTTAAAGCTTATGAAAATTTGAATTTGCCTAAAGTTATTGACCCGTTTTTATCGAATTTTGAAATAAGAAATATTTTTTAAAAATTCAAAAAATATAAATTCTTGGTACTCAGATAGACAGTCGCATGGAATCGCCCTGATGTGGATACACACTAGTTTAATAGGAGTTTACTCGTTTTGGACTTATTAACTTCCCATACGAAGTTATTGTAATGGGTCCGATTTGTCGAATTGAAAATTTTGACATTTCTCGACGTTTCAAGGTCCCTAGAGTCGAAATAAAAGATTTTTAGAAATATGTCTGTGCGTGCGTGTGTACGTACGTTCGTACGTCCGTATGTCCGTATGTCCGTACGTCTGTACGTTCGCGACGTTTTTTTCGTCGACCATAGCTCAAGAACCAGAAGAGATATCGACTTCAAATGAATTTTGTTATACAGATAATAAGGCAGAAAGATGCAGAAAGGGCTCTCAAGAAAATTGCGTGGATGGTTTTTTTTTACTATAAAAATAAAAAATAAATAAATTAGGTGGCGCAACAGTCCATGAAGGACCAGGGCCTAGTGACTTACAACTCTCAACCATCCCTATGTGCGAGTAATGTTGTTAGAGATGGAAGGGACCTACAGTTTATATGCCGAATCCGAACGGCTTATTTGAGAAAGCACTTTTCATGACAAGAATTACTCTTGGAGGATTTGTCAATTCCTCGCAAGAGGCAGTACCCGTGAAAAAAGTTAGATGGCACAGGCAGGGATTGAACCCAAGACCCCTTGCATGACAGTCCAACACACTAACCATCACGCTTTATTTTATTTTATTTTATTTTATTTATTTAAAAGTTGGTAAAAATTGATTTTCCACTCAAATATCTTTTTAAATCTTTGAGATATTGGCTTTAAACTACTTTTATCTTTCAAAAAATATTGTTTTCAACATTGAGTAAAATTTTTGAAAAAATCTTATTGACAGTTTTTTTTTACAAAAAATTAAAAACCGAAAAAAAAATTTAACAAAAGTTGGTAAAAATAGATTTTCGACTCAAATATCTTTTCAAAAATTTGAGATAATAACTTCTAACTCATTTTAACTTATAAGAAATATTGTTTTCAACATTCGGTAAAATTTTGAGAAAAATCGAATTGACAGCTTTTGTACAAAAAATTAATAACCTAAAAAAAATTTAACAAAAGTTGGTAAAAATTGATTTTCGACTCAAATATCTTTTGAAAAATTTGAGATAATGGCTTCTAACTAATTTTAACTTATAAGAAATATTGTTTTCAACATTCGATAAAATTTTGAGAAAAATAGAATTGAGATTTTTTTTTTACAAAAAAAATAAGAACCTAAAAAAAAAAATACTAAAACTTGGTAAAAATTTACTTTCGACTCAAATAGCTTTTCAAAAATTACAAATATTGGCTTCAAACTTATTTTATTTCACAGAAAATATTGTTTTCGATATTCATATATCATTCGATATAAAAATCCAACAGTCCGTTTTTTCATAAAAAAATAAAACCTACAAAAAATACGAGTAGTACGCAAATTTGGTAAAAATTGATACATATAGACAAACTTTTAAGCAAGACAAATCGACAGACGGGATGGGAAGTTATCAGTGTGGGTCGCATCCCAGCCTCTTTTTTCACAAGGCCTAATTTTCTCGTAAAATTTTGAATTTGAACGTACTCTTTATTGCCAATGTAATGTGTTTGTTTTTGTTCTCAGACTCAAATGTCGGAAAATGCAAATGTAGTGTACATTTTAAAACAACCTTTACCTAAGGATATTTTTGTACATCTCATCAACTTAGCTAAGATCATATTATTTATGAAAGAACAAAGATGAAATAAGGTATGTATATCATTTTACAAAACAATTGAAAACCCATTAAAAGCTAATCCCGACATTTTGAAAACTAAATTCTTTGTTGGTTTTGTTTAGTATCCATATCCTTGCACAGAAATTTCATCTTCAAGTGGTTTATACGAGTATATTGTACAGAGACTCATTATCATTTATTGCATTTGGCTTATACAGAATCAAGAAGCTTAGGGAAAGAAATAATTAGGTCTCTGTCAAATGCAAACAAAAAAACCAATCCCTATTCAGAGTATTCTAACGTAGGAGTACGTATGGTTTGGTAAGGGTAGATGACTTCATATATAAATAAATGATTTTGTCACAAAGACTGGAATGTATGTACATTATTTTTGCAGCAGGAAGCCTCCTTGAAATAGCTTTTAGGTATATTTGTTGGTGGGTTTGCTCGTGTCGTATGGTACTTAATGACTTTCCTACTTCCGGCTGAACTTTTAAAATCGATAAAATCCGTTTTTTTTTTCTGGACCATTTTCTATGCCAGAAGTCTAATTTAATGCACAAAGAAATTTACAAATAGAATACAAATGCATATTTTATGGAACATAAATCAGCAAAGGTATACCTAAGGTAATTGTTTCTTCCGTAAAATAAGAAAAATTACCAAAAACAAACAACAGAAATGAGGGTTGTATGGGCAAACTTATTGGCCTTTAACTTGTTGCTTTTGTGGAGGTAATAATATCACAATTTCTTGAACTCAATAACATTTTCAGTTGCTTTCGAAATATTCTCGTATAAATATAAAGTTAAAACCGCTTAAATTTAATATCACAAAATTCTAGAATGTTAAAAGTAGAAACAATCTTAAGTTTTTCCAATTAATTCCAATTATTTTCAAAAACGTTTTTTTCATTTCTATAAAATTATTCTAAAGGTCGTGTCATATCTTCTTCTAAAAACATTCAAAACATAAAATAAATGTTTTTCTTCAATTAATTCCGATTTCGATTTAAACGGGTTCGACTGTACGAACTCAAATATTAAGTATCTAGGTTGAGAAAAACATATAAACAGGAAGTCGTGTGTTTAGCAGGTTTTATGCACATTTTACATATACATATATCTATGAGTACTCGTACACCATGTTAGCTGGAAGCAGCCCATAATGTCTTTCACGTGTGTTTTTCTTACAGCACAGAAGCGTTTACATGTTTTACCATCATCAAAGTTGATTACATGCTTGTTGTACACTTTGTCCTTGAAAATTTTGTATGGATAGGGTAATTAATATGTTTTTTTTGTTTTTAAGGTTGTAATTGGTGTAAACTGGTATTTTGGGAAATAAAGTTTTTTTTTTTGTACTTTTTGTTTAATATACTTAGGGAATTAATGAAGTTTTGTTGTTCGTCCCTTAAGGGTTAACAATGTAATTAGTCAAAATAAAGTAAAAGTACCTTAACAACCTACCTATTTGATCATTGTAGATGAAAAAATAAACATAACAAAATTATGTAATCTTGTTTAAGAGTTTAATAAAACTAAACACAGAAAACCAGAATTCAGATTCAGAGTTGTAATTTGAGGAGTACCTCAAGCAAGTGAACTAGGTCCGATTCTTTTTATAATAAAAGTTTTTTCTTTACAAATTTTTACAGATAATTGCAGCTATATTAACGAGGTAACATCTGTCAAATAGATTGTCATTTATTAAGTCAGTCTCACCAAATCAATTTGGGTATCAAGTCGTGCAAAATCTTTTGGATATGAGTATAGGCCTTTATGAAAGTAAGTCATCGGTTTGAAAATCTGTCATCTTTTGACATTTATAAAAATGGACCATATCACTTTGAAATTTGTAAAAATCAATATAAGAAATAGGAAAAAAAAGCAATTTTGAGTTATCGTGTAGCACGGTGGAAAAAGGGATTGAATGTCAAGTTCCAAAAAAGGAGACTTGATGAAGTGCGAAAACTGGAGAGGAATTTGTGTTTTGCATTTAGTCATGGAAATATAGTAGCGAAGATTGTTTAAGAACGCATAACAGAACACCTAGAAGCAACACTTGCAATACTAAGCAACACTAAATCATAATCGATCAGTACTTACACGGAGGTATGTTATTAGAACAGGTTGAATTCAAAAGTGAAATCAGACAGTTCTATATACTGTCACAAATTCTGTTCTTTCTGGTAATCAGTTGTGCTGTGGACAGTCTTGATAGGAAAATAAAAATAAATTATGTGGCGCAACAGTCCATGAAGAACCAGGGCCTAGTGACTTACAACTCTCAACCATCCCTATGTGCGATTAATGTTGTCAGAGATGGAAGGGACCTACAGTTTATATGCCGAATCTGAACGGCTAATTTGAGAAAGCACTTTTCATGACAAGAATTACTCTTGGAGGATTTGTCAATTCCTCGCAAGAGGCAGTACCCGTGAAAAAAGTTAGGTGGCATAGGCAGGGATTGACCCCAAGACCCCTTGCATGGCAGTCCAACGCACTAACCATCACGCTACGGGTACTACTCTTGATAGGAAACTGAGGAATAATATGGATGTTGAAAACATACCTAAGAAATCTAAACTACGCAGATTTTTTTTGGTAGCACATTGGATCTTCATCAAATGAAAATAAGGGTGGTGACAGACCGAGAAGCAGAAACCGTGGGGCTAAATATCATTACGGAAAATCCTAAGATGTTCAGTTTCAGAACTTCTCAATAATCCTATCTGATAAACATTGCTCAGCAACCAGTTAACAAAGTAGAGATTTTCCAGTATCTTTGAAGTATTGTCTCTATTGAAGGCGGAACCAAAAAGATAATACTGTTATATGTTAACCAACATTTGGTAAAAGAACTCACTCAGCTTGAAGACAAGGCTACGATTGTTCCACTATAACGTCAAATCAATATTGTTATACTGATTCTACACCTGAAAAATAGCAGCAATGATTACTAGAAAACTGCAAACCTTTATTAATAGGTTTTTACGAGACATCTTATATATTTTCTGGAAAAAGTATATAGGACACTAAAGGGTCAGGAACTCATTGACAGTAGAATCCCTTCACTCAAGAAGTAAAAAGAGTAGGGAGACTAGGAAGCACGTGGTGAAAGAAGAGTATAATCGTCGAGATTGGGAAAGAGTTGGAGGGAGCTCAAACACAACGCCGGAGACTGCACACAATGCCAGGAAGGAGTAGTTGAGGCTATATGTCGTTCTAGCAAACACGTATGACTTTGAGTAAGAAAGCTCCTTCTTGACTAGAAATATGGAATTGATGGACAAATTTTAACTGTTGAGACGAGTTAGTTATGTGAGGAATGCATTCGAACGGCTAACTTGAGAAAGCACTTTTCATGACAAGAATTACTCTTGGATAATTTGTCAATTTGTTGCAGGCTCCGTTTATACGCAGAAGTGTCGTATTTAGGGCTTGGAAAATCAAAGAAGATTGGTTGAAAAGGTGTCACTGTTTGGTCCACTTTTTGGGGCTGCCATGTAAGTGATTGGCCTTTAACTCTTTAAAATTAGAAATAAAAAAAAACGACATAACAACATTATTTTGTATAAAGAATTAAGACTTAAGAACTCTTAACTTTAACTTGCATAAGACCTTCTGCAATTTGTCAAAAAACCATTTTCAGTGTTTAGGGTCAATTTCTTCTGATGGCCTCTGTTTATACATAAGCAGAAGTGTCGTAATTGGGGTTTGGAAAATCCAAGAAGATTGGTTAAAAAGCTGTCACTGTTTGGCTCAGTTTTTGAGGCTGGCATGGAAGTGATTGGACTTTAAGTAAATTATAAATAAGCCTGCTTAACAATCCGTAGAGAACTAGGGCCTCGTTCCTTACAACTTTTAACCATTCGTGTGTGTGAATGGATTGCCCTGCCGAGCTATGATTTGAATGGAAAATATTGTTGTTAAAGACGTTTATTTTAAGAAAAACTGCGTGGCGAGGTGTTACTGGCCACAAAAGCAACGAAAAAATCGCAATTGCGGAAGAAAAGTTCGATGGCCGATGATATTTACTCAAAGTTGATCACAATTGGCCACCGAGATCTTGTAACGTTTTTTTATCTATGTGGGAGATAAGGACTATTTGAATCTTCCACAATCGATTGAAAGCATTGAAAATATAATTTACGAAACTTACTCAAATAAGGCTCAGAACTTCTTTTTAATGAAGGAATTTTGTATAATTAAAGGATATCGCTCATTACAACCGTAGCTTTGGCAGCCATTTGGTTCATATCGTTTTCCATTAATTTCTCTTGAAAAATACTTCTATTTTTGTACCTTTATGTACTTCTCATTAAACAACCCTGTATAACAATTTCTAAATTGAAAATGATATGAATTTCCAGAAAATCAATTTGTAAAATTTCGAAAAGTGGTAACATTCATGTTTGAAGTTAAAAATTCATAAGATTCCTTTAGCATTAACTTTAAATCTCTTAAATGCTTTGACGAAAATAAAGCTTATTGTGTCTGTTTTTTGCACACAGTGGCACAGGTATTATTATGACAATTTCGCTTTTGGTACAAATCTTCAAAACGACGACGAGAAAGTGAAACCCCCTGAAGCAATTCGTATCGTCCTCCGCGCTTCTAGATCTCCATAACACCTGTTTTCAGGCTTTCACAAATGAATCCTTGTTCAGAAAAATAAGAAAAAAAAAATTAAAAGTGCTCTTTTGTGCTTGGCACATTACCCGCAGCATCCAGCATGTTTTGCCTTCCTTTTTCACAGTTGTTATTGTCGTCGTGTTGTATGACTGAAAGTATGTATGTATTTTATAATATGTTTGAATCCTTAAACAGTACAAGTAGATACGCTTTATATACCTATATCCTTTAATATATATAGCGGCAGTGGCTCTGGCTTTGGCTACTCATTCCACGAAAGGATCCATTGTCGTCCCAAGGGTGTCTTGCATTTAAGACTTGCTTCTCGTGTCCCGTTCGACGTTTTGGTGGTAGTGGTGTTGGTAGCGACGACGGCACGGCCGGCGCGGCGGTGGGCAGGCGTTCTCCATTCCGTTAGCCGTGTTCCTCACTCACTTGCTGGCTGTTCTGTTCGCTGATGATGGGCTCTTTGGATATGGTGATGGTTTATTATTCATTCATGCACAAAGCAATCGAAATGATTACCATAATAAGAGGTCAGGATCATCATCATGCTGAGATGAGGAGGTTGGTCGTTGTTCGAGGGGGAGATGCTGATGGGAGTGCCGGATGAATTCCACTGCTCCAGATTACATTCACAGTGACCCGTGTACCGTAATACCCCAAGATTATTGTTATAAGTCAAGGGTTTTCGGGTGTAAAGTGTAAAGGTGGAATTCTATGTTTAGAGACTCAACAATGTAAAAGGCAAAGAGCACTCTTTTTCTGTAGCTAAGGTGGGAAGGTATTTCAGCCTATTTACTCTGAATTTGTTTTTTTTTTTTTTTTTTTTTTTCTTACAAAGAACGGAGGCCAAAGTTAAGTGCTTTTAGGAACATTCTCGGTGAGACAGTTAAAACGTTTCACTTTGAGCATTGTATTTCCATAGAAGTGATGGAGGTATATGTAAAGGTATTTAAAAAACGAAAACTTTTCTTCTCCTTTTTTTTTTGTTGTTGAAAATTAAGGTACTTTATGACATTGGATTGGAAGACTTGGCACGAGCGAGATTGTATTCAAAGAGAAATTGATTGTTAAAAAAAAAATTTTCTCGTTTTTGTTTTTGGTAGTGTTTTGAGTGGAATTCTTTTGGGACGAATTAAAAGAAACCTTTTTTGTTTTAAAACAAAAGTTCCAATCAAAAGAATGATGCAATGCCAATACAAAGAACAAAAAACATTTTAAACCATTTTATCGATGAAATGCATGCTTAGGAGCTTAACTTTTTCAATTACTGCCCTGAATGCTTTGGAGTTATTTTTTATACAATTGGTATATTTACTAAAGTATATTTTCTCCAATATACTGTATAAATTGTAAATATTTATGTATAAGAAACGTTACAAAATATCAAAAATTTAAAAAGTGCGTATAAAACGCCTTGGTATACCAACATGAATTAAATTTGTTTTTAAGAAAGAATAAAGGTTAGGAATAATTTAATTATATTTAAGTGATAATAAAAATGAAATAGTTTTTCTCAAAACATTTTCTGCAATTTTAATTTCTTAATCCAATAACCACTAAACTTAATTGTGGCTAATTTAAGTCAAAATCTGGGGTTATTAGGTTTGAGTTTTTATTCATCTACTTTCATATTTCTAAATTAACAAAAATGTATCTCGAATACTTCAAAAAAAAATAAATCACGTCCATATACAAATATACATGTCATTCGATATTTTTTCTCGATTCATAAGTTTATAAGGAACTTGTCCTTACCTAGTTTTTAACTTGAAGACCAACTGACGACGACGAAGTCATATTCGTGTAAATGTTTTCTTCATTATCTTATCCTTCTATCATGATGGTTTTTATATTTTTTTTATTTTTATTTTTTTTTTATTTGATACATTTTTCGCGCAAGAACAGTCAATCCCGATTAAATGAACTATGATAAAAAAAACTGACGTTGTTTAAAATTATGTTCTCGCAGTTCCAAAATGAGTTAAAGAGGAGGTATTTTAAGTGCTATTCGTAATAATGTTGGTCGATGTTTATTTCATGGTTTGAAGCTGTTGGCGGCCTATTATAGATTGATTTATATGGTTAAACCTTTTGGGTATGACACGATATTTGAATATATTTGATTAAAACTGCTTATAACTTGGGATCTACCAGAAAAGTGAGTATCTAGTATCAAGTTGAGCTATTTGTCCAATGGTCATCTATAATTTTAAGACATCATTGGCATCAGTGGACTGGTTGAAAGACTTTTCCTTAGCCTAGAAGTTTTTTTTCTTTTTAATTTATATTATATTTTTCATATTTATTTATTTATTAAACAATAAGCATTTTAAAACAATGTGTCTTATTATTAATACTTAGTATACATTCATTTAATTTTAAAAATTATGTAAGCAATTGAAAAAAAAAAAATGTAAAACTAAATAACAATTTATATCTTATTAAGTTAACAGAATTATAAGTAAGTGAATTATAAATTACAATTATAGAAATTACATATTTGATAATTACAGAGAAAGAGAGAGTGAGAGATAGTGATTTTATAAATTTATGAAAGAGAAGAAAAAAAAACAGAAAAATATTTTCAGAAACAATTTCAACATTTATATAGGTTTTTCAAAGATTTCTCAAAACTATTGTAGCTGTGAATACCCCTCAGATTGTTAGGCAAGGAGTTCCAAAGGCCAACTGCGTGCACAAAGAACTGTAGTTTTGTGTTCCTGTATTTAAAAGAAGGGACAATGAGAATGTTACTTCTCTGTGACATTGAAAAACAAAGTTTTTCGAAAAGATATTCAGGAGTTTTTGTATGTATCAGCTTAAAGAGAAATATTAAAGCTAGGTAGTCAATGTATTTATTAAAAGGCATATTGAAAATACTACCTGCTTGCAGTGAGATATGATCGAAGCGACGCAAGCCGTATACAAAACGAGCAATATTGTTGAACGCAACTTGTACTTTGCGTTTATTGTAACTATTAAGACCACAAAAAATGGGACTTCCATAAAAAAGAGTTGGTAAAATTAGTGTTTTTGCAATGGTCATTTTTGTTGCGACAGGGAGACAACTTCCACATATGTAAAAAACCCGCAGAGCAGCATAGGTTCGACCAACAGCTTGTGAGAGATGATCATCCCACGAGAGTGTTTGGTTAAAAACGACCCCATGGTTCTTTACTGTTCTCTCATAGTTTAATTTTTTTTAATTTTTTTTTTTTTTATTATATCTGTTATATTAAATTTTATTAAAAATAATTGTTCATGCCTTTAGTCAAAGTACGAGTCAACCTCAGCCTAGTTTCAAAAAAGGCACACAAAAGTTTGGTAGCACGTGTAGAATTTAAAAATTGCAGTGTTGAGCTAAGTGTGTACTTTAAAGTTTTCTTTCAAATCCTCAATATCTTGAGTTTTTAGCAGACCATTTAATATTTCAAAGAAAATGATTTCCTGTTTTAAATTTTTCGTCTGGACGTTAAGGATACATTTTTCAATCTTAACTATCATAAGAATCAGAGTTCAAATAAGTTTAAAGTCGATATATTCGTATCACTAGCAACACTTTAACATTCACCTGCTGATTTTTCGTATTGGTGCACTTACGCTACCGACATCATTAAGGTTTCTACTATCTTCACATTTTACCCCATGCTTACATGCTTTTGAATCACAAGTTTTGTAGTAAGTTTTAAAAATTTTACTGAATTTTGTTAATGTAAAGTAGTGCATACTATAATATTATGACACGGTCTCAAATGTCAGAATGACCAACTTGAAACTACGAAATGAATGCGCCATATCTTTCAAGGAAGCGAAAAAGATTTAAATTTCGAATAAATCCCAACAACTCTTACCCTACAAAAGTCAATATTAAAAGGCTTGTGTTTTATGGTGTTAACATTTTATTAGGATCAAAAATTGTATGTCAGCATTTATTTACCACCCAAACCAATCGCCTTGAATATACCAGCGAGTATTGGTTGTGGCTGAGGTTGAGGTTCTGGATTGGCTTCAATCATTGAGATGAGTCCGCAGACAGCAACTAAAACGGCAACGGCGTAAGTGTACATTTTGTGGATTGATCCTGACTTTCTAAATGCAAGAAGAAACTTATACCGTCAACCTCAAAACGTTTGCCTTTTATAATCGAGTGCACCTAATTGTTGTTGTTGTTGTCCTAAAAAAAAGCAAAAGTAACATCAAACAACGTTTCACTGTTCAGTTTTATTTAATTTAAAATGTATGCAAATGATCACAAGGTTTCAATTTGTGCATTTTTCCTCAAGAATTAAACAAATATCAGAGACATATGCAAATAGAGTTCTAAATTTCGAATATTCAATGAACACATAAACGTGCAAATAACATTATTTAAATATTTAAATATTTACAGAATTCAGATGGTTTTGACACCAAAATATTTGATATAAAAATATATATATGTATATTGAAAAGTCAATATATACTCGTATGTATCGATAATATTGCCATTTAGTTGGAGGAAAACAATATTTCAAAATTGGTAAAATGTTGTTAGGCAAAATTAACAATTTTTCTGGTGTACCTCATGGCAGCCATCTGAGTCCAATTCTGTTTAATCCTTTCATATATGAGTTACCTGACTACATTTTGTGTTCAAAATACTTATTGCATGCAGATGATCTCGTACCTCGACTAGATGCGAGTAATATTCAAATTGATCTTAAAAATATTATCGATAAAAGTATTGAATTTTAAAAAAATATTTTGATGTCAAAACCATCATAGGGAAAAATTGACAGAAGTTACATTATTTCAATATTAACATCAAAAATATAATGCTAGTTTATTATTTTTATTATATGAAGCACACAACAAAAATTTGAAAACTTTGGGATCGTATTTTTAAATAAAAAAGAGGCTGGGATGCGACCCAGACTGATAACTTCCCATCCCGTCTGTCGATTTGTCTTGCTTAAAAGTTTGTGTACCTATATGTATCAATTTTTATCAAATTTGCGTACTATTTTTTGTATATTTTATTTCATTGAATATCAAAAATAATATTTTCTGTGAAATAAAATAAGTTTGAAGCCAATATTTTAAATTTTTGAAAAGCTATTTGAATCGAAAGTAAATTTTTACCAAGTTTTAGTATTGTTTTTTTTTAGGTTTTTAATTTTTTGTAAAAAACTGTCAATTCGATTTTTTCAAAATATTACTGAATGTTCAAAACAATATATTTTGAAAGATAAAAGTAATTTAAAGCCAATATCTCAAAGTTTTGAAAAGATATTTGAGTCGAAAATCAATTGTTACCAACTTTTATAAATTTTGTTTGTTTAGGTTCTTATTTTTTGTTAGAAAACTGTCAAATCGATTTTTCTCAAAATTTGTCCTAACGTTGAAAATAATATATTTTATATAAAAAAATAAGTTTGAAGCCATAATCTAAAGTTTTTGAAAAGATATTTGAGTCGAAAATCAATTTTTACCAACTATGAGTAATGTTTTTTTTAGGTTTTTATTTTTTATAAAAAAAACTGTCAATTCGATTTTTCTCAAAATTTTATCAGATGACAAAAACATTATTCTTCGTTGCACAAAATTGTTTTGGAGATGAAATCATATTTTAGTCGTAAAATTTTCGAGGTGACAAATTTTTTTTTCAGTTTTTTTGATTTATAAAAAAAACCGTTAGTTGGATTTTTTTCCAAAAATATATTTGTTTTGTATCACGTTACAATATATAATATAAAATTTAATTCAGGTCTCTAGCGTCATTGGTTCATGAGATATTTAGGTTTAACCAAAATGTTCACCTTTTTCTTAAACTGCTATGATAAAAAAACCATTCACGCAATTTTCTTGAGAGCCCTTTCTGCATCTTTCTGCCTTATTATCTGTATAACAAAATTTATTTGAAGTCGATATCTCTTCTGGTTCTTGAGCTGTGGACGACGAAAAAAACGTCGCGAACGTACGAACGTACGAACGTACGTACACACGCACGCACAGACATCTTTCTAAAAATCTTTTATTTCGACTCTAGGGACCTTGTAACGTCGAGAAATGTCAGAATTTTCAATTTGACAAATCGGACCCATTACAATAACTTTCTATGGGAAGTTAATAAAAGTTTTTAAAAACTGACAAAAAAATGTCTGCGGAAATCCGCGGTTTTGGACTACAACTTTTAAATTTGAAGTGCTACGAGTGTTTGTATAGGCTCAAGATTTCAAAAGAAACAAAAATGTTGCCAATTAGTTTTTAAATCCTAATGAAAATGAAAATGTTCCAGATACTAGTTCTGAAAATTAGAAATTTAAGAGAAATGAGTTCATACGAATTAATTTTAGTGACAAAGAATTAAGTTCCTACTTAGGATTTAAAAATTAGTTGGCAACATTTTTAAAGTCAAGCTTCTTTAATTGTTAACTTTTCTTGTAATGTTTTTTGTTTCAAATTAAAAACTATAATTTTTGTTTATTTTGAAATCTTGAGCCTATACAAACACTGGTAGCACTTCAAATTTAAAAGTTGTAGTACAAAACCGCGGATTTCCGCAGACATTTTTTTGTCAGTTTTTAAAAACTTTTATTTATTTAAAAATACGATCCCAAAGTTTTCAAATTTTTGTTGTGTGCTTGATATAATAAAAATAATAAACTACCATTATATTTTTGATGTTAATATTGAAATAATGTAACTTCTGTCAATTTTTCCCGATGATGGTATTGACACCAAAATATTTTTTTTAAAATTCAATACTTTTATCGATAATATTTTCAAGATCAATTTGAATATTACTTGCATTTAGTCAAGGTACGAGATCATCTGCATGCAATAAGTATTTTGAACACAAAATGTAGTCAGGTAACTCATATATGAAAGGATTAAACAGAATTGGACTCAGATGGCTGCCATGAGGTACACCAGAAAAATTGTTAATTTTGCCTAACAACATTTTACCAATTTTGAAATATTGTTTTCCTCCAACTAAATGGCAATATTATCGATACATACGAGTATATATTGACTTTTCAATATACATATATATATTTTTATATCAAATATTTTGGTGTCAAAACCATCTGAATTCTGTAAATATTTAAATATTTAAATAATGTTATTTGCACGTTTATGTGTTCATTGAATATTCGAAATTTAGAACTCTATTTGCATATGTCTCTGATATTTGTTTAATTCTTGAGGAAAAATGCACAAATTGAAACCTTGTGATCATTTGCATACATTTTAAATTAAATAAAACTGAACAGTGAAACGTTGTTTGATGTTACTTTTGCTTTTTTTTAGGACAACAACAACAACAATTAGGTGCACTCGATTATAAAAGGCAAACGTTTTGAGGTTGACGGTATAAGTTTCTTCTTGCATTTAGAAAGTCAGGATCAATCCACAAAATGTACACTTACGCCGTTGCCGTTTTAGTTGCTGTCTGCGGACTCATCTCAATGATTGAAGCCAATCCAGAACCTCAACCTCAGCCACAACCAATACTCGCTGGTATATTCAAGGCGATTGGTTTGGGTGGTAAATAAATGCTGACATACAATTTTTGATCCTAATAAAATGTTAACACCATAAAACACAAGCCTTTTAATATTGACTTTTGTAGGGTAAGAGTTGTTGGGATTTATTCGAAATTTAAATCTTTTTCGCTTCCTTGAAAGATATGGCGCATTCATTTCGTAATTTCAAGTTGGTCATTCTGACATTTGACACCGTGTCATAACTTTATAGTATGCACTGCCTTACATTCACAAAACTCAGTAAAATTTTTAAAACTTACTACAAAACTTGTGATTCAAAAGCATGTCTGCATGCGGTAAAATGTGAAGATAGTAGAAACCTTAATGATGTCGGTAGCGTAAGTGCACCAATACGAAAAATCAGCAGCTAAATGTTAAAGTGTTGCTAGTGATACGAATATATCGACTTTAAACTTATTTGAACTCTGATTCTTATGATAGCTTAGATTGTAAAATGTATCCCTAACGTCCAGATGAAAAATTTGATACAGGAAATCATTTTCTTAGAAATATTAAATGGTCTGCTAAAAACTCAAGATATTAAGGATTTGTGCTTTTTTGAAACTAGGCTGAGGTTGACTCGTACTATGACTAAAGGCGTTAACTATTATTTTTAATAAAATTTAATATAACAGATATAATTAATTGTTTGTAAATAAAAAAAAACTTCTAGACCAAGGAAATTGAAGAATGTCTGTACAGACATGAGCTTTAACATAGCCGCACAAAAAATAGTCTAAAGACGTTAAATCGCACGATATAGGCGGCCAATTGACGGGTCCCGAACGTCAAATAAAATGTTCACCGAACTCGCCTCTCAATAAGTACACATGTCATAAAAGTCAAGCTCTTGCATTTTGGGCAAAATAAAAGTTGGATATCATCTCACGGTAGCGCTCACCATTCACAGTTACGTTACGATTCGCATCATCTTTGAAGAAGTACGGTCCAATGATGCCACCATCCATAAACCGCACCAAACTGTGACTTTTTCTGGATGCATTGGTAGTTCTTGCAATGCTTCTGGCTGATATTCACTCCAAAATCGACAATTCTGCTTATTTACGTACGCATTGAGCAAAAAATGAGCTTCGTCGCTGAACACAATTTTTCGGTAAAAAAGTGGATCTTCGGCCAACTTTCCAAGAACTCATTCACCAAAAATGTTACGTTGCAGTAGGTCGTTCGGCTTAAATTCTTGCACCATCTGTATTTTGAAAGGCATCACACCTAAATCCTTCCGCAAAATTTTCCACTTTGTTGATATTATGACTCTTAAAACCACAGCTGAGTTTGACAGGTGTCAGATGTCAGCCTTACCAACTTGAAACCACGAAACGATTGCGCATTATATTTAAAGGAAATGATGCTTTGACTTAAATTTAAAACAAAAAAGATTTAAATTTCGAATAATTCCCTACAATACACGTTTATGTTTGGATTTTCGGTATTTAAATATTTACAGATTTCAACTTCTTGAGAATGTTCCAGATACTTCTAATGCTGAAAATTAGAAATTTAAGAGAAATGAGTTCATACGAATTAATTTTAGTGACAAAGAATTAAGTTCCTACTCAGGATATACAAATTTAAAAAAAGTTGGCAACATTTTTAAAGTCAAGCTTCTTTAATTGTTAACTTTTCTTTTAATGATTTTTGTTTCAAATTAAAAACTATAATTTTTGTTTATTTTGAAATCTTGAGCCTAAACAAACACTCGTAGCACTTATAATTTTAAAGTTGTAGTCCAAAACCGCGGATTCTCGCAGACATTTTTTTTGTCAGTTTTTAAAAACTTTTATTTATTTAAAAATACGATCCCAAAGTTTTCAAATTTTTGTTGTGTGCTTGATATAATAAAAATAATAAACTAGCATTATATTTTTGATGTAAATATTGACATAAATTAACTTCTGTCAATTGTTCCCGATAATGGTTTTGACACCAAAATATTTGTTTAAAATTCGATACTTTTATCGATAATATTTTCAAGATCAATTTGAATATTACGCGAATCTAGTCGAGATACGAGATCATCAGCATGCAATATTCTCATTGTGACGTTGTGGGGTGCACTCATATCGGGAGCTTTTCTTTTCACATTGTTTTCTATCAAGTCAATAGTATCAGTATATGTCGTGCAGAATTTGTCGTAAAAGGACCATTGGGTCAGAACCCAAAGTAGAGTGCGGTGACTGCAACAAGTTTTGTCATGCTAAATGCGCTAAATTGACAGCAAATGATCTTGATTTTTATAAAAAGTCAAATAAAACCTGGAGGTGTTCTTCTTGCTGCATTCAACGGCGAGCCTCTTTGTCTGGAGAGAATAATTTGCCGTTCAGCCCTCCACCTCGCTCTGCATCTACTTCCTCTCCACCACTTCCAACAGCAGACCCACTGACACCGATCTCATCATCTAATGCATCTTAGAACGACAAAATATCTACCACCACCACCGCCTCTATTATCAACCCCGCAGCCACTACTATCAACACAGCTACAATCTCTAACGCTTCCACCGCCACCACCGCTACCGCTCTCACCACAGCCACCACCGCCATCACCGCCACCACTGCCTCCACCAGTACCATCACATCGCTGGCAAAAGCTAATTTCACTGTAACTTTGGATATGGTTTACGCCGAAATTGTTTTGCTTAAAGAAATTCATAAGAAACAAATCGATGTGCTTATTGCAAAAAATATTGAATGTGAAACTAAAATTCTACATCTCGAGGAAAAGGTGAATAATTTTTGCTCGAAAAAAGTTTTAAAACTAGTTTATAACGGCTGGGGTGGATCATACGCAAATACTTTTAGACCCCTTATGTTAGCTCAAAAACATGCAATAAGAATAATTTGTAATAAAAACCGTTTTGCTGAAAGTTGGCCTTTATACCAAGAATTGCAAATTTTACCAATGAGACATCTCTATGTTTTCAAAATTTTTAAGAGAATTCTTCAAACAAAGTGGCAATATTCCAACTAGAAACTCAAAGCTTTACAGTCTACGTATAAATAACTCACATCTTGTTACTGTTCCACTCGCATGTAGAACACATTTCTCCCTTTTTCACAATTACAGCTCCAAAAGTTTTTAATAAATTACCGTTATTTATAAGACAAACTACTTCTTTTAGTTCTTTTTTGAAAAAAAAAGTTAGATATTGGCTTTTCACACATGACTATGAATGCATTGAATCCTTTTTAAGAACATTATCCTATTAAGCAGCACAAACATACATAGTTTAAATATTTGCTTGTTGTTTTTTTACAGTATATTATTTTTGAATTGTTAAGTTTATTTTTTGAAATAATTTATTTAATTTTTTGCTCATAGTTTATTTTTATTGTTAACTTCCTTTTTTTTTAAATAATTAAACTCTGATTGTCACCCCACATCAGATATTACTTGAATTAATTTATTTGGCGTGTCATTCAACACTAACTTTTATAGTTACCGAATGTTCACTAATTTCATTCAATCTAAAAACATTTATATTGTATCTATAGCTTTAAGTTTGCTTGAAGGAATAAAAATTATCTATATCTATCTATCTATTAATATGTAAGTATTGTGAACACAAAATGTAGTGAGGTAATTCATATATGAAAAGATTAAACAGAATTGGACTGAGATGGCTGCCATGAGGTACAACATTTTACCAATTTTAAAATATTGTTTTCGTCCAACTAAATAGCAATATTATCGATACATATATATGATAGATAAAGATATTTACAATTTGAACTTTGTAAATTTGTTACTAGGAGATTGATAAGCTTTGAAAACGTCGTTAAAGATTGTTTGAAAACGAAACAAAAACAATAAATAATTTTCGTTTAGTGCAAAGTGAAACGATGAGAATTGGGGCATTCCCAACGTAGCTTTTCTAGAGTCAAGTTGTTGTGATTGAAATACGACCTAGACGTTTTTAACAGTCCTTTTGATTATAATTTATTATAAAGGTCCTTCTAGGCCCTTTCATATATATTGAGTTTTCAAAAATATTTTGATGTCAAAACCATCTGAAGTCTGTGAATATTTAAATATTTTTTTTTGTACGTTTATGTGTTCAATGAGCATTCGAAATTTTGAACTCTATTTGCATACGTTTCTGATATTTGCTTAATTCTTGAGGAAAAATATACAAAAATTGAAACCTTGTGATCATTTGCAAACATTTTAAATTAAATAAAACTGAACAATGAAACGTTGCTTGATGTTGCTTTAATTTTGCATGAACAAATATTTGTTTTGCTTGCGAGAATACAACAACAACAATTAGGTTCACTCGATTATAAAAGGCAAACGTTTTGAGGTAGAAGGTATCAGTTTCTTCTTTCTTTTAAAAAGTCAGGATCAATCCACAAAATGTACACCTACGCCGTTGCCGTTTTAGTTGCTGTCTGCGGACTCATCGCAATGATTGATGCCAATCCAGAACCTCAACCTCAGCCACAACCAATAATCGGTGATTTACTCAAGTCCCTTGGTTTGGGCAAATAAATACATACATATATATATACATATATACAATTTTTGATCCTAATAAAATGTTAACACCATAAAACACAAGCCTTTTAATATTGACTTTTGTAGGGTAATAGTTGTTGGGATTTATTCGATCGAAATTTAAATCTTTTTTGTTTTAAATTTAAGTCAAAATAGCATTTCCTTTAAAAATATAGTGCGCAATCATTTCGTGGTTTCAAGTTGGTAAGGCCGACATCTTACACCTGTCAAACTCAGCTATCGTTTTAAGTGTCATAATAATAGTTTTTGTGAAGCATTCGGTAAAATTTGAAGAGAGAGGAAACCTTAAAGTTGTCGGTAGTTTCAGTGCGGCAATCGAAATAACAGTTGCTGAAAGTGAAAGTGTTGCTTGTGATACAAATTTATTGATGTTCCGGCGTTAGTTGCAATTGAACGTTTATGACTTGAAAGATATGTGCCGTAGATAAGACGGAAAATAGAGCTATAAAACATGATCAATTATATCTTTAGAAGATTCCTGGTTACGTAAATTTATGTTTTGGCGACGTTAATACACGGAAAACTTTGTTTACCTGAAAAATACGCGTTATAGACACATTCAAAAACAATAGTACTCAAGTTATATCCGAAATACGGCTTAAAGTGTTTGAAATCAGTTTTTAAATTAATTAAAAATAATTGCATGTTGAAATTTTTCCCGACGACGACGTGGCCGGGCCGTATCGTTAAATGAGTGTTTTTTATGGCTTTAATTTCATAAGTGACAAAGTTAATGACCCTATTTAAGACCAAATTTCAAATTTGGTGTGCTTTATGCATTACGGCACACCAAAAATTCAGCTTTTTTGGATGTTATGATGTTGGCCTCGTACTTTTTTAAAAACGATGCCTTAAAACAATGGTTACTTACTTTTTCAATTAAACAACCATGATGTGCCGGACCTCTGGCTTAAACAAGACTACGCAATACGTCAGACAGTTCGTGGTATAGTTGAATTATTGAAGAAAACGATTGGTAACCACATATGGAGTTTCACGTTATGGAACAGTAAATTTGCCTCCAAGATCATAACATTTTATAAAATGTGTAGCCGTGCTTTTAGACCAATTTTGGTTACTATAAAAAAGGTTGTAGTGAGCTAACTTTAAAAAAAGACATATGCTTTTGCGGAGTTTTTTTTTGGACCTTTAAAATTGTAATTGAGTTGATTTATTGACCAATTTGTGAAATTATTGTAATAAGTGGAAATACGAAAAAGCCGGCGGAAAACTATTTTTCCACTTTTAACTTTTAAATTGTAGTAATTCTGTTATACAATATTTAAGCATTTAACCGTTTTTACTGCGCACGCAGTGGAAACTTTCAAAAGGCAAACATTTCTCCATTTTAAAACATTCTTAATTCTTTCTCGGCTCGTATTAGTCCGAGCGTGATATTATATAGTAGCCTATAGACTTCTTCAATAAATTATGTATCTAGCGCTCAAAGATAAGAGATAAGCTCATTCAAACACACAAACAAACAAACAAACAAACTCTTCATTATCGATTTCATTATTTTTTTTTTGCAGTCTCTCGGTCAAAGTGTTATTCTTATTTAAGTTAAATAAAATGCTGTTAATGAGGTTCTACTGTAAAGTTTCTCTTAGTGGATTATATCATAGATAGAGTTAAGTTCTTCAAAACGCGTTACATACGCCCATATGGACCTAAAGTAGATTACGAAACATCTTCTCTTACTCTCTAAGAGTGCAATACTGTATAAGTTTGAGTACCTATATACCAGCTTAAAAGGGATGAAAAATAAAATTCTCTTCTATAATCCGGAACGAACCTCTAAATCCACTTTTCACATCTACGAGTAAAAAGATACTTCATGCATTCGTTCGTTCGTTGAAAAAAGAAAAATCAGATACAAAAAATTGCGTCAGTTTTCTTAATAAATTTTTCATATTTTTCTTCTTTTTTTTTTTTGTTGTTGTATTTCATGGAAAAAGGAAATCACGTTAATCATATGAAGCTACTTGATTTCCTTTCATATATAAATTCGACATCTGGTACATCCTTCGTCGTTGTGTTGGAGTTGTTGGTTGTTATGGAACATGTCACTGCGTTTCTAAGATGATTTATTACATATGAAAGTGTCCTAGTTTTCACATCCTGACAAACACATAAATATACCTACCTACGTTATTTATATTATAACAGCTTAATCTTTTTTGAAAAAAAAAAAGTTAAAATAAATATAAATTTCTCTATTTATAGAATTATATTTATTTACGCAAAAAGGATATGGAAAGAGTGTTTTATGTTGAATGTTGATGTTTTAGAAAGATACAAAATAATTATATAAAGACGATTTTGAAAAGGAACTACATACGTCAGCTATAGATACTCAAAGTTATTCTGAGTATTCTGAGAAGTAAAAAACAAATTAAATAATGACTTCAGGGAAACACCTCAGATATAACTTGAAGCAATGCTGTGACAGGACATCAGGATGCTTTTTCTAGACTAGAAATGTTTGCTTATTTGTTTTTTTTTTTTTTTTCGAAAATGTATAAATTAAAACGTGACAGGGAGAAGAACTCCATCACTTAAAATTCAGTGTATATTAAGACTTTGAAAGGATGTTTCTGTAAATGATAGCAGAGATATAATGCTCTTTATTTTCAGGCTATTAGGGTGAGAACAGACAGAATCGTTGGACACACTTTTTTCGACTTTTCTACTATCGTAATGTCATGTTTAATTTGGCAGTAGTTGCCAAATATATATCGTATGCATAAAAGGCGAGTAGAGGAGAAGATGGAACGATGAGCTGTACGGGCTGTACAGCGACGTAGACTTAGCCAGAAGAGTAAAATTCCAACGACTAAGATGGCTGGGTCATGTAGAGCGCATGGACCCACAAATAATATATGAGGTCATGAAAAATACGTTAAATGATTTAAACTTACTGTAATAAAGTAGTGATTCAAAAGTATCCAGTTTTTTATCGTAGAAGTGTTATTGTAATCGTAAGGTTTGTAAAGAGTTCTACAGTACTTAAAAACGTGAACAAGTAGATTGTATCTTTACTGATTTCAGCAAGGCCTTTTAGAAATTGTGTCATAAAACATTAATTTTTAAACTATCACAGCAAGGTTTTAACGACTGTTTCATAAACTGGATCTCCTCATATTTGCAAGATAGACGTTATAGTGTTAAATTTAGTAATGAGTGTTCAAGTTCATTTATTGTGAATTCTGGTGTCCCCCAGGGTAGTCACCTTGGTCCTATTCTATTAGTTTTATTTATAAATGACTTGGTTTCGATCATACAAAATTCGTCTGTCCTAATATATGCTGATGACATTAAAATTTTTAAAAAAATTAACTCTACGTCTGACTGTCTTCTCTTGCAAGAAGACTTAATATTATTCAGGGAATGGTGCATTAATAATCGTCTTGTTTTAAATGTTGACAAATGTAAAACCATGAGCTTTACACGCAAAAAAGTTCCAATCGTTTTTAGTTACATGTTTGATTCTTGTCCTTTAAGTAGAGTTTATGTATTTTCTGACTTGGGTGTTGTCTTAGATTCGAAACTAACATTTAATGAACATATTAATGTCATAGTTAAAAAAGCAAACAGAGTTCTGGGTTTCATTAAGAGATTTGGCCGTGATTTCCGAGATCCATATGTTTTAAAATTACTTTTTGTTTCATTTGTGAGACCAGTCCTGGAATATGCTTGTACAGTATGGTCACCTTACTACGCCGTACACGTCACAAGACTCGAAGCCATTCAGAAAAGATTTTTGCGTTTTTGCCTACGATTCCTTCCGTGGTTTCATGATATTCATACATTACCGCCTTATTCACAAAGACTTTCTCTCATAAATCTTCCTTCTTTGACAAATCATAGGAAGTACTTGCAGTTTTGTTTTATTGTTGGAATAATAAACGGACAAATTTCATCACCATCAGTTCTCGGTAGTTTAGACTTTAGTTTTAGTCGTTCAAGTTTAAGGCTCCAGAAACCATTGAATACTAATTTTAGCAGATCAAACTATGGTGTACATAGCCCCTTAAATCAATTATTTGACATTTATAATAAATTTTACTCTTGTATTAATTCGCCAAATGATAATATAAAAAGTATAAATTGCAAATTATTATTTTTCAACAGTCTAGTTTAAGTTTTTAGATTTTAAGTATATATTAAGAACTGTTAACGTTAGTATTTAACGAATTATAAATAAACAAATTATAAAGTACATTCAGACTCCAGTACTTTTCAAATACCCAGTATCAGGTACTGGTACTGATACTTGAAAAAATCAAGTATCTGGTATTTGGTAATTGAAAGTACCAGTACTTTTTCAAGTTACTTGCTTCAAGTACTTTTACTGGATACTGCAATACTTCCAAGTACTTTTCAAGTATTTTACTGGGTAATGTAATACTGCCAAGTACTTGTATTTATGATTTTCAAGTACCAACTGCCAGGTACATGACCAGTAGAAAGTACACTTAGTCAAAGTCATTGCTCCTTTAAACGTAAATTTATTGTGTCATTGAATTCAATGTTTCTGAACCTCTTTTATGTCGGTGATTGATGGACGATAACTTTATGGCATTATTGTGTGGCAAGTATCCTATTAGCGTAACTTCACGTTTTGGCGTAGTCATTGGCGCTATTTCATCCTTAGATTTTAGCAGTGCTACACAAATAATCCCCGAATAGTAGAAACCAACATTACTTCACTTATAGAATTGATACCGCCCGAAATTTTTAAAAAAGTGTTTAAAAATTAATTCAAAAGAATCACATGCTGCGAGTTTTTCCAAGAGGTCAAATGATACGATTTTTCAACTTAAATAAAAAATTAAAGTCCAAAATTTAACCCTGTACAATGGATGTAAAAACCTTTCAATTGGTCTAGTCGGATCGGTTACAATTTACTGAGAGCCCTTAGACCATGTGTGACTTCTTTTTTTTTTTTTTTAGTTAAACGATAAAAGTAATGCAACGACAAATGACAACACTTCAGGTGTGTGCTGACTGAGTACTTTATCCTTTGAGTAAAAGAAAAACGAATCTTTCTGACTGATAACACGTCAGGTTTTTGATATATTATTACATTTTAAAATTTTAAAAAACGTACACAAAGTTTTTTTGAGGCTGTTTAAATTTATGAATTAGCTTTTTTCAGTAGAATCTGTGATGATTTTTCCAAACCAACAATCCATTTCTTCAATATTCAGTTTAAATATTTATATTATTTCTCTTCATAAGTTATTAAATTTTACCTGTCTTACTAAAATCTGAAAGAAACGCTAAAACAATTAATGCTTAAACGTTTTTCAACAGAAAAAGGCAAAACGATTTAAAAGTAAGTTCTGATTTTGTAACGAATCTGGTGTGTAAACAATTTTAGACAACAAGATTTTGAAATATATAAAAAAATATAAAAATAATGTTGAAAACGGGTACTTTTAAAACTAAGTTTTAAAATTAAAGTTTGTTTTCAAAATCAGCACTAAAAATTAAGTCCAAAACCAATTTTTCAAAACTATGAAAGTATTAAATTCAAGATTTTTCTCAAAACTTCATATAGATTCTAAAAAAATACTCTAGAAGAGAAAGATTTGTACTTTGTACTTTTTTTAACTTAGCCTTAAAAACACCATTTTTGATTGTTTTTTAGTATTTTTAAAGGGCATATTTTTACGATCTGATGTGATAGAAAAATCGAAAGGTTAGATTTGAATTAAAGACATCTACATTCCTTAAAAAGGTATTGTTCAATTTGTTTTAGACTTAAAACAACGTTTTTAATCATTTTTAACATTTATATTTATTTTATAACACTAATGTGATAATAAAATTTTGACCAATATTTAGTCCTGTACAAAATAGCTATGTAAAAAAAACTTTCAATTTTCTGTTCGGATTGATTAGAATCTTAATCTAACTGAAAGCCCTTAGAGTATTTGGGACTACGTTTTTGAAAAATTAGACGATAAGCATTATGCAACTACAATACTTCAGAGGCAAGCTGAGTTCTTCATCTACAAGGTAAAAGAAAAATGTATGTTTCTGACTGATAACACTGGTTGGCAAGGTTTTCTTTCTATCATTAAAATTGCATTTTTTTTAATAGGTTCCAACTTCAAAATTAATGTACTCGTATTACGTCAGGTTTTTAGAAATTACTTTTGAAAATTCAAAAAATCAGTTATAAATAGGTTTTCGAGTCTTTCAAAATTTATGAAGTAGCATTTTCAATAAAATCCGTGATCTAAATCCCTTTCTTCAATATCCAGATAAAACATTTACATTATTTCATATAATATTCGAAAAATCTTCATAAGTTTTTTAATGTATGCCTTAAAAATCTGAAAGAAACGCTAAAATAATTAATGCTAAAACGGTTTTTAACTGAAAGCGGCAAAACGGTTTTAAAGAAAGTTTTCTGCTTAGAACAAATCTGTTGTCCAAACAATTCTATTCTATCAAGTTTTTTGAAATATATTATAAAATATAAAAAAAATGTTGAAAACGGGTAAAAATTAAGTTCAAAACCTATTTTTCAAAACTATGTAAGTATCAAATTCAAGTTTTCTCAAAACTTCATATAGACTCATAACTAAATAGGATTTCAAAAACCTAAGTAAGATACTAAAGTCATTTAAATTATATCTAGAAGAGAACTATTTTTACTTTGCAAAATCATCATACAATTTATTGTTAAGAGATATTTTGAGATGTAACTTAGCCTTTAAAATACCGCTTCTCAAATTAACATCATCATAATCATTTAATAAAGTATTGTATTGTTTTTGGGACAGAACAAAAACGTAATTTTTTCGACCAGTCTAACGAAATGATTTTGCCTCTGTCAAAATGACACCTAAACTTTGAATGGGAATTTAAAAATATCAGTTTATCCCTTATGGTGGTTCAAGACTTTAGATTTGAAGAAGCAACCAGATTAATCTCAAAACCAAACATTTTAAAGCTTTTTAAATTGCCCAACATTTTTTAGTTAGGTACAAATGTTAGTTTTTTCCATTTTTCAAGAATTTTTATAATTTCAATAAAAACATTGAAAAATCAGAGCCGCTCCTAAGAGTGTTTTTGTATAACTCAAAGCTGACTGTGAAGAGGGTCATGAACTTAACCAAGGGAATTAGTTTGCAATCTCCCCCTAAACATAAAGCTAATATCTACTGTGCCAAATAATAAAATTTAATATTCTGATGAACATTTTTTGTAGCTAAGGGAGAACAATCTAGAATAAACAAAATAAAAACGAAACTACATTATTTTATTAGCTTAACAGTCAATACATTTGTTGTTTACTTAGTTATAGACAAATTTATCGAGTATTTTAAATTATGGAAATGTTTTGTTTAACTTTTATTCATTGAAAATTCAAAAGAAAAAAAATATACTTATTGATTGTCTTATGGACAAATTTATTTTCTTGTGTTTACTTCCATCTGCGATGCTAGGCGAGAAGTAGTGCTACAATTATGTTGATTTTTAGAGCTTTGTGTTCTAAAGAATTAGATATAAGAAAGTACAAACAAAGTATTTTTAAATGAACAAAGGTAAAATTTGTTTATCTACAAATAACAAATTATAACATAAAACACAGAGCACACCTACAAGTAGACCAATTTATCAAAATTGTAATTTTGAAAAAAAAATAAATGAAGAAATTGAAAATTTGAAGTTTCAAAATTTTGAAGTATAATTATGTATCTATAGCTTTAACACAATTGCTACATTTTTTACATTTCCAAATTCGATTTTTTTTCGAAAATACTACCAAGAAGTGTATGAAATACTAATTTGACGGCACTGGTTCTATGAAAAAAAGTTGCCATTTTCATTATATAATACGAGTATATGTTTTTTTATAGTTCCCCCTGAATGAACGTTCACATAAATGCAATTTATCTAACTATTATTGTAACTTAAGAAGTTTATGGCAATGAAATCAATAAAAATATTTATGAGATGATTTAACTTCTTCAAATGAATGTCCAAAAGAAAATGTATCATAAAAATACCACTCACTATTTAGCACTAAAAACAATATAGAGAAACATAATACGTATATTTATTTTATCGTTATACAATAAAACTTATTGAGTTGTTTTATGTGTATAATTCATTAATTATTATTTATATAGCTCAAGGATCTGAAAAGTATGTACAAGTACATACATTCTTATACTTTGAAAATTATAACATGTAGCTATGGCTCGAGTTGATATTTTCCTTTAATTTTAAAAACTTCGTTTAAATAACTTTTTTCGCGAGAAATGAACAAATTGCAAACAAAATTGATATTATGGAAAAAGAAATACCACTTAAGTTTGTATGAAATTAAAATCAAGTATGTTTTTTTAAAATTAAATTAAAACAAAATACTTAAAATTTTAAGTCAATATCTTTCTCTGTTCCCATAAAATTTAAGTCGAAAAACATTTCTTAAGTTTTTAGTTGTTTTGTTGATTAAGGTACGTGTTTTGTAAAGTAAGTAAGTTTTCAATTTAATTTTTCAAAAAAAATTAATAACAGCAAAAACATTTTGGATTTGATAAAATTAGTTTGATTTCAATATCTGCTCCTTTTGCTGACATTTTTACTCAAAAACTAATTTTTATCAATTTTAGCAGCATTTTTTGAAGGTTATTATCTATAAAGCTGAAAAATTTTGTTTGTTTGAACGCGATACTCTGTTTCAAAAAATTTGTATACGCGATGGAGAATAGATTGGCGTAACCAGGATCAGAAAATCATTACAGAATTTGGGCAGTTAGTAAATGGAATAAAAATAAAGTGTACGACTGGATGGCACGAGCTTTTAAATGAACCTACTAAATAAATGTGTTTTCAAACATTTAAAGTGTTTTAAAGAGTGTTAGAGTGGTTTTATTAACTTCCCATAGGAAGTTATTGTAATGGGTCCGATTTGTCAAATTGAAAATTTTGACATTTCTCGACGTTTCAAGGTCCCTAGAGTCAAAATAAAAGATTTTTAGAAAGATGTCTGTGCGTGCGTGTGTACGTACGTTCGTACGACCGTTCGTCGTACCTTCGCGACGTTTTTTTCGTCGTCCATAGCTCAAGAACCAGAAGAGATATCGACTTCAAATAAATTTTGTTATACAGATAATAAGGCAGAGAGATGCAGAAAGGGCTCTCAAGAAAATTGAGTGGGTGGTTTTTTTACCATAGCAGTTTAAAAAAAACGTGAAAATTTTGGTTAATCCTAAATATCTCGTGAACCAATGACGCTAGAGACTTGAATTAAATTTTATATTATATATTGTAACGTGATACAAAACAAGTACCCTTTTGGAAAAAAATCCAATTAACAGTTTTTTTATAAATCAAAAAAAGTGAAAAAAAAAATCGAAAATTTTACGAATAAAAACGATTTTATCTCCAAAACAATTTTGGGCAACGAAGAATGACGTTTTTGACATCTGATAAAATTTTGAGAAAAATCGAATTGACAGTTTTTTTATAAAAATAAAAACCTAAAAAAAATTGCTCAAAGTTGATAAAAATTAAATTTCGACTCAAAAATCTTTTCAAAAATTTGAGATTATGGCTTCCATTTTATTGTATCTTATAAGAAATATTGTTTTAAACATTCGATAAAATTTTGGGAAAAATCAAATTGACATAGTTTTTTTACAAAAAATAAAAACATAAAAAAAGAATGTAATATAAAAGTTGGTAAAAATTGATTTTCGACTCAAATATCTTTTCAAAAACTTGAGATGTGGGCTTCAAATTAATTTTATTTTATAAAAAATATTGTTTTCAACATTCAGTTATTTTTTTTTTATAAAAATCTAACAGTCAGTTTTTTCATAAAAAATTTAAAATTAAAAATGTACAAAAAATAGTACGCAAAATTGGTAAAAATTGATATTCGGTTCTCGATATCTCGTAAATAATAGAAAACATTGCCTTCAAATTAATTTCTTTCATCCAATTTGTATTTGTTTATATAAAAAATAAAAACTTTTAAGAAATGCTAC
Source organism: Eupeodes latifasciatus (assembly GCA_920104205.1). Lineage (NCBI taxonomy): Eukaryota > Metazoa > Arthropoda > Insecta > Diptera > Syrphidae > Eupeodes > Eupeodes latifasciatus. The sequence continues at coordinate 19,450,852 of OV049926.1, forward strand.
TAAAATTGGTAAAAATCGGTCAACGACTAAAAATTTTGTTAACAAAAATAGATTTTGATAGATTTTGAAATCAAACTATTTCATCATATCCAAAATATTGTTGGTTATTTTTAATTTTTTTAGAATAATTTAACTGATAACTTTTTTAACAAAACATGAATACCTATAAACTATTAAGCAAGACAAATCGACAGACGGGATGAGAAGTTATCAGTGTGGGTCGCATCCCAGCCTCTTTTTTTTTTGTATTTTAAATCTCAAAACAACACATTACATTGAATAAATTACAAAATAATAAAACATAATATGGGAATTCATCTAATTAATTAATTTATAGTTCATTATGAAAATAAATATTATTATTATTTCAAAACATAAGAAGAACTTGTCATCAAAGCACGTAATTGAATTGTGTTAATGACATGATTATTTGAATAATGCTTTCAACTAACATAACAATCATTGAAAATCACGAAAACGCCCAAGCAACTTCATTATTCAAAATGTCATATATAACTTCCATTATAAAGGCTCCTTCACATCAAGTTGTTTCTAAAAAAATTACCAAACCAAGTTCGTATAGAACTCCCAAAACCGCAAGCATAAAACAACGACACAAAAATTATAACAAAACATCAATAAGGACACAATCCTTTGACAGCTTAACATTATTATATTAGTTATTGTATACCATCATACGTATGAATATGTTGTATATACGCTAGGAGAGAGAGGAGAGGAAATTTCACTAGAAAAATATGAACAACAAACGATGATAATAATTAAACTGACACACTCTTGAGTTTGAGTATGTTCAACCCCGCAACAATATTTCACACAAAACTCAAAGGATAACGTAACGCGGCACCAAAATGTAGATCCCTTACACACCATGCACTCCTATCTCTAGTCCTATACCCACTTTTTGTAGGTACTTGAAGCTTATATGCGAACGCGCATAATTGATAGCTGACGGTTTTTTATAGCCTTCATGTTGTGTGTGTGGGGTGTGAGGTGGTGGGACAGGACGAAAAATCTGGATGTGGTAAAGTGGGTTATAAAAAGTTGTGTTTTTTTTTTCTTGTTAATTACACATTCGAGGGTAGAAAAGAGTCGTCCTTGGGTTCTGGGAAAAAAAAAGTGGGAAGGTGGACCAAAACAAAATAAAAAAGTATACCACATTTCTCAAAAACTTTTTAAGTGCCTTAGGAAATACATTGTTTTGTGGCATTCTGAACTTTTTTATATGTATTTCACACTACCAACCCAAAACCGTGCAGTATATTGCAAACCCTTTGAAATTTATTTGGTATAACGAGTTCAAGACTTCCTAGGAGCATTCTAGAATAAAGCTACTACATAATTAAATCAGAAATAAAAATGACAAGAATATTAATTTCACATACGTAAGATTAACTTTTCTTTGAACATTTTAAAACAGTGTACCTTAGACATTTTATGGTTATAGAAACAACAAAATCAAAACCAACAATTTTAAAGGATTTTGAGAAGAAAATATTAATAAATTTGTGAAACAAACTCTAAAATTTTGGGGAAATCCTTTTTTTTTTAAATAAATATAATTTTGTGAGGTTTATTGAATGGTGTTTTCGCAAAACTTATTAGTTAAGCTTTAAACTACTATGTAAGTTTTTGGTTTCCTATGAGTTTTTTTTTCCTAAATTAGGAAAACAAAACTATTTTAACTTCCACCAATATCTCGTTAATTATAGAAAAATTTAAGATCATATTTTAAAAGAGGCTTAGATCAGCCTCACACTGATAACTTTACATTGGTACCCTTAAAAATTTCGTATTGATATTTTTATAAATGATTCAAACTTTCATTTAAAACACATCAAAAAGTATGCAATAAAATATGACAGTTTAAGCTATTCTCTGTCGAGACATTCGAGAACCAATTTAGTAGTAATATATTTGGAGGGTTTTTATTTTGTATATTTAACTAAATATTAAAAACAATATTTTTTTAGAATAAAAAAAGAGGCTGGGATGGGACCCACACTGATAACTTCCAAACCCGTCTGTCGATTTGTCTTGCTTAAATGGTTGACTATATGTATCAATTTTTACCAAACTTGCGTACTATTTTTTGTAGATTTTATTTTTTTATGAAAAAACGGACTGTTGGATTTTTATAAAAAATTTAATGAAAGTCGAAAATAATATTTTCTGTGAAATAAAATAAGTTTGAAGCCAATATTTGTAATTTTTTATTTATTTATTTATTTAATCTACGAGCTAAAGGCTCCACAGATGTAAAAAAGAATAATTACATAGGTACATACAAAATAAAAAAAAAATAATAATAATAATAATAATTTACAATTCATGATTAATTTCTTAAAAATAGATAATACAAACCATTTTTGAATTTGTTTCTAGGCCATGCTATGTCAATATGACTAATTACTTCGTTGAACTCCCTAATTGACCTTGAAACTGGTTCATTCATTCCATAATTTGTCCTATCTTTAGTTTGGAAAAGAAGGTATCTTTCGGGGCATAAATACAAATTAAAGATAGAAGGTTAGGACACTTCATTATGGTAACATAAAATATCTCGCACAAACACTATATCATGAATAGTTCTTCGAGATTTGAGAGATTTCAGACCTAGAAGATTACGTCGAGCTTGAGAATCTGAACAAAAATTCCAGCACATTTTACAAAACACATATTTTGTGAAACGATTCTGAACTTTCTCAATTCTATCCGAAAATGTTTGTTGGAAAGGATTCCATGACATCAGCATACTCAAGTAATGATCTAACTAATGAGTTATATAGAGAAGTAAGCGTATAGGGATCCGAAAAGTCAGTTGAATTTCTTTTAATGAAACCAATCATAGAGTTGGCTTTAGCAACAATAGCATCCATGTGCGGAACAAATGTAAATTTGGAATCAAAGGAGACACCCAAATCTTTTACAGTAGCAGTTCTCTGAAGAGGGATACGATCAAGAGAATACGCTAACTCATAAGTTGAGAGTTTCCTAGAGACAGAGATAGCGAAGCATTTCTTGACATTAAGTTTAAGACAGTTAACCAAACACCAGTTTGATAAATGATCGAGATCTATTTGTAGATTAAAGCAATCATGAATGGAATTCACTTTTAAAAATAATTTTAGATCATCAGCATATATGAGACATTGGCTGAACTTTATGTTTTTGCTAATATCATCGATAAAGATTATAAATAAAAGTGGGCCAAGATGACTACCCTGGGGAACTCCTGAGGTACATTTAATAGATCTCGAGGTTTGATTATCAAGTTTTACTTTTTGCACTCTATCAGTTAAAAAAGATGAAATCCACTGAAGGAGATTAGAGTGAATCCCAAAGTTTTGAAGCTTACGAAGCAGTATGTTGTGGCATAGAGAATCGAATGCCTTACTAAAATCCGTGTAGATAGCGTCTACTTGACTTTGACTTTCTATACAATTAATAACGAAAGAAGAAAAACATGCGAGATTAGTGACAGTTGATCTACCCGATATAAATCCATGCTGGGCATCACTTACATGTTCTTTTACGAAAAAATCCAGTTTGGTATTTACTAAACTTTCGAGCAAATTAGGAATTGTGGACAGCTTAGAAATGCCTCTGTAATTTTCAACATTATTTTTCGAACCACACTTATAAATTGGGATCAGAAAAGAAGATTTCCATTCGTCCAAAAATATTCCGGACGATAAAGATAAATTGAATATAATTTGCAATGGAAAGCATACAGAATTAGAGCATTTTTTTAAGACAAGAGCAGGAATGCCATCGACACCAGGAATGTGATTGCGTTTAAGATTTTGAAGACCATTTAATACATCAGATAATTCTAAGTGCATTGAGCCAATATCAATTTTTGGGGTAATATTTGAAAGAAGATCCAAGTTTCCTTGTGAAGTTGAGTAGACTGATTCAAAAAATTTAGCAAAAAGATCAAGAGTTTTATTAATGTCAGTAGAATGATCCCCTCTAAAATTCATCGTAGTAGGAATGCCAATTGATTTCCTTTTAGTATTAATAAAACTCCAGAATCGTTTCGGATCACTTTTCAAATTAAGCTCCATATTCGAAATATAATTCCTGTGCAAGAATTTGCTGAGAACCATGAATTCTTTACGAAGTTTACAAAATGAATGTTTGTCATCCAACGCGTTTGACATTTTATACTTGACAAATGATTTATTTTTTAAATTTTTTAAATGAGCCAGCCTTTTGTTATACGACGGAGGTTTCAAGATATTCTTTTCAGTCCTTTTAGGTACAAATAAGTTAAAAGCTGTATTTAAGATACACGTGAAACGGATAAGCATATTCTTCAAGTTTAAGTTTAAAAATTTAGTATCCCAGTCTACAGTTCCAAGATAATTATCGAGTTCAATGAAGTTAGATTTTAAGAAGTTAAATGATTTTGGATTGTTACAGTTAAATTTTAAATATCTATATAATTTTATTTCAATATATAATTCCTTATGGTGGATTGAATTGTTTAACAAACTATACGGAACAGTATCTGAGATTGAAACTTTCAATTCATCTTGTGATGTAAATACTAAATCAAGAATTTTATCTAAATTATTAACAATACTATTAATTTGATGTAAGTTTAAAGCAAATAAATGATCAATAAAAGTTAATTCAGAATCTTTTTTTAAATTACATGGGACAAGCATATTTTCACTTAAGGAATATGACTAATTTATATCGGATAAGTTGAAATCACCAATAATACAAATTTTATGTAAATTATTGTTGAAATTATTAACAAAATCAATGTTAGTAAGATGTTTTTCATAAAGTTCAACAGTGCTTTTTGGCGGTATATAACTAACGATGACGTACATTAACATACCAGGTTCAAGGCTGATGGAAACACACATTTGTTCAATATCAGTGATAGGTAGTGAAATTGATTCACATGACATAGTTGAGCGAACGGCAACAAGTAGCCCACCTCCACGATCTCCAGCAGTAACACAGCGATCCCTCCGGAAGACCATATAAGAGTTAACGTCAAAAATTTCAGAATCAGAAATACCACTCCAAAGCCAAGATTCAACAATAATGATAACATCGTAGTCGACATTACTGGTAGCAAGGTAAAGCGCAGGGATTTTTGTACGAATTCCACTGGAATTAGGATAATACATTTTCAGGCAATCAGGATTGGATGGAGAAACATTTCTTTATTTCTCCATCGACGATACGTTTTTTGGGATGTAGTCGAATTTACGAATCTTTATTCCGTAAGGCCAAAAAGATGCATTGAAAACGGATTTCACAAATTCAGCAGGAATTCCGATTTTAAAGCAAATATATCTCAGGTTTGCGTCAGATTCATTTTTCAGAAGTTTGTAGCATTTAAAATAAGAGGAATTAACATTTGAATTAGACGAAAGGTATTGAAATATTGAAGTTAAATTCGTGTAAACTAGAAGTTCACCATTCTGGATATTAGAACCGGAAACAACTCGAGCGCTCTTAAGACGCTTATCAATATTACCTTCTTCACCAGCAGCAACGTCTTTTTTACTTGTTGACGCAACGACAACTTCCGTATCTCTCACAATTTCAGCATCTCCAGCAACAGCAACAGCAACAACAACAGCAACAGCAGAATTTACATCCGCATTTATAATAACATCATTATTATCAGCCTTTGAATCACCAATATCGTTAACAATAGAAATGCCAGATCCCACTACGTCCACAATACCCTTAATATTATCAGCATTATTTATGCCAACATTTGTAATAGTATGTGTAGCATCATCATCATCAGCAACAAAAGATGTCAAATCATCAGCAACATTGTTTACGCCTTTCTCGTCGAGAACAATCACACTTGGGTTTAAGTTTGCAGTATCGATGTGTGTGTTGATTTTATTTGTGTCTGAGAAAAGCAATTTGAGTCGAAAGTTAATTTTTACCAATTTTTTGTAAAAAAATACTGTCAATTCAATTTTTTTTTTAAATTGTATCGAATGTTGAAAACAATATTTCTTATAAGTTAAAATTAGTTAGAAGCAATTATCTCTAATTTTGAAAATATTTTTAAGTCAAAAATCAATTTTTACTTAACACCTTTTATAATTTTTTTTGGAAAAAACTGTCAATTCGATATTTCTCAAAATTTTTCATAATGTTGAAAACAATATTTCTTTTAAGTTAAAATTAGTTTGAAGCCATTATTTCAAATTTTTGAAAAGATATTTGAGTCGAAAATCAATTTTTACCAACTTTGAGTAATGTTTTTTTAGGTTTTTATTTTTTATTGTCTGTCAATTCGATTTTTCTCAAAACTTTATCAGATGACAAAAACATTATTACTCGTTGCACAAAATTATTTTGGGGATGAAATCATATTTTAGTCGTCAAAAAAAACCATTAATTGGATGTTTTTCGGAAAATATACTTGTTTTGTATCACGTTACAATATATAATATAAAATTTAATTCAAGTCTCTAGCGTCATTGGTTCATGAGATATTTAGGTTTAACCAAAAGTTTCACCTTTTTTTTAAACTGCTATGGTAAAAAAAAAAAAACACCCACGCAATTGTCTTGAGAGCCCTTTCTGCATCTTTCTGCCTTTTTATCTGTATAACAAGATTTATTTGAAGTCGATATCTCCTCTGGTTCTTAAGCTATGGACAACGAAAAAAAACGTCGCGAATGTATGGACGTACGAACGTACGTACACACGCACGCACAGAGATCTTTCTAAAAATCTTTAATTTCGACTCTAGGGACCTTGAAACGTCGAGAAATGTCAAAATTTTCAATTCGACAAATCGGACCCATTACAATAACTTCCTATGTGAAGTTAATAAGCTTTAAGAGCTTTGTCTTTATTTGTTTTAAGATATTTCAGTAAGAAATCAATTATTATCAATTTTAAAAAGTATTTCTTTTAGATTTTTAGTTGTTGTGACAAACTGCCAACTCGATTATTCTAAAAAAAAAATGTCAAAAATGTATCTAAACGTTGATTTAAATTATTCTGGGGAAATAATTATGTTTCGTTCGTAAAATATTCGATGTGAAACATATTTGGGTTCAGTTTTTTAGGTATCGACATTTTCACTTTATTAGCTTCCCAAATGCAATTATGTTGGCCATATCTTTAAAACCAACAACAATACTGACTTCAAATAAATTTTGTTTTAAAGAAAATAAAATCAGAAGATGTAGACAAAATTGAGTGGATGGTCTTATAGTAAAGCATAAAAAATAAGGTAAACATTTGGTTAATCCTAAATATATCTTTAAATAATAAAGCTAGCGACTTTAATTCAATTTTATTTTATACATATGCGACGCGTTACATGATTTTGTATAGAATATTTTTCATATAACTAAAATTTGCTTGGAAATTAAGTTTCGACTCGAATATGTTAATAACAATTACATAAATTGCATTAAAACTATTTATAATCATATTGTTTTTAACATTAATGGTTTTTTTTTGGAAAAATCTAAAATATGTGAATGAAAATGAAAAATGAAGTTTGCAAAATTAATGCTAACTTTATTTTCCTACAATCTTAAAGCTAATAGTGACTTAAACTGTCGAACATTTTTTTAAGAATTATGAAGAGTAACAATTCTGTCATACATAACTTTAGCAAAACTTAAACCGTATCCGAATCGCACACAGTGGAATTTCTCAAAAAAAACACAAAAATCCCCAATTTTGAAACAGTATTTAGTGGATGTCGGCTCGTGTTAGTATTAACTTGACGTTAAATAGCCAAGAGTCTCCTCAATAAATGGACTATCCAACGTGCAAAGATTTTTTTTTCAAATTAGACCAGTAGTTTCTGAGATTAGCGCGTTCAAACAAACAAACAAACAAACAAACACGCACACAGCCTTCAAAATAAAAACTTTCAAAAAATGATCAAAAATTTGTTTTCGACTAAAAATCTCGGAACAAAAACAGACATTGAAATAAAATGCAAAATATTGTTACTAACTTTCAGTAATTTTTTTTTAGAAAAATTCGATTAGCAATCTTTCTATTTTATCACGAAAACCAGGAAAAGTACCAAAAACACGAGTATTATGAAAACAAAGAAATATACGAGTATTAACATTAATTTGTTTATCTCACACAAAATTTTGTTAAACTTTTAGAAAAACAGGCAGACTGACACGAATAAGAAGCTATCAGTGAGGGTTGCATCCCAGATTCTTCTTTTATTTTTAATATCATTACGCAATAATATTAGTTTAAGTCGATATATTAGCTGATTTTATAGATACAGTGTTTTCCAACAGGGACGCTACAAAAGTAGAGCGACAAAGACAGCAAACGACGCCATATTTCTTTCCGTTCTTTTTACATTTTTCTTTAGTATGGTTTGCCATTTCATGATGGAAAGATACATATATGAGCCAACAACGAGTCGAAATTATTAAAATTTACTACCGAAATTTGGAGTCAGTGGTCTTAACGTTAAGAGCGCTACGTGAACAAATTTTAATCCACAGGCACAGTACAAAATGATCCCGTTCTAGTGAGACAAAGAAGTTTCCGTTGTGTCGAAAATATTGCTGCCGCTGAGGCTTCAGTTGCAGAAAGCCCAAATGTGTCTCTCAGACGTCGTTCTCAAGCATTGGGCATCTCTGTGACGTCGTTGTGGCGAATTTTGCGAAAAGATCTTGGCCTATATTCTTAAAAGAATAAATTGACGCAGGAACTGAAACCACTTGACCACCAGAATCGTCGTATGTTCGTGAATTGGGCTAAGTAAAAACTTGAAAATGATTCGGATTTTCATCGAAAAATCATCGGTATCAGCGGTATTGGTCAGACAGCAATCTAGACGTCCTCCATAAGTCATCATTGCATCCTGAAATAATTACGGTTTGGTGTGGTTTATGAGCCGGCGGCGTGATGATCAAGACCGGCACATTACTGTGAAAGGGGGTCGCTACCGTTCAAAGATAACCGAATATTTTTGGCCCCAATTGAATTATATGGACTTGGAGGACATGTGGTTCCAACAGGACGGCATGCACCACAAGCCACACAGCGAGTGTCACAATCAATTTATTGAAAACCAAGTTTGGAGAACGTGTTATCTCACGAAATGGTCCGGTTGTGCGATTTGACGCCGTTAGACTATTTCGTGTGGAGCTATGTCAAGTCTATGGTCTATGCCAACAAGCCAGCGACGATTGATGAACTTCGTACCAATATCGAACGTGAAACTGCAGCAGTATCGGCCGATTTATGTTTGAAAACCGTTGAAAATAGGGTTCAGCGTCTGGACTACTGCAAGCGTGCCCGTGGTGGCCATGCAAAAGGAAATCGAGTTCCATACATAATAGCATCGAACGAACTTTCACAGGAATAAAGAATTTCATTGATATCCAAAACCGTTTTTGTTTTATTTAAAAAAAAAAAAAAAACTTTTGTAGCGATATATGCAGTCGAAAAAAAAGGTAGCCCCATTTTGCAAATATTAATTTTAAATATTAATAAATATAAATCTTCAGATTTAGAAAATAAGTATTTAACATTTTTTTTTTTGGAAGTCGAAATTTCCGTAATCTTATTTCATTTTTGCTTAATTTTCTCTGACTTTAGCTCATAATAAGATCTTTAATCGGTCCGGATCCCTAACTTTTGTTTATTGTAAAAGATCCAAAAGAATTACCTTTAAATTAGTAGCATAAATTAATTAGATGTTTGCACAAAACTTAATTCAATGGGAAATCGTAAAAAACTAAAAACAACTCCTTACTAGAACTGAATTCCTGACATATCATAGACACTTAGTTCACTTTGTACATAAGGTGATATGAGCCTGACTTAATCTGTAAGGACTTAAGGAGTTGATTCTTTCAGCAATTCACCTGATGGATTCAAGGAAACTCTCTGGTCTTGTATTTTAGGTATTGCAAATTAAATCGTCTAAATGGTCAATCAAAAAGTTAATAGTGTTTTGATAAACAATGAAGCTGTAAACACAACTTGATGTGCTTCAAAATACACTTCACTATCCAAAATTGTGCACCAAACCATGAAAAATAAAAAATTTCAATTTAATTGAACAAAATATTCTAATTTGTCAATTAAAAACAAATCAAAGTACTCTATACAAATAATAATAATAAACAATAGAAAAATCAACATCACGAACGAATGTTGTATTTTCACCCTCATTTCCAAAAAAAAGAAACTAATAAATTATTAACTTAATTTTCAAATTCATGGAATCTCTTGTTAAAAATAAGTATGACAATTTCTACCGATAACCAAAATCCTTTAATATTAAAACTTTTAAAAGCTAGGGTTTGTTCTTTAAAACAAAAACTCTTGATAACGATAAAAAAGATTTACCCAATTTAAAAGGCTCCCACCCACACCAAGAAGCAGTTCCAAAAGGTTTATTTTTTTAAATTCTTAGTACAAGGAAAATATGAACAAACTTTGATTAGATTTTACGTAATTCTATATTACTGCATAATCGTATTGTTGTTGTTGTTGTTGTTATATTCATAAACAAACGCAACACCAACGTTATAACAGCACAACCAACAGGATAAAGGATAATGCCTAGCCAACCAACCCAGTCTATTTGTAGACGGTATACGGTTAGGAGAATTATTTCAACTTTATTACATGGTTGTTCAATGTTCACGAAGTCACAAATTGCTTCACAAGGTAAACTATTACCAGCAGTTAAGATTACTACCTCACGAACTACTAGTACACAAAATCGTTTGGGATGTAGGCGACCAAGACGACCCACTGACGCTTTTGATTACACCGAACGAAAAATTGACTTTAAATTAAACATTTCATCGATGCATTGGATGCGTTGCCAAAATGTGTGTAGCTCTTAATTCCGAAAATATTTGTCTAATGATAACTTGGCATTGGTTCCTTTAAGAACTGGCACCTGCGTTTTCAAAATTTTCGAATAATACTCAAGACGTTTTAACCAATTTTGTAGTATTTCTTATTTTTTTCTCAAACTTTCAGTCATACTCATAGTAGATGAAACGGTGTCTAAACATACACTTTTTGATTATAATCACTCTAAATACGGAAGTTTTGTTTATGGGCGTATCCAATCCAAAGTGAGTTTCATCGCTAAACAAAATTCGCGCGATACGTATTTCGAACATCAGATTCATGATTTTCAAAATAAATTCCAAATTAAAAATAAATCACCTAACAGCTGACAAAAGTGCATCCAGTTAAATAAATGATGCGAACTTAAAGTTCTACACCTATAAATAAAACACCCGTTATATGTAAAACTGTTTTTTTTTTGTCTTCATATTGATAAGCTTGCCGATTGCTTGCTTCTAACATTTTTCGATATTGGAATTCAAAAACTTGCCCCAGTTACTGATATATTTTTTGTGACATTGGATATGCAGGCAGAATGATATTCCTGATCCTTTTTCACTGATAATTTTCCCCGAATAAAATCTGAGGTAAACCAATTTTCACCAATTTTGAGTGTTCGTTAGCGCAAACGTTGCGCTAAACGTTTGGTTGCCAAATTTGAGACGACCGCTTCAGTAAACAATCAGCCAAGACCCGTACATTCAAGGAACGCAAGATCGGCTGAGGCAGTCTATTCCTCATTGCGCACAAGAACTCGGCCTTTCGCAGACTTCAATCTTGGCGTATTTTGCATCGGTACAAGATCCAACTGACCCATGAGCTCAAAGTTCATGACCATAGATAACGCCGTTTGTTCGCTGACTGGGCTTCGAATCGTTTGGAAGAGGACCCCAATTTTGGCCGAAAAAATCATATTTAGTCACGAAGCGAAGATGAGGATGGCACTGCGTGCCACACAGCAAGCGCCTCGATTGACCTTAACAACATCTACCCGCCCTTATTGAAAAACGCTCTATAAAGAGTTTTCAGAAGGGGATTTTCACATTCAATTCTGTTGAGGTGATGTATGGATCGCTAAAGTGGCGTATGGATCATTGCATGCTATTGTAAATTACCAACAAACGTCATTTGTTGATATTTTTCTCTTGTATCTGCCTTGTAAACGATGACATTTCTCAAACTTTTTCACTTCTGATACTTTCTCATTTTAAGTAAAATAAAGGTCTTATCATACTTTTCTTGAATTTCAAATATTGTAAATCGAATTTCTGGACATTCCATAAGTAAGATTTTTACGGAGGTCGATTTTCTTCATATCCTTTCCTGTCCTCTTAGTGCAATCGATGTTTAATCATATCCGTTTTGGATTGGTCCAGAAAAGGAATTCTGAAATACTGGGAAAATAGTGTATCAACAGAAATGGTTTGTGTATTTACACGGACTAATCGAATGCACAAACCTCTTCTTTCCCGGTATTCAAAATTTTGTGGGATGAGTTCTTTCTTACTTTATTCGAGTTATTAGGATGAGCTTAGCATGCCTATCTCTCAGGGAAGTCTTACAACAGAAGCTCAAATGCATTCCAAGAAAAGTTAAGGGTGGAAAAACTATAGAGAGCTTCGACATATAACACAAAATGTCGGAATTTAGATGTCGTAAATTCGAATATTGCCTTTAATTTTTTCTATCACATCAAATTTTTAAAATATGCCCCTTTAAATATGCCAAAAACAATAAAAAATGGTTTTTTTTAAGGCTACGTTAAAACTCAAAATATCTCTTAACAGTAAAGTGTATGATGATTATGCAAAGTACAAATCTTCCTCTTCTAGATATAATTTAAATCACTTAAGCATCTTACTTAGTTTCTGGAAATTCTTAATAGTTATGATTCTTTATGTAGTACCCGTGGCATGATGGTTAGTGCGTTGGACTGTATAGATCTTAGAGCCGAAAGGCATTAGTAGTAAGTGTTATAGTTTAACTTAGAGTGTCCGTAGGGGACCAGTAAGTTAGTTGTAAGTTATGGTTAATTAGGCTAGTTTTATTAATTTTTGTCTAGCTTTAAGATAGGTTTAAGATTGAATTAATAAAAAATGAATTTACAAAAAAAAAAAAAAAAAAAAAAGTGCGTTGGACTGTCATGCGAGAGGTCTTGGGTTCGATCCCTCCCTATGCCACCTAAAGTTTTTTTCACGGGTACTGCCTCTTGCGAGGAATTGACAAATTCTCCAAGAGTAATTCTTGTCATGAAAAAGTGCTTTCTCAAAATTAGCCGTTCGGATTCGGCATATAAATTGTAGGTCCCCTCCATCCCTGATAACAGTACTCGCACACAGGAATGGTTGAGAGTTGTCAGTCACTAGGCCCTAGTTCTCAAACGGACTGTTGCGCCACCCAATTTATTTATTTTTTAGGATTCTTTATTTGAAAAACTTGAATTTAAAATATTTGGCAAGTTTTAAAAATACATGTTTTCTACATTATTTCTATATTTTTTAATATATCTCCAAAACTTGATATAATAGAATTGTTAAGAGAACAGATTCTTTACAGGAAATAAAACAGTTTCGGCTTTTTCTTTTGAAAACCGTTTTAGCATAAATGTTTTAGCGTTTCTTTCAGATTTTCGTTAGACAAGTGAAATCTAACACCTTATGAAGATTTTTCGAATATTATACGAAATAATATAAATATTTCAACTGACGACTGAAGAAAGGGTTTATACATTTGGAAAACTATCACGGATCTTATTGAAAATCATGAATTAAGATAGCCTCAAAACCCCTTATACATATATGTATGTGTTTTTTTACATTTTAAAAAGTAATATCCTAAAAACCTGACATTTTACATTAATTTTGAAGTCGGATTTGAACTAAATCCACCGAAGCGCAATGGAAAAAAACTTTGTTTACGAGAATTCCCACACGGTTACGCTAGTATTCTAATGGTTATTTTATTTTGGTTTTTAATTTTATTTCAGTGTATTTTCGACCATCGCGATAAAGTAGAACCTCTTTTTTTACTGTGGCTTGTCTGTCCTTTCCTCTCACAAAGGACGATTACTCATGTCCTGTGTGAAAGGGAAAAGAAAACAAACGAATCTCAACTCGTTCCTCTCAATATAAGTACATAAGTATACACTGCCATCAGTTCCATCTAGTGAACAAAAATAAAATGAACCCGACCAAAACAACAATGTATCTAGTATCTTCAAAAAATAAAGAAAACAAGCAAAAGTGCAAAAAAAGGAAGCAATTTCCTGTAAAATGCGTATGTGTTTGTGTTTTCTATGTATACACATTATACACATACATAACTTTGCTGAGAATGTCCTTATCGCGTGACTTAAAGTGAGCTCACGTTCACTTTAGTTGTTTTCTATCCTTTCTCCTAAAATACCAAATATTTGAGTTTTCTATGGTTCTTAGCCTCGCATCGCATAGCATCGCATCGTATCAACATTGGTGTCGGTAAAGAAAATGTCAAAGGTCAGAAAATATACATTTTTCTCTGTAAATTATTGAAAATTGGCTAAAAGGCTAACGCTTGGCAAAATGTCATCTCTTAAAGTCCTTTGTTTTTTTATGGAAAGTAGATGTACCCATCACGCATGACAACACTTACTTTCTTTTTCTTTCAACGATAAGAACTATGCGAATGTTGTGCACTACACACTGTTAGGTACGTTAACAGTACGAGTACACTTTACTTTCCTCCGACTTTTGCGAAAACAACTGAATGAATAAAATGAAGATCCTTTCTGTCGATATCGGACTAAGAAATAATTGAGATGAATTTGTTTTTATGTTCAATTTGCTCTTTCCTTCTCAGGTAGATTCTATATTGTAGACTGAAGATTGTAGAAAGGACTTGAGGTAATTAGGAAATGTCTAAGGAAGTTGCGTTGCAATTGGAATTTGTTATTGAATTCCTTGAAACACGCAAACACTATTGAATGAGATTAATTTTTATTATGGTCATGTTGAATAAATGTTTGCAGTTGAAGTCTTCTGTCCACGAACTCTGAATACATCCGCAGATACTCAAGTAGATCATGGTCTATAAATTGTACATAGGACGTATTTGAGCGTTCTGAAAACATACGTGTCCATTATATCGTAGATTATTTGTTAACTGTTGATTGCGAAACTAAGCCAAAGACTAAATGCCAAAAGTTCATGTGCGTTTGACATTTTTTTTTATCGGAAATGACTCAGTCGTTCTAAAAAGACGCACTTCAATGAATAGCCATTTTAACTTATTGTAACTATAGCAACAAGTGTGAACTTTTACTTCAAAACTTATTTTAATAATTTCTAAGACCTTTCAGTTATTTAGTTATGCCTTCTGAATCTTTTGAAGTGTTGTTCCATAACCACTGTAAACAATTTAAAGTTGTTGGTTCCTAATTAAAGAGGTGTACAAAATATCCTTGCAGTAGTGCCTATAAAACTTGGTTTGATTTCAAATTTTAGGATTTAGGTGTCACTCGATAAACATATTGTACCAAAGCAAAGCAGCGACTTAGAAACTGTCAAATTAGAAATTTTCCAGTTCAAACCATTTCATATTTTGTATAAATTAATCAAACACAGGTTCAAATTAGAGTTTTAACATTTTATTAACTCAGGTACTTTTTATTGGAAAGACTAACATCAATTATTTACCCCCCATGCCCAACATACCCAAAACTTGGCCCAAAATTGGTTCTGGCTGAGGTTCAGGTTGGGGTTCTGGATTGGCTTCAATCATTGAGATGAGTCCGAAGACAGCAACTAAAATGGCGACGACTTGCTTGTACATTGTGGATGGTTGTTTTTTGATTGATCTAAACTTTATGAAAGAAGAGAAGAAACTGATGGCTTCTGCCCCAAAACTCCTGCCTTTTATAGTGACGAAAAAATAGTAGTTTTTGTTTTGGGTTGGGTTTGTGTATTGGGCGGCATAAGTTTAATAAAAACAATCTAGCAGATTTTGAGATTGTTCAGCTTTGTTTATTTTGAAATGTATACAAAATGTCAGGTTTTGTTTGTGCCGATGCCGATGCCGTAAGTTCAATATTATCGATTTACTTAGGTGTGCAAAACTATCTAGCTTCAAATAATGAATAAGAGTATTTGAACTGTATGTTTATGATATGAGACTGGTTTTGGAGGATTGAACCGGCTCGAAATGTTGAATTTTTGTTTTGATCTTTTGCCAATTGGATATGGAAGGGCAAGCACTTGGAATGACGTAATGCCTTGTACAAAGCATGGCGTGTGCCCTTAACTTAATTCATATGCCTTACATTCTATGGTGTTGTATGGAGTTTCAAAGTAAGATTGATATCAGCGAAATAGAAGCGATCACATCTATGGACAGGTTTAGACAACATAAGGGATTATCTTTAACCTTCAAAAAATACCAACAAAATTATTATTTAGAAGAAAAACACTCCTTACATAGGTTACAAGTTGTCCTTATTCTTTTTACAAAAGCACGATGACCGCTTTAACACTAAACTTTAAATAAAATTATGCAGTGAATAATTGAATCACATAGTTATGAAGTTCAGCTTTCAGTTGAATGAAAGAACATAATCAGCTGGCGTTTTGACATAAGTAAATTTGATTTACTTTCCAATGAATTTGGGTTAATTGGAAGGCAATTTTTCGGCAGCTGGCCAATCAGATGCTTATGTCATGTCGCTTGAACCTGACCTATGTTAATGGGTTTGGTTGTCCCAAATTTTACTTAAGAAACGATTTGAAGGTGCCTACTTAAAGACCAATCCAGTTAATCTTAAAAGTGTTTTGGGTTTCAAATACCTGTCATTGTCACTTTGTATTGTTTTTGAATCGTTTAGTAAGGAAACTGTAATATTATTTTGAAACCAAATGAAGCTTGGGGAAAAAGAGGTTGATTCCAAATGACGTTTTTTGTTGACTCAATACAACCTAACAAGTCACAGAAATTAATGTATAATCTTCAGAACCACTCAATACGTTTCCCAAATGCTCAAAATGTACAATTAAAAAGCCCACTGATGAGTTTAATAATGGAAACTATAACTGACAGCTAAGGAAAAGTGTTAATAGATGGTGTCCATTTTGTAACTGTCTACGAAATTTTGAAAAATATTTGCTCTATGCTCTCTCGTCATCTCATACGCGTAGGTTAAGTTCATGTACCTTATGTGAAGAGAAAGAGACTAAAGAAGCAGTCATTTACGGGCACAGTTGTTTGTACCCTTTACTGTCAAATGGATAACGAAATCAAACTGCCTTGATATGCCCAGTAAGGACTGGCACAGGCCAGTCACATAGCCTTTATTTTTCCGTAATGAATTGCACAACACATCACTCGTAACCCCCTGCTCGTTGGCCGTTCCTCTATTCTTCCTGTTTTGTGACAAAGGACTAAGCTTTGCAAACTTCGATGACGGATGACATTGAACGAATGCATTGTCCCGTGTCAGATCGGATATCGATAAACAAAATGGTTTTCGATAGATGACGATAGTTTAAAAATATCACCCACAAAACATAAAATACCAAAAAAAAGAAACTTAACAAAAATCAACGATAAACTACCCTCTACCCTCTGTATACATCGTTCGGAACCTTTCAAAATTTGGAGTTGGTGTTGTTGTAGTTTAAAATTCCAATCGTGCAAGGATTTATGACCGGAAAGTTATTGGACATTTTTCAAGCTTAATTTCCTTTTTTTGTTGTCAGCAAGTTTATATTGCTGAATGCTGAGTCTTTTTGTTTCTTCCGAAATAGTTTATATAGGTATATAGGGGTAGCTGGGTAGGGTATGGGTATTGGAAAGTTGGAGTGAGGGTGGTATTTTTGTTAGTGTTGTTGAAGTGGTAATCATATTGATTGATGGTTGAATGAACTTGCATTATTTGTTTTCGATTTTCGAGGCAAATTTCACGCATGCACTAGTTTAAAGTGATGCCGGCACCACTCGAAAATGACCCTCGTACTGTGTTCGAACTCCAGGTACCCTAGGATAACCCGTGGTTATGAATAGTTGAACAGTTGTTTGTGTTTTTTTTTCCTCTTTTCCGCATACGAAAAAGTTGTTTTGCATAAAATTGAGCTCATTAATGCACGATTGAAAAATATTTCACCTGCATGAAGTTTAAAAATGACTTATGTATTATTTGGGATAATATAATGACAGGTATTGGAAATCCATAAGACTTTTAAGATGAACTTAGCTGGGCTACAATATACATAATTGTTTCTTATCTGTAAAACAGTTTCTACAGCTAAATTTTGGAGGGGTCGTTAGCAAAGGTGTGACTATTCTTAAATGCAGAGAATTCAAACTCGATGGTACCAAATATAATTTCAAGATTGATTCCCTTTAATATCCATACAATACGAAAAAATGGAAATCATATGAATTAAGTTAAGGGCACACGCCATGCTTTGTACAAGGCATTACGTCATTCCAAGTGCTTGTCCTGCCATATCCAATTGGCAAAAGAACAAAACACAAATTCAACATTTCGAGCCGGTTCAATCCTCCAAAACCAGTCTCATATCATAAACATACAGTTCAAATACTCTTATTCATTATTTGAAGCTAAATAGTTTTGCACACCTAAGTAAATCAATAATATTGAACTTACGGCATCGGCATCGGCACAAACAAAACCTGACATTTTGTATACATTTCAAAATAAACAAAGCTGAACAATCTCAAAATCTGCTAGATTGTTTTTATTGAACATATGCCGCCCAATACACAAACCCAACCCAAAACAAGAACTATTTTTTCGTCACTATAAAAGGCAGGAGTTTTGGGGCAGAAGCCATCAGTTTCTTCTCTTCTTTCATAAAGTTTAGATCAATCAAAAAACAACCCTCCACAATGTACAAGCAAGTCGTCGCCATTTTAGTTGCTGTCTTCGGACTCATCTCAATGATCGAAGCCAACCCAGAACCCCAACCTGAACCTCAGCCAGAACCAATTTTGGGTGAAGTTTTGGGTATGTTGGGCATGGGTAAATAATTGATGTTGCGTTAAAGTGTAAAAAATATAAGCACTTAGACATTAATTTGTCTTTCCAATAAAAAGTACCTGTGTTAATAAAATGTTAAAACTCTAACTTGAACCTGTGTTTGATTAATTTATACAAAATATGAAATGGTTTGAACTGGAAAATTTCTAATTTGACAGTTTCAAAGTCGCTGATTTGCTTTGATACAAAATGTTAACCTATGTTTATCGAGTGACACCTAAACCCTAAAATTTGAAATCAAACCAAGTTTTATAGGCACTATTCCAAGGATATTTTGTACCCCTCTTTAATTAGGAACCAACAACTTTCAATTGTTTACAGTGGTATCTAAAAACAAATCGTAAAAATCTCGGATTTATTTTGTGCATCTGTTTTTTTTTTTCTCTCATAACACCATAGAAACAAGAAAATAAATATTCATACACAATTATTTTCCTTTTCAATCTGAATATCAGTTCGGTAAATAGATATTTGAGTAAGTAAACGGTTCCAATTGCTTTTTTTTGACACAAAATATGAAAATAGAATAACAACAACAAAAATTGAATAATTATTCAAAAATAAGTCTGTTTTTGTTTTGTTTGTGGCTCTTAAAAAAGTAATATTAGACTCGACATAATATTTGTTAGAGAATAAATAATGATTAATTACGAACTAATTAAGAAAAAAATTGAATACAAGCTAGAACACCAAAGCCACACTGATAACAATTTGTGGGAAACTTTCTGCTTATATTTTTGTTCATTATAAGCCGAATTTTCATTTAAGATCTTCGAAGCGGACCAAAAATTGAATTTATAGCTGTTTTCAACAGTGATATTTGAACCGCTAGACCGATTTGTCAGTTTCTGTTGTTGTTTTGGAAAACAATAAGTCAATTGAATTTTTTTTAAACTTTCTGGGGTATTTAGTTTTTAATTTTCCAGAAAATATTAATATCAGTTTCTTGTACTATTGTTGTATTTTCAACCTCATTTCCAGAAAAAGAAACTAAAAATAAGTATGACAATTTCTATCGATAAGCAAAATCCTTTTATATTAAAACTTTTAAAAGCTAGGGTTTGTTCTTTAAAACAAAATCTCTCGATAATGTTAAAAAAGAATTACCCAATTTAAAAGGCTCCTATCTATAACAAGAAGCAAAAAGGTTCAATTGTACAAACTTTGATTAGATCTTATGTAATTCTATATTACTGCATAATCGTATTGTTGTTGTTGTTGTTGTTATATTCATAAACAAACGCAACACCAACGTTATAACAGCACAACCAACAGGATAAAGGATAATGCCTAGCCAACCAACCCAGTCTATTTGTAGACGGTATACGGTTAGGAGAATTATTTCAACTTTATTACATGGTTGTTCAATGTTCACGAAGTCACAAATTGCTTCACAAGGTAAACTATTACCAGCAGTTAAGATTACTACCTCACGAACTACTAGTACACAAAATCGTTTGGGATGTAGGCGACCAAGACGACCCACTGACGCTTTTG
The DNA here is from genome assembly GCA_920104205.1 of Eupeodes latifasciatus. Lineage (NCBI taxonomy): Eukaryota > Metazoa > Arthropoda > Insecta > Diptera > Syrphidae > Eupeodes > Eupeodes latifasciatus. The sequence continues at coordinate 19,471,274 of OV049926.1, forward strand.
ATTACACCGAACGAAAAATTGACTTTAAATTAAACATTTCATCGATGCATTGGATGCGTTGCCAAAATGTGTGTAGCTCTTAATTCCGAAAATATTTGTCTAATGATAACTTGGCATTGGTTCCTTTAAGAACTGGCACCTGCGTTTTCAAAATTTTCGAATAATACTCAAGACGTTTTAACCAATTTTGTAGTATTTCTTATTTTTTTCTCAAACTTTCAGTCATACTCATAGTAGATGAAACGGTGTCCCAACATACACTTTTTGATTATAATCACTCTAAATACGGAAGTTTTGTTTATTGGCGTATCCAATCGACCAAAAGTGAGTTGCATCTCTAAACAAAATTCGCGCGATACGTATTTCGAACATCAGATTCAAAATAAATTCCAAATTAAAAATAAATAACTTAACAGCTGACAAAAGTGCATCCAGTTAAATAAATGATGCGAACTTAAAGTTCTACACCTCTAAATAAAACACCCGTTATATGTAAAACTATTTTTTTTTTTTTCTTCATATTGATAAGCTTGCCGATTGCTTGCTTCTAACATTTTTCGATATTGGAATTCAAAAACTTATAACAGTTACTGATATATTTTTTGTGAGATTGGATATGTAGGCAGAATGATATTCCTGATTCTTTTTCACTGATAATTTTCCCCGAATAAAATCTGAGGTAAACCAATTTTCACATTAAAAAGTCTGGCGAACCTTTTTTATTGTTTAATTTCACCACCTCATCTTAGTATCTGATATTTTCCTCGTGAACTTTGTACCTTTGGAAGCTAACATTTTCATTTCTTCAACTTTTCTGCTAATTCTGCGAGGATTGGAGAAAATCGAAATTGTACAGCTTTTTCACTTCTGTTTCTGACGTAGTGAAATCTGAAAAGATCTCACCAATAAATGCTAATTGCTGAGATATTCTACAAAAATTAGTTTTGGAAATATAAATACAACATTTTCTTACCAGAACAAGCCTGCCGGTTAAACTAGAATTCTATAACCTTTCTTCTCTATTGAATCTCAAAAACTAGACCAAGTTGCTAATATTTTTCTTTGAAATTGGCCCTGAATAGTGTGACATTTTGAAAAACGTTGCCATTTCTTTTTTGCTTCGAGTGAAATCAATTTAATATAAACTGAAGCCTTTTTTCCACAATAAGCATACATACATACTTATGGAGCTAAAATTATTATATTTTTCCGCTTATGAATCTCAAAACTTTTCTCCTTTTACTGATATTTTGAGTAAAATATTGGCCCTAAAAAGATTAGCATTTTTACAACTTTTTCACTGCTGTTTCTGAAAGAGTAAGATCTGAGGTGAATCATTCTCCACTTATAAGAAATAGACTTTAAACAATTTCCGATTGTAGGAAAGCAGAGATGAGCGAGGAAGTGTGGTGGGTCATAAAAAAGTGTTGATCAAGACTTACATGCTAAGGTAACTCTGCCGTACTGAGCTGAACAAGTTGCGTGTTAAGGGAAAGAATAATTTGTAGCTTTTAAGTAGTGTCAAAACAATCAATAGGTTGAGCTACTCCACCGAGCTAATAAATATGACGAGTGATTTATTTAAATTTTGCTTCGGCATTTATACAATTCAATTTTTGACATTTCATTTTAGTATAACATTCTTTTTATTTTCGTTTGACATTTAATTTGACATTTGATTTCTTTGGAACTGCCAGGTTAAATTAATACACATTTATAAAGGGTTTTACAATTGGCGTGGATAGATTATTGCGCCCCGTGGCAGACATTTTGTTTTGGTGACATCTGTCAAATCTTTTGTTTATTATTCAGTTACTTAATACTTATGCCAAATCATCATGGCAAGTTACACGATTGAATAGCACGTTCAAATGATAAAACTTTATTATCAAAGTGAGTGTTCGTTAGCGCAAACGTTGCGCTAAACGTTTGGTTGCCAAATTTGAGACGAACGCTTCAGTAAACAATCAGCCAAGACCCGTACATTCAAGGAACGCAAGATCGGCTGAGGCAGTCTATTCCTCATTGTGCACAAGAACTCGGCCTTTCGCAGACTTCAACTTGGCGTATTTGGCATCGGTACAAGATCCAACTGACCCAGGAGCTCAAAGTTCATGACCATAGATATAACGCCGTTTGTTCGCTGACTGGGCTTCGAATCGTTTGGAAGAGGACCCCAATTTTGGCCGAAAAAATCATATTTAGTGACGAAGCGCATTTTTGGATTAATGGCAATCTTAACAAGCACAATTGCCATATATGGGATGACACCAACCCACGCGTGGTTCACCAGGTGATGATGCATCCTCAAAAAGTTACCGTTTGGTGTGGATTTTGGGCCGGCGTTATAATTGGTCCGTACTTTTTTGAAAACGATATTAGTGAGGCGGTCACCGTCAAAGCCAGCGCTACATAACGATGATCACTAATTTTATAGGGCCCAAATTGAACCTTATGGACCTAGACTACATTTGGTTCCAGCAGAATGGCACTGCGTGCCACACAGCAAGCGCCTCGATTGACCTTAACAACATCTACCCGCCCTTATTGAAAAACTCTCTATAAAGAGTTTTCAGAAGGGCATTTTCACATTCAATTCTGTTGAGGTGATGTATGGATCGCTAAAGTGGCGTATGGATCGCTAAAATGGCGTATGGATCATTGCATGCTATTGTAAATTACCAACAAACGTCATTTGTTGATATTTTTCTCTTGTATCTGCCTTGTAAACGATGACATTTCTCAAACTTTTTCACTTCTGATACTTTCTCATTTTAAGTAAAATAAAGGTCTTATCATACTTTTCTTGAATTTCAAAGATTGTAAATCGTATTTCTGGACATTCCATAAGTAAGATTTTTACGGAGGTCGATTTTCTTCATATCTTTTCCTGTCCTCTTAGTGCAATCGATGTTTAATCATATTCGTTTTGGATTGGTCCAGAAAAGGAATTCTGAAATACTGGGAAAATAGTGTATCAACAGAAATGGTTTGTGTATTTAAACGGACTAATCGAATGCACAAACCTCTTCTTTCCCGGTATTCAAAATTTTGTGGGATGAGTTCTTTCTTACTTTATGCGAGTTATTAGGATGAGCTTAGCATGCCTATCTCTCAGGGAAGTCTTACAACAGAAGCTCAAATGCATTCCAAGAAAAGTTAAGGGTGGAAAAACTATAGAGAGCTTCGACATATAACACAAAATTTCGGAATTTTGATGTCGTAAATTCGAATATTGCCTTTAATTTTTTCTATCACATCAAATTTTTAAAATATGCCCCTTTAAATATGCTAAAAACAATAAAAAATGTTTTTTTTAAGGCTACGTTAAAACTCAAAATATCTCTTAACAGTAAAGTGTATGATGATTATGCAAAGTACAAATCTTCCTCTTCTAGATATAATTTAAATGACTTAAGCATCTTACTTAGTTTCTGGAAATTCTTAATAGTTATGATTCTTTATTTGAAAAACTTGAATTTAAAATATTTTGCAAGTTTTAAAAATACATGTTTTCTACATTATTTCTATATTTTTTAATATATCTCAAAAACTTGATATAATAGAATTGTTAAGAGAACAGATTCTTTACAGGAAATAAAACAGTTTCGGCTTTTTCTTTTGAAAACCGTTTTAGCATAAATGTTTTAGCGTTTCTTTCAGATTTTCGTTAGACAAGTGAAATCTAACACCTTATGAAGATTTTTCGAATATTATACGAAATAATATAAATATTTCAACTGACGACTGAAGAAAGGGTTTATACATTTGGAAAACTATCACGGATCTTATTGAAAATCATGAATTAAGATAGCCTCAAAACCCCTTATACATTTATGTATGTGTTTTTTTACATTTTAAAAGGTAATATCCTAAAAACCTGACATTTTACATTAATTTTGAAGTCGGATTTGAACTAAATCCACCGAAGCGCAATGGAAAAAAACTTTGTTTACGAGAATTCTCACACGGTTACGCTAGTATTCTAATGGTTATTTTATTTTGGTTTTTAATTTTATTTCAGTGTATTTTCGACCATCGCGATAAAGTAGAACCTCTTTTTTTACTGTGGTTTGTCTGTCCTTTCCTCTCACAAAGAACGATTACTCATGTCCTGTGTGAAAGGGAAAAGAAAACAAACGAATCTCAACTCGTTCCTCTCAATATAAGTACATAAGTATACACTGCCATCAGTTCCATCTAGTGAACAAAAATAAAATGAACCCGACCAAAACAACAATGTATCTAGTATCTTCAAAAAATAAAGAAAACAAGCAAAAGTGCAAAAAAAGGAAGCAATTTCCTGTAAAATGCGTATGTGTTTGTGTTTTCTATGTATACACATTATACACATACATAACTTTGCTGAGAATGTCCTTATCGCGTGACTTAAAGTGAGCTCACGTTCACTTTAGTTGTTTTCTATCCTTTCTCCTAAAATACCAAATATTTGAGTTTTCTATGGTTCTTAGCCTCGCATCGCATAGCATCGCATCGTATCAACATTGGTGTCGGTAAAGAAAATGTCAAAGGTCAGAAAATATACATTTTTCTCTGTAAATTATTGAAAATTGGCTAAAAGGCTAACGCTTGGCAAAATGTCATCTCTTAAAGTCCTTTGTTTTTTTATGGAAAGTAGATGTACCCATCACGCATGACAACACTTACTTTCTTTTTCTTTCAACGATAAGAACTATGCGAATGTTGTGCACTACACACTGTTAGGTACGTTAACAGTACGAGTACACTTTACTTTCCTCCGACTTTTGCGAAAACAACTGAATGAATAAAATGAAGATCCTTTCTGTCGATATCGGACTAAGAAATAATTGAGATGAATTTGTTTTTATGTTCAATTTGCTCTTTCCTTCTCAGGTAGATTCTATATTGTAGACTGAAGATTGTAGAAAGGACTTGAGGTAATTAGGAAATGTCTAAGGAAGTTGCGTTGCAATTGGAATTTGTTATTGAATTCCTTGAAACACGCAAACACTATTGAATGAGATTAATTTTTATTATGGTCATGTTGAATAAATGTTTGCAGTTGAAGTCTTCTGTCCACGAACTCTGAATACATCCGCAGATACTCAAGTAGATCATGGTCTATAAATTGTACATAGGACGTATTTGAGCGTTCTGAAAACATACGTGTCCATTATATCGTAGATTATTTGTTAACTGTTGATTGCGAAACTAAGCCAAAGACTAAATGCCAAAAGTCCATGTGCGTTTGACATTTTTTTTATCGGAAATGACTCAGTCGTTCTAAAAAGACGCACTTCAATTAATAGCAATTTTAACTTATTGTAACTATAGCAACAAGTGTGAACTTTTACTCCAAAACTTATTTTAATAATTTCTAAGACCTTTCAGTTATTTAGTTATGCCTTCTGAATCTTTTGAAGTGTTGTTCCAAAACCACTGTAAACAATTTAAAGTTGTTGGTTCCTAATTAAAGAGGTGTACAAAATATCCTTGCAGTAGTGCCTATAAAACTTGGTTTGATTTCAAATTTTAGGATTTAGGTGTCACTCGATAAACATATTGTACCAAAGCAAAGCAGCGACTTAGAAACTGTCAAATTAGAAATTTTCCAGTTCAAACCATTTCATATTTTGTATAAATTAATCAAACACAGGTTCAAGTTAGAGTTTTAACATTTTATTAACTCAGGTACTTTTTATTGGAAAGACTAACATCAATTATTTACCCCCCATGCCCAACATACCCAAAACTTGGCCCAAAATTGGTTCTGGCTGAGGTTCAGGTTGGGGTTCTGGATTGGCTTCAATCATTGAGATGAGTCCGAAGACAGCAACTAAAATGGCGACGACTTGCTTGTACATTGTGGAGGGTTGTTTTTTGATTGATCTAAACTTTATGAAAGAAGAGAAGAAACTGATGGCTTCTGCCCCAAAACTCCTGCCTTTTATAGTGACGAAAAAATAGTTCTTGTTTTGGGTTGGGTTTGTGTATTGGGCGGCATATGTTCAATAAAAACAATCTAGCAGATTTTGAGATTGTTCAGCTTTGTTTATTTTGAAATGTATACAAAATGTCAGGTTTTGTTTGTGCCGATGCCGATGCCGTAAGTTCAATATTATTGATTTACTTAGGTGTGCAAAACTATTTAGCTTCAAATAATGAATAAGAGTATTTGAACTGTATGTTTATGATATGAGACTGGTTTTGGAGGATTGAACCGGCTCGAAATGTTGAATTTTTGTTTTGATCCAATTGGATATGGCAGGGCAAGCACTTGGAATGACGTAATGCCTTGTACAAAGCATGGCGTGTGCCCTTAACTTAATTCATATGCCTTACATTCTATGGTGTTGTATACAGTTTCAAAGTAAGATTGATATCAGCGAAATAGAAGCGATCACATCTATGGACAGATTTAGACAACATAAGGGATTATCTTTAACCTTCAAAAAATACCAACAAAATTATTATTTAGAAGAAAAACACTCCTTACATAGGTTACAAGTTGTCCTTATTCTTTTTACAAAAGCACGATGACCGCTTTAACACTAAACTTTAAATAAAATTATGCAGTGAATAATTGAATCACATAGTTATGAAGTTCAGCTTTCAGTTGAATGAAAGAACATAATCAGCTGGCGTTTTGACATAAGTAAATTTGATTTACTTTCCAATGAATTTGGGTTAATTGGAAGGCAATTTTTCGGCAGCTGGCCAATCAGATGCTTATGTCATGTCGCTTGAACCTGACCTATGTTAATGGGTTTGGTTGTCCCAAATTTTACTTAAGAAACGATTTGAGACTAAAAAAAAAAGCATTAAACAGTGTCGCTTTGGTCCTTGAAGGTGCCTACATAAAGACCAGTCCAGTTAACCTTAAAAGTGTTTTGGGTTTCAAATACCTGTCATTGTCACTTTGTATTGTTTTTGAATCGTTTAGTAAGGAAACTGTAATATTATTTTGAAACCAAATGAAGCTTGGGGAAAAAGAAGTTGATTCCAAATGACGTTTTTTGTTGACTCAATACAACCTAACAAGTCACAGAAATTAATGTAGAATCTTCAGAACCACTCAATACGTTTCCCAAATGCTCAAAATGTACAATTAAAAAGCCCACTGATGAGTTTAATAATGGAAACTATAACTGACAGCTAAGGAAAAGTGTTAATAGATGGTGTCCATTTTGTAACTGTCTACGAAATTTTGAAAAATATTTGCTCTATGCTCTCTCGTCATCTCATACGCGTAGGTTAGGTTCATGTACCTTATGTGTTTTTTAAATTCTTAGGAACTAAAAGACTTGGTGCATTTTTGTTGAGCTCTTTCGAGCGCACATTAAATATGCAGAAGAGAAAGAGACTGAAGAAGCAGTCATTTACGGGCACAGTTGTTTGTACCCTTTAATGTCAAATGGATAACGAAATCAAACTGCCTTGATATGCCCAGTAAGGACTGGCACAGGCCAGTCACATAGCCTTTATTTTTCCGTAATGAATTGCACAACACATCACTCGTAACCCCCTGCTCGTTGGCCGTTCCTCTATTCTTCCTGTTTTGTGACAAAGGACTAAGCTTTGCAAACTTCGATGACGGATGACATTGAACGAATGCATTGTCCCGTGTCAGATCGGATATCGATAAACAAAATGGTTTTCGATAGATGACGATAGTTTAAAAATATCACCCACAAAACATAAAATACCAAAAAAAAAAGAAACTTAACAAAAATCAACGACAAACTACCCTCTACCCTCTGTATACATCGTTCGGAACCTTTCAAAATTTGGAGTTGGTGTTGTTGTAGTTTAAAATTCCAATCGTGCAAGGATTTATGACCGGAAAGTTATTGGATATTTTTCAAGATTAATTTCCTTTTTTTGTTGTCAGCAAGTTTATATTGCTGAATGCTGAGTCTTTTTGTTTCTTCCGAAATAGTTTATATAGGTATATAGGGGTAGCTGGGTAGGGTATGGGTATTGGAAAGTTGGAGTGAGGGTGGTATTTTTGTTAGTGTTGTTGAAGTGGTAATCATATTGATTGATGGTTGAATGAACTTGCATTATTTGTTTTCGATTTTCGAGGCAAATTTCACGCATGCACTAGTTTAAAGTGATGCCGGCACCACTCGAAAATGACCCTCGTACTGTGTTCGAACTCCAGGTACCCTAGGATAACCCGTGGTTATGAATAGTTGAACAGTTGTTTGTGTTTTTTTTGTTTTCCTCTTTTCCGCATACGAAAAAGTTGTTTTGCATAAAATTGAGCTCATTAATGCACGATTGAAAAATATTTCACCTGCATAAAGTTTAAAAATCTATGATGTAAGGTATTTTTAAAATTTACTTTTGCATAAAGGAAATTGTTGCTTCGTTAAACTGTTCCCTATTGTCTGATAGGTTTGATGCAAAATATTGATGTGATTCTCTGCTGAAGTTTTAACTTAATGTTCTTTTTGGGGAGTATTCCAGAAGCAATCTGGTGATTTTTCAAATACAGTAAGTACTCTATTGAGCAGAAGCTATTGGATCAAAACAAAATGACTTATGTATTATTTGTGATAATATAATGACAGGTATTGGAAATCCTTAAGACTTTTAAAATGAACTTAGCTGGGCTTGATATTAACATTTTTCAAATACCAAAATTACAATATACATAATTGTTTCTTATCTGTAAAACAGTTTCTACAGCTAAATTTTAGAGGGGTCGTTAGCAAAGGTGGGACTATTCTTAAATGTAGAGAATTTAAACTCGATGGTACCAAATATAATTTCAAGATTGATTCCCTTTAATATCCATACAATACGAAAAAATGGAAATCATATGAATTAAGTTAAGGGCACACGCCATGCTTTGTACAAGGCATTACGTCATTCCAAGTGCTTGTCCTGCAATATCCAATTGGCAAAAGAACAAAACACAAATTCAACATTTCGAGCCGAGCCGGGTCTATCCTCCAAAACCAGTCTCATATCATAAACATACAGTTCAAATACTCTTATTATTATTATTATGAAGCTAAATAGTTTTGCACACCTAAGTAAATCGATAATATTGATCTTACGGCATCGGCACAAACAAAACCTGACATTTTGTATACATTTCAAAATAAACAAAGCTGAACAATCTCAAAATCTGCTAGATTGTTTTTATTAAACTTATGCCGCCCAATACACAAACCCAACCCAAAACAAAAACTACTATTTTTTCGTCACTATAAAAGGCAGGAGTTTTGGGGCAGAAGCCATCAGTTTCTTCTCTTCTTTCATAAAGTTTAGATCAATCAAAAAACAACCATCCACAATGTACAAGCAAGTCGTCGCCATTTTAGTTGCTGTCTTCGGACTCATCTCAATGATTGAAGCCAACCCAGAACCCCAACCTGAACCTCAGCCAGAACCAATTTTGGGTGAAGTTTTGGGTATGTTGGGCATGGGTAAATAATTGATGTTGCGTTAAAGTGTACAAAATATAAGAACTTAGACATTAATTTGTCTTTCCAATAAAAAGTACCTGTGTTAATAAAATGTTAAAACTCTAACTTGAACCTGTGTTTGATTATTTTATACAAAATATGAAATGGTTTGAACTGGAAAATTTCTAATTTGACAGTTTCAAAGTCGCTGATTTGCTTTGATACAAAATGTTAACCTATGTTTATCGAGTGACACCTAAACCCTAAAATTTGAAATCAAACCAAGTTTTATAGGCACTATTCCAAGGATATTTTGTACCCCTCTTTAATTAGGAACCAACAACTTTCAATTGTTTACAGTGGTATCTAAAAACAAATCGTAAAAATCTCGGATTTATTTTGTGCATCTGTTTTTTTTTTCTCTCATAACACCATAGAAACAAGAAAATAAATATTCATAAACAATTATTATCCTTTTCAATTTTAATATCAGTTCGGTAAATAGATATTTGAGTAAGTAAACGGTTCCAATTGCTTTTTTTTTACACAAAATATGAAAATAGAATAACAACAACAAAAATTGAATAATTATTCAAAAATAAGTCTGTTTTTGTTTTGTTTGTGGCTCTTAAAAAAGTAATATTAGACTCGACATAATATTTGTTAGAGAATAAATAATGATTAATTACGAACTAATTAAGAAAAAATTTGAATACAAGCTAGAACACCAAAGCCACACTGATAACAATTTGTGGGAAACTTTCTGCTTATATTTTTGTTCATTATAAGCCGAATTTTCATTTAAGATCTTCGAAGCGGACCAAAAATTGAATATATAGCTGTTTTCAACAGTGATATTTGAACCGCTAGACCGATTTGTCAGTTTCTGTTGTTGTTTTGGAAAACAATAAGTCAATTGAATTTTTTTTAAACTTTCTGGGGTATTTAGTTTTTAAGTTTCCAGAAAATATTAATAACAGTTTCTTGTACTATTGTTGTATTTTCAACCTCATTTCCAGAATAAGAAACTAAAAATAAGTATGACAATTTCTATCGATAATCAAAATCCTTTTATATTAAAACTTTTAAAAGCTAGGGTTTGTTCTTTAAAACAAAATCTCTCGATAATGTTAAAAAAGAATTACCCAATTTAAAAGGCTCCCATCTATAACAAGAAGCAAAAAGGTTCAATTGTACAAACTTTGATTAGATCTTATGTAATTCTATATTACTGCATTATCGTATTGTTGTTGTTGTTGTTGTTATATTCATAAACAAACGCAACACCAACGTTATAACAGCACAACCAACAGGATAAAGGATAATGCCTAGCCAACCAACCCAGTCTATTTGTAGACGGTATACGGTTAGGAGAATTATTTCAACTTTATTACATGGTTGTTCAATGTTCACGAAGTCACAAATTGCTTCACAAGGTAAACTATTACCAGCAGTTAAGATTACTACCTCACGAACTACTAGTACACAAAATCGTTTGGGATGTAGGCGACCAAGACGACCCACTGACGCTTTTGATTACACCGAACGAAAAATTGACTTTAAATTAAACATTTCATCGATGCATTGGATGCGTTGCCAAAATGTGTGTAGCTCTTAATTCCGAAAATATTTGTCTAATGATAACTTGGCATTGGTTCCTTTAAGAACTGGCACCTGCGTTTTCAAAATTTTCGAATAATACTCAAGACGTTTTATCCAATTTTGTAGTATTTCTTATTTTTTTCTCAAACTTTCAGTCATACTCATAGTAGATGAAACGGTGCCCCAACATACACTTTTTGATTATAATCACTCTAAATACGGAAGTTTTGTTTATTGGCGTATCCAATCGACCAAAAGTGAGTTGCATCGCTAAACAAAATTCGCGCGATACGTATTTCGAACATCAGATTCATGGTTTTCAAAATAAATTCCAAATTAAAAATAAATAACTTAACAGCTGACAAAAGTGCATCCAGTTAAATAAATGATGCGAACTTAAAGTTCTACACCTCTAAATAAAACACCCGTTATATGTAAAACTGTTTTTTTTTTCTTCATATTGATAAGCTTGCCGATTGCTTGCTTCTAACATTTTTCGATATTGGAATTCAAAAACTTATCCCAGTTACTGATATATTTTTTGTGAGATTGGATATGTAGGCAGAATGATATTCCTGATTCTTTTTCACTGATAATTTTCCCCGAATAAAATCTGAGGTAAACCAATTTTCACATTAAAAAGTCTGGCGAACCTTTTTTATTGTTTAATTTCACCACCTCATCTTAGTATCTGATATTTTCCTCGTGAACTTTGTACCTTTGGAAGCTAACATTTTCATTTCTTCAACTTTTCTGCTAATTCTGCGAGGATTGGAGAAAATCGAAATTGTACAGCTTTTTCACTTCTGTTTCTGACGTAGTGAAATCTGAAAAGATCTCACCAATAAATGCTAATTGCTGAGATATTCTACAAAAATTAGTTTTGGAAATATAAATACAACATTTTCTTACCAGAACAAGCCTGCCGGTTAAACTAGAATTCTATAACCTTTCTTCTCTATTGAATCTCAAAAACTAGACCAAGTTGCTAATATTTTTCTTTCAAATTGGCCCTGAATAGTGTGACATTTTGAAAAACGTTGCCATTTCTTTTTTGCTTCGAGTGAAATCAATTTAATATAAACTGAAGCCTTTTTTCCACAATAAGCATACATACATACTTATGGAGCTAAAATTATTATATTTTTCCGCTTATGAATCTCAAAACTTTTCTCCTTTTACTGATATTTTGACGTATAATATTGGCCCTAAAAAGATTAGCATTTTTACAACTTTTTCACTGCTGTTTCTGAAAGAGTAAGATCTGAGGTGAATCATTCTCCACTTATAAGAAATAGACTTTAGACTCAGATGCTAAGGTAACTCTGCCGTACTGAGCTGAACAAGTTGCGTGTTAAGGAAAAGAATAATTTGTAGCTTTTAAGTAGTGTCAAAACAATCAATAGGTTGAGCTACTCCACCGAGCTAATAAATATGACGAGTGATTTATTTAAATTTTGCTTCGGCATTTATACAATTCAATTTTTGACATTTCATTTTAGTATAACATTCTTTTTATTTTCGTTTGACATTTAATTTGACATTTCATTTCTTTGGAACTGCCAGGTTAAATTAATACACATTTATAAAGGGTTTTACAATTGGCGTGGATAGATTATTGCGCCCCGTGGCAGACATTTTGTTTTGGTGACATCTGTCAAATCTTTTGTTTATTATTCAGTTACTTAATACTTATGCCAAATCATCATGGCAAGTTACACGATTGAATAGCACGTTCAAATGATAAAACTTTATTATCAAAGTGAGTGTTCGTTAGCGCAAACGTTGCGCTAAACGTTTGGTTGCCAAATTTGAGACGACCGCTTCAGTAAACAATCAGCCAAGACCCGTACATTCAAGGTACGCAAGATCGGCTGAGGCAGTCTATTCCTCATTGTGCACAAGAACTCGGCCTTTCGCAGACTTCAACTTGGCGTATTTTGCATCGGTACAAGATCCAACTGACCCAGGAGCTCAAAGTTCATGACCATAGATAACGCCGCGCCGTTTGTTCGCTGACTGGGCTTCGAATCGTTTGGAAGAGGACCCCAATTTTGACCGAAAAAATCATATTTAGTGACGATGACGAAGCGCATTTTTCGATTAATGGCAATCTTAACAAGCACAATTGCCATATATGGGATGACACCAACCCACGCGTGGTTCACCAGGTGATAATGCATCCTCAAAAAGTTACCGTTTGGTGTGGATTTTGGGCCGGCGTTATAATTGGTCCGTACTTTTTTGAAAACGATATTAGTGAGGCGGTCACCGTCAAAGCCAGCGCTACATAACGATGATCACTAATTTTATAGGGCCCAAATTGAACCTTATGGACCTAGACTACATTTGGTTCCAGCAGAATGGCACTGCGTGCCACACAGCAAGCGCCTCGATTGACCTTAACAACATCTACCCGCCCTTATTGAAAAACTCTCTATTAAGAGTTTTCAGAAGGGCATTTTCACATTCAATTCTGTTGAGGTGATGTATGGATCGCTAAAGTGGCGTATGGATCATTGCATGCTATTGTAAATTACCAACAAACGTCATTTGTTGATATTTTTCTCTTGTATCTGCCTTGTAAACGATGATATTTCTCAAACTTTTTCACTTCTGATACTTTCTCATTTTAAGTAAAATAAAGGTCTTATCATACTTTTCTTGAATTTCAAAGATTGTAAATCGTTTTTCTGGATTGGTCCAGAAAAGGAATTCTGAAATACTGGGAAAATAGTGTATCAACAGAAATGGTTTGTGTATTTAAACGGACTAATCGAATGCACAAACCTCTTCTTTCCCGGTATTCAAAATTTTTTGGGATGAGTTCTTTCTTACTTTATGCGAGTTATTAGGATGAGCTTAGCATGCCTATCTCTCAGGGAAGTCTTACAACAGAAGCTCAAATGCATTCCAAGAAAAAAAGAAACACCCAGTTCGATGATTAAGGATAATTTTTTAGGAAGGTGGAATCTATAAGGAATGTAGGCACCATTAAGTTAAGGGTGGCAAAACTATAGAGAGCTTCGACATATAATACAAAATGTCGGAATTTAGATGTCGTAAATTCGAATATTGCCTTTAATTTTTTCTATCACATCAAATTTTTAAAATATGCCCCTTTAAATATGCTAAAAACAATAAAAAATGGTTTTTTTAAGGCTACGTTAAAACTCAAAATATCTCTTAACAGTAAAGTGTATGATGATTATGCAAAGTACAAATCTTCCTCTTCTGGATATAATTTAAATGACTTTAGCATCTTACTTAGTTTCTGGAAATTCTTAATAGTTATGATTCTTTATTTGAAAAACTTGAATTTAAAATATTTGCCAAGTTTTAAAAATACATGTTTTCTACATTATTTCTATATTTTTTACTATATCTCAAAAACTTGATATAATAGAATTGTTAAGAGAACAGATTCTTTACAGGAAATAAAACAGTTTCGGCTTTTTCTTTTAAAAACCGTCTTAGCATAAATGTTTTAGCGTTTCTTTCAGATTTTCATTAGACAAGTGAAATCTAACACCTTATGAAGATTTTTCGAATATTATACGAAATAATATAAATATTTCAACTGACGATTGAAGAAAGGGTTTATACATTTGAAAAACTATCACGGATCTTATTGAAAATCATGAATTAAGATAGCCTCAAAACCCCTTATACATTTATGTATGTGTTTTTTTACATTTTAAAAAGTAATATCCTAAAAACCTGACATTTTACATTAATTTTGAAGTCGGATTTGAACTAAATCCACCGAAGCGCAATGGAAAAAAACTTTGTTTACGAGAATTCTCACACGGTTACGCTAGTATTCTAATGGTTATTTTATTTTGGTTTTTAATTTTATTTCAGTGTATTTTCGACCATCGCGATAAAGTAGAACCTCTTTTTTTACTGTGGTTTGTCTGTCTTTTCCTCTCACAAAGGACGATTACTCATGTCCTGTGTGAAAGGGAAAAGAAAACAAACGAATCTCAATTCGTTCCTCCTACTATAAGTACATAATTATACACTGCCATCAGTTCCATCTAGTGAACAAAAATAAAATGAACCCGACCAAAACAACAATGTATCTAGTATCTTCAAAAAATAAAGAAAACAAGCAAAAGTGCAAAAAAAAGGAAGCAATTTCCTGTAAAATGTGTATGTGTTTGTATTTTCTATGTATACACATTATACACATACATAACATTGCTGAGAATGTCCTTATCGCGTGACTTAAAGTGAGCTCACGTTCACTTTAGTTGTTTTCTATCCTTTCTCCTAAAATACCCAATATTTGAGTTTTCTAGCATCGCATCATATCAACATTGGTGTCGGTAAAGAAAATGTCAAAGGTCAGAAAATATACATTTTTCTCTGTAAATTATTGAAAATTGGCTAAAAGGCTAACGCTTGGCAAAATGTCTCTTAAAGTCCTTTGTTTTTTTTTGGAAAGTAGATGTACCCATCACGCATGACAACACTTACTTTCTTTTTCTTTCAACGATAAGAACTATGCGAATGTTGTGCACTACACACTGTTAGGTACGTTAACAGCACGAGTACACTTTACTTTCCTCCGACTTTTGCGAAAACAACTGAATGAATAAAATGAAGATCCTTTCTGTCGATATCGGTCTAAGAAATAATTGAGATGAATTTGTTTTTATCTTCAATTTGCTCTTTCCTTCTCAGGTAGATTCTATATTGTAGACTGAAGATTGTAGAAAGGACTTGAGGTAATTAGGAAATGTCTAAGGAAGTTGCGTTGCAATTGGAATTTGTTATTGAATTCCTTGAAACACGCAAACACTATTGAATGAGATTAATTTTTATTATGGTCATGTTGAATAAATGTTTGCAGTTGAAGTCTTCTGTCCACGAACTCTGAATACATCCGCAAATACTCAAGTAGATCATGGTCTATAAATTGTACATAGGACGTATTTGAGCGTTCTGAAAACATACGTGTCCATTATATCGTAGATTATTTGTTAACTGTTGATTGCGAAACTAAGCCAAAGAATAAATGTCAAAAGTCCACGTGCGTTTGACATTTTTTTTATCAGAAATGACTCAGTCGTTCTAAAAAGACGCACTTCAATGAATAGCCATTTTAACTTATTGTAACTATAGCAACAAGTGTGAACTTTTACTCCAAAACTTATTTTAATAATTTCTAAGACCTTTCAGTTATTTAGTTATGCCTTCTGAATCTTTTGAAGTGTTGTTCCAAAACCACTGTAAACAATTTAAAGTTGTTGGTTCCTAATTAAAGAGGTGTACAAAATATCCTTGCAGTAGTGCCTATAAAACTTGGTTTGATTTAAAATTTTAGGATTTAGGAGTCACTCGATAAACATATTGTACCAAAGCAAAGCAGCGACTTAGAAACTGTCAAATTAGAAATTTTCCAGTTCAAACCATTTCATATTTTGTATAAATTAATCAAACACAGGTTCAAGTTAGAGTTTTAACATTTTATTAACTCAGGTACTTTTTATTGGAAAGACTAACATCAATTATTTACCCCCCATGCCCAACATACCCAAAACTTGGCCCAAAATTGGTTCTGGCTGAGGTTCAGGTTGGGGTTCTGGGTTGGCTTCAATCATTGAGATGAGTCCGAAGACAGCAACTAAAATGGCGACGACTTGCTTGTACATTGTGGATAGTTGTTTTTTGATTGATCTAAACTTTATGAAAGAAGAGAAGAAACTGATGGCTTCTGCCCCAAAACTCCTGCCTTTTATAGTGACGAAAAAATAGTAGTTTTTGTTTTGGGTTGGGTTTGTGTATTGGGCGGCATAAGTTTAATAAAAACAATCTAGCAGATTTTGAGATTGTTCAGCTTTGTTTATTTTGAAATGTATACAAAATGTCAGGTTTTGTTTGTGCCGATGCCGATGCCGTAAGTTCAATATTATCGATTTACTTAGGTGTGCAAAACTATCTAGCTTCAAATAATGAATAAGAGTATTTGAACTGTATGTTTATGATATGAGACTGGTTTTGGAGGATTGAACCGGCTCGAAATGTTGAATTTTTGTTTTGATCTTTTGCCAATTGGATATGGAAGGGCAAGCACTTGGAATGACGTAATGCCTTGTACAAAGCATGGCGTGTGCCCTTAACTTAATTCATATGCCTTACATTCTATGGTGTTGTATGGAGTTTCAAAGTAAGATTGATATCAGCGAAATAGAAGCGATCACATCTATGGACAGGTTTAGACAACATAAGGGATTATCTTTAACCTTCAAAAAATACCAACAAAATTATTATTTAGAAGAAAAACACTCCTTACATAGGTTACAAGTTGTCCTTATTCTTTTTACAAAAGCACGATGACCGCTTTAACACTAAACTTTAAATAAAATTATGCAGTGAATAATTGAATCACATAGTTATGAAGTTCAGCTTTCAGTTGAATGAAAGAACATAATCAGCTGGCGTTTTGACATAAGTAAATTTGATTTACTTTCCAATGAATTTGGGTTAATTGGAAGGCAATTTTTCGGCAGCTGGCCAATCAGATGCTTATGTCATGTCGCTTGAACCTGACCTATGTTAATGGGTTTGGTTGTCCCAAATTTTACTTAAGAAACGATTTGAGACTAAAAAAAAAAGCATTAAACAGTGTCGCTTTGGTCCTTGAAGGTGCCTACATAAAGACCAGTCCAGTTAACCTTAAAAGTGTTTTGGGTTTCAAATACCTGTCATTGTCACTTTGTATTGTTTTTGAATCGTTTAGTAAGGAAACTGTAATATTATTTTGAAACCAAATGAAGCTTGGGGAAAAAGAAGTTGATTCCAAATGACGTTTTTTGTTGACTCAATACAACCTAACAAGTCACAGAAATTAATGTAGAATCTTCAGAACCACTCAATACGTTTCCCAAATGCTCAAAATGTACAATTAAAAAGCCCACTGATGAGTTTAATAATGGAAACTATAACTGACAGCTAAGGAAAAGTGTTAATAGATGGTGTCCATTTTGTAACTGTCTACGAAATTTTGAAAAATATTTGCTCTATGCTCTCTCGTCATCTCATACGCGTAGGTTAGGTTCATGTACCTTATGTGTTTTTTAAATTCTTAGGAACTAAAAGACTTGGTGCATTTTTGTTGAGCTCTTTCGAGCGCACATTAAATATGCAGAAGAGAAAGAGACTGAAGAAGCAGTCATTTACGGGCACAGTTGTTTGTACCCTTTAATGTCAAATGGATAACGAAATCAAACTGCCTTGATATGCCCAGTAAGGACTGGCACAGGCCAGTCACATAGCCTTTATTTTTCCGTAATGAATTGCACAACACATCACTCGTAACCCCCTGCTCGTTGGCCGTTCCTCTATTCTTCCTGTTTTGTGACAAAGGACTAAGCTTTGCAAACTTCGATGACGGATGACATTGAACGAATGCATTGTCCCGTGTCAGATCGGATATCGATAAACAAAATGGTTTTCGATAGATGACGATAGTTTAAAAATATCACCCACAAAACATAAAATACCAAAAAAAAAAGAAACTTAACAAAAATCAACGACAAACTACCCTCTACCCTCTGTATACATCGTTCGGAACCTTTCAAAATTTGGAGTTGGTGTTGTTGTAGTTTAAAATTCCAATCGTGCAAGGATTTATGACCGGAAAGTTATTGGATATTTTTCAAGATTAATTTCCTTTTTTTGTTGTCAGCAAGTTTATATTGCTGAATGCTGAGTCTTTTTGTTTCTTCCGAAATAGTTTATATAGGTATATAGGGGTAGCTGGGTAGGGTATGGGTATTGGAAAGTTGGAGTGAGGGTGGTATTTTTGTTAGTGTTGTTGAAGTGGTAATCATATTGATTGATGGTTGAATGAACTTGCATTATTTGTTTTCGATTTTCGAGGCAAATTTCACGCATGCACTAGTTTAAAGTGATGCCGGCACCACTCGAAAATGACCCTCGTACTGTGTTCGAACTCCAGGTACCCTAGGATAACCCGTGGTTATGAATAGTTGAACAGTTGTTTGTGTTTTTTTTGTTTTCCTCTTTTCCGCATACGAAAAAGTTGTTTTGCATAAAATTGAGCTCATTAATGCACGATTGAAAAATATTTCACCTGCATAAAGTTTAAAAATCTATGATGTAAGGTATTTTTAAAATTTACTTTTGCATAAAGGAAATTGTTGCTTCGTTAAACTGTTCCCTATTGTCTGATAGGTTTGATGCAAAATATTGATGTGATTCTCTGCTGAAGTTTTAACTTAATGTTCTTTTTGGGGAGTATTCCAGAAGCAATCTGGTGATTTTTCAAATACAGTAAGTACTCTATTGAGCAGAAGCTATTGGATCAAAACAAAATGACTTATGTATTATTTGTGATAATATAATGACAGGTATTGGAAATCCTTAAGACTTTTAAAATGAACTTAGCTGGGCTTGATATTAACATTTTTCAAATACCAAAATTACAATATACATAATTGTTTCTTATCTGTAAAACAGTTTCTACAGCTAAATTTTAGAGGGGTCGTTAGCAAAGGTGGGACTATTCTTAAATGTAGAGAATTTAAACTCGATGGTACCAAATATAATTTCAAGATTGATTCCCTTTAATATCCATACAATACGAAAAAATGGAAATCATATGAATTAAGTTAAGGGCACACGCCATGCTTTGTACAAGGCATTACGTCATTCCAAGTGCTTGTCCTGCAATATCCAATTGGCAAAAGAACAAAACACAAATTCAACATTTCGAGCCGGGTCTATCCTCCAAAACCAGTCTCATATCATAAACATACAGTTCAAATACTCTTATTATTATTATTATGAAGCTAAATAGTTTTGCACACCTAAGTAAATCGATAATATTGATCTTACGGCATCGGCACAAACAAAACCTGACATTTTGTATACATTTCAAAATAAACAAAGCTGAACAATCTCAAAATCTGCTAGATTGTTTTTATTAAACTTATGCCGCCCAATACACAAACCCAACCCAAAACAAAAACTACTATTTTTTCGTCACTATAAAAGGCAGGAGTTTTGGGGCAGAAGCCATCAGTTTCTTCTCTTCTTTCATAAAGTTTAGATCAATCAAAAAACAACCATCCACAATGTACAAGCAAGTCGTCGCCATTTTAGTTGCTGTCTTCGGACTCATCTCAATGATTGAAGCCAACCCAGAACCCCAACCTGAACCTCAGCCAGAACCAATTTTGGGCCAAGTTTTGGGTATGTTGGGCATGGGGGGTAAATAATTGATGTTAGTCTTTCCAATAAAAAGTACCTGAGTTAATAAAATGTTAAAACTCTAACTTGAACTTGTGTTTGATTAATTTATACAAAATATGAAATGGTTCAAACTATACAATTTAGTAATTTCTAGATACAAATGTTATACAGAAATCATGATGACAGTGGCTGAATATCGTGCTAATGTTATGTTTGGTGCGGAATGTCTTTGAATATTCAAGTGATACCTAACTAACTTCTTATTCTTATAGGCATTGTATTCCAAGCATTTTAACTTGTGCGATCAGTCTACTCGTACGTTCTCAAGTACATAATATTAATATTAAAGATAGTTTTCATGGAGACATGTTGTCTATGAAAAATGTCATATTGGTTACAAATTTTAATCATACAGAGTTTAAAATTCTCTACCCATTTAAAATTGTGGTGTTTTCAGCTCGGTACAAAAACCATAATGCTTACAACAAAAGTAAATTTGAAGGATTGAGGAGTGATTTTTGGAATCGGTATTTTGTGAACACGAAAGCATTTTTCATCCTTAAAAATTAATGCCTCAATTAAACCTCAAAAGTTTGGACGATTCATTAGGCTTATCGTTAAACTAATTAGGGGTGATTTTAGACAAATGACAGTCAAAATGGATTTGATCTGAGTCAGGTGATAGTCAAATTGACAGCTAAAAAGTTGTCGGTAGGAACATTATCATAAGACAGCAATTTTAATTTTGATAATTCTGATCGGCAATTGTTTAATCGAATTGAATTAAGTTGAAACATCTTACACAGACAGAAAGTTTTGTGATAGTCAATTTGACTTTCTAAAATTTCACAATCACTTATCATCTTAGTCAATTCCAGCCCAGCGAAGTATTGAAAATGTTTGTAAACAAACAAATAAATTTACAACGTTTGAATACTAAAAAAAATTCTAGTAGTAAGAGTAATTATTGTCATGAAAAGTGTTTTCTCAAATAAGCAGTTCGGATTCGGCATAAAACTATAGGTCCCCTCCATCCCTGAAAACATAACTCGCACAAAGGAATGTGGGAGAGTTGTAAGTCACTAGGCCCTAGTTATCAACGGACTGTTGCGCCACCTAATTTATTTATTTTTACTTTAGTCTTGTCGCTTGAATTGTAAAACTAAAAGTGAAGCTCGATTTTATGGACATAACTTTTTTCCAATTTCAATTTCTTATCTATTTACATCCACATCCAAAAAACATGGTCCTAGCGGTTGCTGAGGGCAAAATTGAATTATCGATTTAGATACAGAGAATTCGGGTAGTTGTTTATTTTCGATTAATTTATGGATTTTCTATTTCATTTGCTTGCATATGACATCCACTTAAATCTCATATTTTAATCGAATTTTTCTTCGTACCGTCATCTTACACTGAGAAAAAAGCTTTTTAAAAAATGTTGAGGATATGAAGAGATCGTAAAAACCTTGTAATAATTACATGCAAACTTAGAATATGAACATGAAAATGAGTTTAGATTTTTGCAATCAATACATACATAGATTAATGTAACCAGTACATACATTATTTTTGATATCGATTTATTGAGTTAGTAGATTTATGAAAGGAGAACATTATAGATTTATGTAATGAAAACATAGCTTTATGAAATGGTTAAATGAATGTTTGCATACAAACTTTACGCACTACATTGTCCTGTACAAGTTTTACATAAGTTAAGTAGAATAAATGTTATATGCATAAACAATTTTTTAATATCTAAGATAAATATGTAGTCATCACAGTATAATGTTAATTCAACAGTTCCAAAGAAGTTATCTTAATTTTATTCATCGCATAATAATATTAGAATGACGAAAATGACCGACACAGTTTTTTGTATACAAATAAAATTGTATACTCAAACTTTACTGATTACAAAAGCTTGTACTCATTACAGATAATGTTTGAAATTTATCTACATAAGTGAAACGACTTTTATTCATATGAAATTTGTTGGCTACATTTGAATGCCTGTTGTTAGTGAGGATTTAAAAACTACAACAAGTATGTGTGCAGAAATCTATGTATGTGATGAGTTCAAACATTTTTGTGATGTACAAATACATTTTTCTTTCAGTGTATTATAAATGTATTCGAATATGTATGCATTATGTAGTTCCAGTTTATTACAACAAAACTCTACGCATATAATTATTATTTATCTATGCGTTCAATTAATTAAAACGAAAATAAGTTTAAGGAATAGAATTGTTTCCTTATGAATGTTAATTGGATATTTTCATCTTATAGTCTGATGGTTATGGATGATTATTTTGTGATAAATCAATATATGTATTTGCTATTTCGATTCGGATCGATACTTATGACATTTACAATTGAAAGGATATGGAGTATGAGAAAAATCAGATACCTTCACTTGATATATTTTTTTAAGTATGATTTATTACACAATTTTTATATGCAAATTAAAATTAATCAAAAACTTTGAGATATTTGGTTAATTTTAAAGCTTTTCTAAAGTTTCTATATTCTAAACTTGGCAATAGCGAATTATTGCAAAAGATTTTAGAGCATTATAATATAAATATTTTGCAGATAGAACTTTCAAAATTTTCAGTGGTTGGTTTAAAAAAATTACTTTTTATCATACTTTACAAAAGAACTTTTCTCTAGAGGCTTTTTAAGTTCACTTAAAACAAAACTGAAGTTAGTCGGTAACGATCAGAAGTAACATGGTATCTTCACCGATTGGGTCTGATAGCTAGCTTTTTAGCCAAATATTAAAGCAAAGATTTCCCAAAAACAAAGTGAGCAAAAAATGCCAAATGAACCAAAACGTGATAAGAAAATGAAAAGCGATAAAATTGCAATTTTAATTCAATTTATTCTTTATTAACTTCCCATAGGAAGTTATTGTGATGGTTCCGATTTGTCAAATTGAAAATTTTGACATTTCTCGACGTTTCAAGGTCCCTAGAGTCGAAATAAAACATTTTTAGAAAGATGTCTGTATGTGCGTGTGTACGTACGTCTGTACATTCGCGACGTTTTTTTCGTCGTCCATAGCTCAAGAACCAGAAGAGATATCGACTTCAAATAAATTTTGTTATACAGATAATAAGGCAGAAAAATGCAGAAAGGGCTCTCAAGAAATAGCAGTTTAAAAAAAAAAGGTGAACATTTTGGTTAACCCTAAATATATCATGAACCAATGACACTAGAGACTTGAATTAAAGTTTATATTATATATTATAACGTGATACAAAACAAGTACATTTTTGGAAAAAAATCCAATTAACGGTTTTTTTTTTTATAAATCAAAAAAACTGAAAAAAAAATGTGTCACCTCGAAATTTTTACCACCAAAATATGATTTCATCTCCAAAACAATTTTGTGCAACGAAGAAAATTGTTTTTGACATCTGACAAAATTTTGAGAAAAATCTAATTGACATTTTTTTTTATAAAAAATAAAAATCTAAAAAAAAATTTATAAAAGTTGGTAAAAATTGTTTTCGACGTAAATATCTTTTCAAAAATTTGAGACATTGGCTTCAAACTAATTTTATCTTTTAAGAAATATTATTTTAAACATTCTATAAAATTTTGAGAAAAATCGAATTGACAGTTTTTTTTACAAAAAATTAAAACCTAAAAAAAAAACTATACTAAAACTTGTAAAAATTTACTTTCGACTCAAATAGCTTTTCAAAAATTACAAATATTGGCTTCAAACTTATTTTATTTCACAGAAAATATTGTTTACGATATTCAGTAATTTTTTAATAAAAATCCAACAGTCCGTTTTTTCATAAAAAAAAATAAAATCTACAAAAAATAATACGCAAATTTGGTAAAAATTAATACATTTAGACAAACTTCTAAGCAAGACAAATCGACAGACGGGATGGGAAGTTATCAGTGTGGGTCGCATCCCAGCCTCTTTTTTAAGTTAATGCGGAGATGATGTGTCGATAACAAATGATAATGGACTGTATCCTACGCCCACACAGTATAGGCTTTTATACTTTATTTCGATTTCCATCTATGCGCTGCATAACACTTGTTGTTGGTTGTTGCTACTGCTTCAGCTTAGATAACTAAACTGCCCCAGCAGAATGGAGTCGCTGCAGCGGCCACTTGTCGCGCTGTCAAAACATACGAAAATAGTACACAGCGCCACAATGGGAAGCTGTTGCTGCAGCGATCGCTGTCGCCATTGTTGAATAATTTTCTTCTTTCCGCTATTAGTCGCGCTACATTTTGACATATCTGTGGGTCTGTTCACAGCACTATATGAAAAATTGTTTCAAAGAAACCTTTCGTAGGTCTTTCTTAGTACAAAGGACATACCCACCACCTTCGTTTTCTCTTCTTTAAAAGCTTCATTCCGTAGTAGCACATTTGCATTATCATTGCAATACATGCAATTTCATCGCGTTGGTCCATTTTTTAATTTAAAAATTGAAAATTAAGTTGCCTAAAAATATGAATAGTCTTACAAAACTAAACACAAATGTATAAATGTCAAAAAAAAATGACAGCTGACGTTCTTCCTGCGCTACACCATTGTGGGCGACCTTTGCTATATAGTGAACGATTTTAGTGACAGCTTGTGCTACAGCGATTTTTACCGCGACAAGCGAATTCCCATTGTGTTCAAGGGGTTAAACTAAGTCATCGTTGTCGGTCGCAACTACCGCTATTTGGGAGCGACGCGACGATCGATGATGAAAAACTTGGTATATGTGTAAAGGGCAGCCGATGCTCTGTGCTTATGTTCCATATCTGTAGTCAATGGTTCAGGTGTTACGAGTAATACAAGATTTGTATTTTTCGGTCGCAACAACAGTTACTTGGGAGCGACCGATGTTGATGATGACGTTGATGATGATGTTGACTTATAATGTTTGTATTTTTTGGTCGCAGGTACCGCTAGTTGGGAACGACCGATGTCGATGGTGCAAAGACAGTGCAAGTGCATTGGATGGCCTTGGCATGATGATTAGATGATGACTTCTGTGCTAGGGCAAATGCGATTGACAACAACAGCTATTCTGCACGGTTGCTGATGAAGGCTGATAATTTGAAAAGGGTAAATTAGTTGGGTATGGCCTACATTTGTTTTTGGCATTGACATTGAAGTTGCAGTTTGGTGCTAGAAGGAAACTAAAAACATTATAGGGTGATGTTTTGGGTGTTTGGCAACAACCAAAGTTAATTTATTGCGAGCAGCAACAGGGTCATTAAAATTGGTCCAAATTTTTATCGAAAAATTATTTTAAGTTAATAAGCTAAATTTTTACATTTCAAGCTCGGAAAATACAAGAACAATTGTTGAAAAACCTCTGCATTTTTAACATGTCACTTGTTGGTGCAATTTTAGGGCTGACAGTTTTCTGATTAGGTATACCTTATTTATTTGAAAATGAGGCTGGTGAAACTTGGAATTGGAAAACATTGTTGTTACGACTTACGACCACAAGACATTCTAAAAAAAGGAGACCCTTTGAACTGCACAAACTATAGAGGTATCAGTTTACTTAATATCGCCTACAAAATCTTCTCTGCCGTAATATGTGAATGTTTAAAGCCAATCGTCAACAACCTGATAGATCCTTATCAGTGTGGTTTTGGACCAGGAAATTCCACAGTCGATCAAATATTCACATTACGGCAGATCCTGGTTATAACCCAAGAACATCAAATCGACACCCACCATCTTTTCATCGATTTCAAGGCCGCATATGACAGCATCCACAGGGACAGCATCCCTGCCAAACTCGTCCGTTTGTGCAGGATGACCATGGAGAATTAACGCTGCTCCATAAAGGTTGGAAACAACTTAGCAGAACATTTCGATGTCAAAAAAGGCTTAGGTGATGCGCTGTCATGCGATTTCTTAATATCGTAATTGAAGGAATAGTGTAGAGCTCCCACTTCAACACTAGAGGCACTATCTTTCAAAAGTCTGTCCAATTACTAGCATATGCTGATGACATTGACATAATCGGAAGAACTCGGCTTGATGTCAATGGTGCTTCTGTGGGTATTGACGCAAAAGTGGCAAAAATGGGTTTAACGGTTAAAGAGGGCAAAACAAAGTACATGCTGTTATCAAGAAAAGGACTTACAACACCGATGTCTCTGTCAAAACGTCACCATGGACAGACATAACTTTGAGGTAGTTAAGGACTTCGTCTTCAAAGGCTCCGCTATATTAACGCAGAAAATAACACCAGCGCTGAGATCAAACGAAGAATAACTCTTGCTAACCGCTGTTTCTTTGGGCTAAGAAAGCAATTGAGTGGCAAAGCCCTCTCTCGAGCGACGAAAGTGTCGCTATATAAGACCCTCATCATCCCCGTCCTGTTTCACGGTGCAAAAGCATAAGATCTATACCAATGCTCCACAATCGATGCAATTCGTGAAGTTATCGAGGTCAAGTGCAAATGTTCGAATTGGTCATGGAAAATATCAATCAATTTACACAGTGAAGCATGGCGGTTTTGACATCTGTTAAAATCTTTCAAAAAAGTAATACAAGAAATTGATATTAATATTTTCTGCTATGGTGTTTTAGCTTGTATTCAAATTTGTTCTTAATTAGTTCGTAATTAATCACTAATTTACGTCAAATGCTTAATGTGGAATAACAAAAATCAAATATAGAGTTTAGCTAATTGTTTATTCTCTAACAAAAATTATGTTGAGTCTAATATTACTTTTTTAAGAGCAACAAACCAAAACACAATCAGACTTATTTTTGAATAATTATTCAATTTTTGTTGTTGTTATATTATTTTCATATTTTGTGTCAAAAAAAAAAGCAATTGGAACCGTTTACTTACTCAAATATCTATTTGCCGAACTGATATTTAAATTGAAAAGAATAATAATTGTTTATGAATTTTTATTTTCTTGTGTCTATGGTGTTATGAGAGAAAAAAAAGCAGATGCACAAAATAAATCCCAGATTTTTACGATTTTAACTCACAAGTAAGACTTTTGAATCTTTTGAAACGTTGTTTTCAGAAACCACTGTAAACAATTTAAAGTTGTTGGTTCCTAATTAAAGAGGGGTACAAAATATCTTTGGAGTAGTGCCTATAAAACTTGGTTTGAATTCAAATTTTAGGATTTAGGTGTCACTCGATAAACATAGGGTAACATTTTGGACCAAAGCAAAGCAGCGACTTAAAAATTAAAATAAATTAGGTGACGCAACAGTCTGTTGAGTGCTAAAGCCTAGTGACCATTCCTGTGTGCGAGTAATGTTGTCAGAGATGGAAGGGACCTACAGTTTATATTCCGAATCCGAACGGCTAGTTTGGGAAAGCACTTTTCATGACAAGAACTACTCTTGGAGGATTTGTCAATTCCTCGCAAGAGGCAGTACCCGTGAAAAAAGTTAGGTTGCACAGGCAGGGATTGAACCGAAGACCCCGTGCATGACAGTCCAACGCACTAACCATCACGCTAAGGGTACTACAAGCAGCGACTTAGAAACTGTCAAATTAGAAATTTTCCAGTTCAAACCATTTTATATTTTGTATAAATTAATCAAACACAAGTTCAAGTTAGAGTTTTAACATTTTATTAACTCAGGTACTTTTTATTGGAAAGACTAACATCAATTATTTACCCCCCATGCCCAACATACCCAAAACTTGGCCCAAAATTGGTTCTGGCTGAGGTTCAGGTTGGGGTTCTGGGTTGGCTTCAATCATTGAGATGAGTCCGAAGACAGCAACTAAAATGGCGACGACTTGCTTGTACATTGTGGATGGTTGTTTTTTGATTGATCTAAACTTTATGAAAGAAGAGAAGAAACTGATGGCTTCTGCCCCAAAACTCCTGCCTTTTATAGTGACGAAAAAATAGTAGTTTGTTTTGGGTTGGGTTTGTGTATTGGGCGGCATAAGTTTAATAAAAACAATCTAGCAGATTTTGAGATTGTTCAGCTTTGTTTATTTTGAAATGTATACAAAATGTCAGGTTTTGTTTGTGCCGATGCCGATGCCGTAAGTTCAATATTATCGATTTACTTAGGTGTGCAAAACTATTTAGCTTCAAATAATGAATAAGAGTATTTGAACTGTATGTTTATGATATGAGACTGGTTTTGGAGGATAGACCCGGCTCGAAATGTTGACTTTGTGCTTTGTTCTTTTGCCAATGGGATATGGCAGGAAAAGCACTTGGAATGACGTAATGCCTTGTAAAAAGCATGGCGTGTGCCCTTAACTTAATTCATATGCTTTACATTCTATGGTGTTGTATGGAGTTTCAAAGTAATCGATTGATACCAGCGAAATAGAAGCGATCACATCTATGGACACTGGACAGGTTTAGACAACATAAGGGACTATCTTTAACCTTAAAAAAATACCAACAACATTATTATTTAGAAGAAAAAAACTCCTAACATATGTTACAAGTTGTCCTTATTCTTTTTACAATAGCACGATGACCGCTTTAACACTAAACTTTAAATAAAATTATGCAGTGAATAATTGAATCACATATAGTTATGAATTTCAGCTTTCAGTTGAATGAAAGAACATAATCAGCTGGCGTTTTGACATAAGTAAACTTTATTTACATTCCAATATAGTTGGGTTAATTGGAAGGTAATTTTTTGGCAGATGACCAATTAGATGCTAAAAACTGGGCTTACGTTGGAGTTCCTTATATACTCGAAATATCGCTTTAACCTGCCATATGTTAGTTGGTTGTTCCAAAATGTAGTTTATAAATTATTTGAGACTTAAAGAAGAGCATTTAACAGTGTCGCTTTGGTCCTTGAAGGTACCTACATAAGGACCAGTCCAGTTAATCTTAATCGTGTTATGGGTTTTAAATACCTATCATTGTAATTTTGTATTGGTTTTGGATCCTTTAGAAAGCGAAATATGGTATTATTTTATAGTCAAAAGATCCAAGTTAATTCTTCTTCTGACTCATGTTAAATTGCGATGTATTTGGTATTTTGGTATTTTTTCCCGACCTTAACATCAGATAGACTCCCTTACTTAGCAAATATTCGTCCTGGTGGAGTTTGATGGTGTTTCTCATCTTTATTACTAAATACTACCAAAACACCACTCTTTAAAATTACTTTTTTTATTATTAAAAAGGATG
This sequence comes from Eupeodes latifasciatus, assembly GCA_920104205.1. Taxonomy (NCBI): domain Eukaryota; kingdom Metazoa; phylum Arthropoda; class Insecta; order Diptera; family Syrphidae; genus Eupeodes; species Eupeodes latifasciatus. The sequence goes on from OV049926.1 coordinate 19,500,652, forward strand.
TTGAAACAGTTAAAGCAAGATTTTCAGCTAAAATGTTCGTAAGCTTAAACAAAAAAAAATTACATCGACCTATATAAATAAAAACCTCATCAAATTTAAAGGATAGTTAAAATAAAAGGGGATGCTATTAAAAAGTTGTTTTTGTCTTCCATTTTGTGGTTTAGCCTGTTGCAAAATAGGCGCACAAAAAATCTGTTTGCAATAAGAAATATTAAATGTAAAAGAATTTTAGGGTGGAAAGTTTTATGAAGGTTATTTATTGTCTAATGTTTATATAGAAAACAAATTACATACATAAAACATTTATTGGAAGAATTGATTGTATTTGTCCAATTATCATTTAAAGAACCTTGAAAAGTATGTAGAAGAAATTTAATATATTAAGTTAAAAAAATATCGAAAACAAACAAGAACCTTGCGGTATACCACAGAAAAAAAAGTTTTCATTTAGCAATCGTCGATAGTCAACTTGAAATTTGGCCAAATTGATGGACTACCAAGTAGTCAATTTGACAACCAAAATAGTCAATAGGATGACTTTTTTCGTCTTCTGTATGCTTTGTTCGTGGATCGAGGCTTAAGAATTTCTCAAAACAACTCGTACAGCTAGGAAGTCTCTCCACTGCAATACTAAAGATTCCGGGCCAAGACCTGGTGCCTTTCATTAGCTAACCTGCTTCTTATAAGATAAGAACATAGGAAAAAAAGATCTCATACAAAAATGAAACTAAAATATTCTCTTAAAACACATAAATTTGAGCTTAAAAAAAAAAACAAAAACAAACAACAATGTTTTTAAAAATTGTTCGCTTGTGTCACATTTAACATTCAACAGCCAAAACAATTTACAAACTCATTTCGTTTTCTAGCACGCCAACTCAATAGGTACCTACATTATTATGGACATAAAACTTACATTATTTCCACCTGCTTAAACTAAACTCCTAACAATTGTTTCAGAACGAATTAAACCTCCACGCCTCCCTATAACCCCGCTATAGTTGGTAGGTTCCTAAATAGGTTCCTATACCATCTACTTACTCGAGCATATATAGGACTTATGTGAACAAATGTTCATTCTTCCATATGTAGCACTATATGGCACGTAGTATCCTTGTTCTGTTTTTTTTTTTCTTCTTTTTTTTTGAAAGTTGAAACAATGTGATTCTAGAAAAAGGATATACTCGTACTTATGTAGCAACTCTTCATAACGAATCTAATGTTGGCATTGAGCACCTCTATTTAGAGCCCCCAGAAGAACCGCGTGAACGTCAGTTGGCAGCAATTTCACGAAGGATAATTTAGTGCCCAAGGAGGTGGATAAATACATATCTACTCATCCTGTTTCTCTGTTTCTGTGTTGTTGGACCTGTTTCGCTAAGTTTTTGTGTTCAAGGAGGCTTTTTCATCATAGATAAATTTTTTTCTTTGTGTTTTTCCACATCTCAACAAACAATGAGAAAAAATGAGAAATGGGTGTTTGTTTTTTCTCTTCTTTATTTTTCTAATTATAGGATAAAAAGCGAACAAACTAACTGACACCACTTGAAAGACACCCTTTAATAGTAAACTAGGGAATAGGGGAGGGTGGGTTTTGTGTGGTAACTTATGTAGGTATATAGTATGATTTACCTACCTCTGTGAAGTGGTGGACTGAAGGTGTAAATAGTAAATCACAAAGCATATCCTGTTGAACCATTATATTTAGTATAAGGTAGAGATTCTCATATATATACAATAAATTCATACACAGTTGTTGTCACTTGGTTTTAGATTCATGCAACAGTAGAAACCTCATATACATATATTAGTATTTTTTTGTCCAAGATTTCATTGAAAATTGTGGTTAACCGGAGAAAACTGCAATTAAATTCAGTTAACCGGAGAATTTCTAAAACAAAAACATAATTAACCCAAGAAATATTTGACTAAATTTAAGAAACCCGACATTTTTTACTGAGAAAAACCATGGTTAACGGAACAATTTCAATTAATATAGATCATATATACATAAGGTATTAGGCTATTTAAAATATTTAATCTGTGATCATTTTTTAAACAGATACGTCATCTTTGATTAAACAAAGAAATTTCCAATTGAAATTATCAACCTTTCTAGAGAATTGATTGGCTGCATCAGAATGAATTTGGTCCTAAGCGCAGAAACCTATGATTAAATACAAAAATAAGTGGTTAACCAATACCTAAGTATATGTTGACCAATTTGCAAAACTTATCCAGGAAACTATTGATTCGGAAGGAATTAGATGTGATTTATTAGTAAAAGACATTATTTATTGAAGAACTTAAAAATTAACCAGCAAAAAATCTGTATTAAATCATCAATCAGAGTTTTATCAGTGAAATTCATGATTTAACTTAAGAAAGTGTTCAATTAGATAATCATAAATAACTAGGGTTAAATAAGGAAATACACTATTAACTCGTTAAGTATTCGATTAACGATTCTTAATTTTTGCATTATTCAATAAAACAAATTATTTAGTCATCAATCTATTAAAATCAATCCGTGATTGGAGACCATAATTAATCAGAGAAAGTATTAATAAGCCAGGAATATCAATGGTTTTAAACAAATTAAATTACCTCCTATTAGAACAAAAAAGTCTTTTCAATTTAATAATCAACTTTAGATCTATGATTAACTAAGTTACTGACATAAATAATTTAGAAGTTTTACCAGGACCAAGTAAAAATCTATACTAAAAGTTTGTTTGTTTGTTTGTTTGAACGTGTTTATCTCAGCAGCTACTGGTGCGATTTGAAACTCTTTCAGTGTTGAATAGCTTATTTATTGAGGAAGGCTATGGGCTATATTTCATTCACCATTAAAGAAATATTCAAAACCGAGATTTTTTCTCTTTTGAGAGCTTCCACTGCGTGGGCTGTGGGAATGGTCAAACTTAAGATAAAAAAATGTATTCTGTCTAAAATAAAGATTTCGAATAACACCGCGAGCGCAGATAGTTTAGATTAAAGATCAAGCTAGTTAACATATAATTAAATCAAAACCAATTGAAACCACAGACTTTGTTCTTAACACAAGCAAAGTATTGTATTTTCAAAAAGAAATATCAGATTAAAAGACCTATGATTTTTGAGAAAAATCAGTGATTAACTTAATAATGATAGTAAGAAGTTATTTGAAAATTTTGAATTTCCTAAGAAATCAGCTAAGAGAATCTCAAGTGAATACAAAAGATTAAAGTTAATTAAACGTTTAACAATAAAAAAGTGAAATCTATTAAGAAACAATCAATATCATTCAGGTGTTGGAGACATATTTGGGGTAACCAAAATGTTCTATAGTATAGTATAGTAAATCATTAGAGCGTTCTTTTTTAATTAATTTTGAATATATAAAATTTGTATCATCAAATATTACTAAGAAAATGTAAGAACTTGTGCAGAAAAACAATTATTGAAATTGGTTCATGCGTTCCTGAGAAAATTTAAAAACAAAAGATCAGTTCCATGAGGGGAAGCCTTTTGGAGAAATACAAAAATATATTATTCTTATTAAAAAAGTCAAATTAAGAAAACAAATTTGGTAAAAATTGTACATATATAGGTTCTTTTTGAATAAATTCGAATTTTCGATTTTTGACCTGAACTGAAACTGAAAAAAAATGTCTAACACGAAGCTACTTAAGACCTTAACTTTTACGTTTGTTTGAACACAGTTGACCCAATGGTGCGGCGCTTAAACGCGAGGACTTCTTTACCATCGTTAAGTCATTTTTTAACATTTAAATCTGGAGTTCGAAACTACTTGCGGATACAAGTTGCCACATGGTTTGTGCAACGTACACTCGTATCCAACGTTTAACAGGTCGCGAAAAGTCAGTTTAACTGACCAACGTTCTCTCTGATCTTCTTTCTACTTCACATGGTGTACCACAGGGCTCAACACTCGGTACCTTTTTATTTTGTCTATATGTTAATGATTTGCCATCCCTTATTAAATATTGTTTTATACAAATGTATGCCGACGACTTTCAGTTATATATTAGTTATACCCTTTTGCTTATAGAACACGCTGTGTGTTGTATTAAAGATCTCGACAGAATTTCAAGTTGGACTCAAAAGCCTTGTCATCTACCCCAAAATATTACTTTGCATTGTCATATCGGCAAAAATAGTCAGTGTATCATGTTTTCCAGCTGTGATCTTGCAACGTTATACTTCTAAAAATCTTGGAGTAGTTTTTAAAAGTACCTTAACTTAGAATAACCATTTCAGTTATGTAGTGGGTAAAACGTATGGCATTCTGCGCACCTTATTGGCGACTAAGTATCTCGTCACTGTTCTGAAAGTATCTTTCTTTTAAATGCTATTGTACTTGCTAAATTTAATTTATCTTTCTCCTTTCTTTATTTCTTAATTGGTTTCTTTATAATATTCTTTTCTTCTTGTAAATGCATTTTATAATATTACTAAATTCTTAAAGTATTTAATTTGAATATCATCGTAATAATGTTAAAAATGCTAGCTTGTATCTATTTTATAAGACAATATGTCTTAAAAGCTATAGAAAAGTTTTTCAAACAAAAAAACACATACAATTCAGAAAAATGCGTAAAATCTTTATTTGAATCGAAAGTACGGTCCATATAATATAATGTTTGAAGATTATTTCATGCAAATGTTGAATGTGACTGCGCCTCAAATGTTCCATCCGCTCAGTCCAATTTTGGCATACTATTTCCAACATTTCGGCCGGTATCTTACGAATAAATGCTTCAATGTTGTCTTCCAATGCGTCAATTGAAGCGGGCTTGTCTGTATAGACATGAGCTTTAACTTAGCCCCACAAAAAGGTCTAAAGGCGTCACGCAAATCAAGCTCTTGCATTTTGGGCAAAAAAAAATTGGATATCATCTCACGGTAGCGCTCACCATTCACAGTTACGTTACGATTCGCTTCATCTTTGAAGAAGTACGGTCCAAGATGCCACCAGCCCGTAAACCGCACCAAACTATGACTTTTTCTGGATGCATTGGTAGCTCTTGTAATGCTTCTGGCTGATATTCACTCCAAAATCGACAATTCTGCTTATTTACGTACCCATTGACCAAAAATGAGCAGACCATAAAATGGAAAAAGCGCGCGATGAACTTTCTTAACAGAGCCACACTTTGATAATAAAATTCAATAATTTGCAAGCATTGTTCGTTTGTAAGACGATTCATGGTTAAATTATAGACCAAATTGAAGATGTTTGACAGTGAAACAAAACAAGAAACGTGCGTCAGCTGTTTAAACCAGTGTTGCCAAAAAGATAATACCTAAAAAATCGCCCTTTATATAAGCACTCCACGAATAAAATAAAAATAAAAAAAATGTGACGGACCCAACGAATGCATCTTTTGACGTTTTTGAATAATACGTCAAACAAAAGTATGAAAACTCTCATTCAAAAACGTAATCGTTAGTGGAATAGTTTCTTCAACGTAACGAATTTAACGGAGCAGAAGTCTTCATGTGTATAGGAAAGTTTTTATCCGGTCAGAAGAAACAATACCGGAACATTCAAGGAGGTGAATTTAAAAAATGAAGAATCTCAAAATCTAGGAGATATGAGATTTTGACTGTTCAACGAAATAAAATAAGACACACACACAAACAAAATGAAAAATAAGAACTGTCAAACGATAATGACAACGATGACAACTACAACAAGCAAACGACGACAAACGAAGACGACGTTGCTCGTTGAAAATTATAGTAAAGAAAGGAAGAAGAGTGCATAGCGGAGCAGAAAAGTCCTTTTTGTGCGCTCATTGCAAACATTGTCAACATCATTGCTATCCTCGTTTACCATGAGCCTGAATCCTTTTTCTATTCTTGGAATAACTTTTGTGTAGATGAAATGGTTTTTATTTTTTTCTTTTCAACCAGAAAAATTCATAAGGCGGTTTAATGGGCTCAATTGCAGAAAATGAGAATAGAGTTATAATATCAGTTCTTCTTCTTGTTCTTGTAGAGGTACACTTCGCGTTACATGAATAGGGACAAGCTTTTTTCGTTTTTTTTTTGTTGACGATATTTTTCAAATCCTTTGGTTTTTTTCGAAAAACCCAAATGTAGAATGAATAAGGTATTTATTAAGTTTATAATGCAAACAAACATTTTCGATTAAGTTGATAAATACAAGTTTGATGGCGGAATATGGAGACCATAGTTAGGTTAGGTTAGGTTAAAGTAGCTGTTCATGATGGAAACGGACACACTTAGGCCAGTTTAATGGCCCACTGTGATACCACATGAATCTTGAGGCTACCTCCTAAGCTCAATGGAACCATTTTGAGTCCCTTACGAAACGTGAGAGGCTGATTATGCTGATATGATTAAGATTGTTTAAATCGTTAAAGAAGAATTCTCCTATATAGCGCAGGGCATGTACAGAGAAGGTGAAGAACTGTTTCTTCCTCTTACTCGTCTATACAGCTTCTGCAAAAGAATACGCCTAACCGCGTGCCGTGCTTTCCTATTAGACAGTGTCTGGTTATGGCACCTATTATCGAGCTTATATGCGATCTGCTTAGAGATAGCAAGTAGGACAGATGTTTTTTGAAACCTGGCACGTGGCAGTGTTCCATCTGGTGTTTGCCTTCTTCATAGCGTCCTGCATTAGCAACAATTTACAAGTAGCGATTGGTATGCCAGTGTGTGCCAAACATGGTAGGATAGGCTACACTGTACTGTTCCTGGCAAGTTCATCTGCCTTGCAGTTACCTGGAATGTCTCTTTGGCCCGGCACCAAGCAAAGGTGAATATTAAACTGTTGTGCCATCTCCATTAGAGATGATCGACAGTTATGGACTGTTATAGAGTTTGTAGAGACAGAGTCCAGAGATTTTATAGCGGCCTAACTATCTGAGAAAATACGGATATCAGATGCTGATATCACGTTTTTTTTAAGCCAGGACAAGACTTCTTTTATCGCCAAAAGTTCCGCATGGAACACGCTACAATGATAAGATTGCGAAGGCGAAATGAGAGACTTAATTTCAGTCGTTCACCACCAACCTCTTCTTTTGTTTTTGAACCATATGTATAAAAATGGATTGACTCGTCTTCCAGGAATGCCCTATCCTTCCAGACAGATCTGGGAGGTATAGAAATCTGGAAGTTTCTGTCGAATTGCAGTTGGGGGATGGTGTAGTCTGTATATGCTTTGGAATTGATTCTAAATACCTAAGAATTACGAAGTGGCCAATGTTGTTGTTAGTCCACTGCGACGAAGCTTTGAGGAGAAGAGCAGAGCTCCCAGGCTTTTGTTGTCCGTGTCTGTAGTATTTTGTTGGAAAGTCCATCGTTGTCCACCAAATAATTCAGACGACTGCGGAAAAGCTCGTTCCAGAACCGATTTGTAAGTGATTGCCGTCATTTAAGAGCTTTAAAAATCTAGCTCCATGGTTCCGTAATAGGAGATTGCTCCCCATACATTTGCACCACCTCCTTTGGAGTGCCGTTTTTCAAGATAGATTTCTTTCTTTCCTAAATCATAAAAAAAATAGCAGCTGTATTCATCAGGTCCGTCCAAATTATTTTTTTTTTTATTGGAAAAGACGACGGTATGCTAAGCTCAATTCTATCTGATGTGATTTGTTGCAAATATTTAAGGCGTTGGCTCTTGCGTGCAGCATTCTATGTTGGTTTTTTCTTAATTTTGTTTTGGTGTCGTATATAGTCTGCCTTCGGTATGCCCCGAGAAACAGTCGATCTACTAGCATTTACCCCAGCTTCTGCCTTGCTTTTATTAATGGCAAACTTTGAATTTGAAGCAGCTCTAACTATCGCCGCCGCCGCCTTTGCTGAAATGATGTGGCTTTCTCGATTCTTCCTTGGAACTTCTTCTATGGTTTTGTTGAGATCCCGGAATTCGGCTTATTACCCCCTTGGTTAGACCCTTAACTCTACCCATACTTCTTGATTCTATCAAATTAATACTCATACTAAGTTCCCAAACAATCAGAGTATCCTTTTATCTGATTTAAAATACGCTAATAGGTAAATTTAGATCTTGTCCCTATTCATGTGACCTTTTTCGAAAAAAAACCGCCATAAAACTTGTATTTATCAACTTAATCCAACATTTTTGTTTGCAATATAAACTTAATACACACCTAGTCCATTCCACATTTGTGTTTTTCCAAAAAAACATAAGTGTTTGAAAAATATTTTCAAATAAAAAACAAAAAAAAACTTGTCCCTATTCATGTGACTCGAAATGTATATTGAAGGACTCTTAGATCCTTACCTTCCTAACGTCACAAAAATGCCACAAAAACAAAACAAAGAAAAACAAAAAAAAAATTAGAAGAAACAAAAACATCTGCAAACGTAAAAGGGACAAGATTTCATGTTTGATTGAAATTCTAGACATTTCTTCTAAGATTTCAGGATTGCTGTCATTTTAAAGACGTAATATAGAAGATGTCTTGTCTATGTCTAAGGGATTCATTTTAAGCTGTGTCCACAATTCGTTTGATCAAACTCAAATATTTTGATGTTTTATTTCTTTTGTTTTTTATTTTATAAATTAAATAAATTCTAAGACATTGAGTGATTTATTTATATTGTACCATGTTTTTAGTTGTCGTTACACAAGGTACTTGAATTTCTAGTTCATTCTCATTAAACAATATTTTTTTTTTAAATATGTCGAATGAACGAACGAAAGAATTTATAAACTAATGTTTTTTTATTTTTACTTATTTTATATAAATTTCTATATAATTGAGTGCTATTGCCAAAAATAAATTTAAAATACAAAACAAATGACGAAAAACAAATACAGACAAGGTAAATCCAATTTGATGGATGCCAAATGAAGAATTTTGTCGGTCCAATGAAACTGTACAGAGTTTTATTTGTTTTACTTTTTTTTTTTGATATTAAATGGATTTTGTTGATTGTTGTGTCATATAATTTAATTATTTTAAGATATTTTTAAATTTTCAAAAATGCAAAAAAATGATATTAAAGAATTTTGTTGGAGCAAGATAAAAGTCAAGAATTAGCCGCACGAAAATGACCATGAGATGATTGATATTTTAAATTTATTTAAACAAAATAGTTATTTGTTGTCCAAATTGTCATTTAAGGAGTTTTAAAAATATAACTAAAGTTTTAGTTGTTTTTTTGTAGGTAAGGAGTGAAATACTGTATGGGTCATAGCATAGTACTGCATGTCAAAATTTTGTAGGATACAATTATGTGTTTCAAATTTCTGGTTGGTCAAAATTCTAAAATGGGAAAAAATAGCTCACTTTCAAAAATTATCACCACAATTTTTCTATATATGTAAGTTTTATTTGCAGTATTTTAAAGTACAGAATATTTTTCAGATTATCAAAACAATATTTCACGAAACCTATTTTAGTAAAACATTTTCAGACAGAACTTAACATATGTATATCAATATTTCTTTGAATAAACATGAACTGAACTTAGTATGTTCCTAAGAATTTGCTAGTTTTTAGTGACTTCTTTTCATGAACATAATATCAACGTTTTGACTAATTGTTATTCTTTTCTATAGAGATTTTGTAAATTTGAATAAAATTAATTACATGCACTTAAAGTTTTAAGGCATCATTATCATATTATATCATATTGTAATATATTATATTGTAATGGGTCCGATTTGTCGAATTGAAAATTTTGACATTTCTCGACGTTTCAAGGTCCCTAGAGTCGAAATAAAAGATTTTTAGAAAGATGTCTGTGCGTGCGTGTGTACGTATGTCCGTACGTTCGCGAGGTTTTTTTCGTCGTCCATAGCTCAAGAACCAGAAGAGATATCGACTTCAAATAAATTTTGTTATATAGATAATAAAGGCAGAAAGATGCAGAAAGGGCTCTGAAGAAAATTGCGTGGGTGGTTTTTTTACCATAGCAGTTTAAAAAAAAGGTGAAAATGTTGGTTAAACCTAATTATCTCATGAACCAATGACGCTAGAGACTTGAATTAAACTTTATATTATATATTGTAACGTGATACAAAACAATTATATTTTTGGAAAAAAATCCAATTAACGGTTTTTTTATAAATCAAAAAAACTGAAAAAAAAAAATTTGTCACCTCAAAAATTTTACGACTAAAATATGATTTCATCTCCAAAATAATTGTGTGCAACGAAGAATGATGTTTTTGTCATCTGATTAAATTTTGAGAAAAATCTCATTGACAGTTTTTTTACAAAAAATAAAAACTTAAAAAAAACACTACTCAAAGTTGGCAAAAATTTACTTTCGACTCAAATAGCTTTTCAAAAATGAAAAATTTTAGCTTCAAACTTATTTTATTTCACAGAAAATATTATTTTCGATATTCAATAAAATATAATCTACAAAAAATAGAACGCAAATTTGGTAAAAATTGATACATATAGACAAACTTTTAAGCAAGACAAATCGACAGATGGGATGGGAAGTTATCAGTGTGGGTCGCATCCCAGCCTCTTTTTTAATTCTGATTCAAAAGTTGTTCTGGTTTTTAAAAAAATGTTAGACATGAAATGAAGTGCTGACTTTTTTTCTACAGATAGTTAAAGAACAAAACTATCAAAAACACACTTTTTAAGGATAAAATATTTTGTGAAGAGAAATTCGGAAATACAATATTATGACATAAAGAGTCAGCATTTTGGTTTACAGTAGCTATTCTATGCTTACAATGTTTTGAAATACAGAATTTTAAACAAGCAGAAATATGACGAAACAGAATCATACAGAATTTTGATCACACAGAATTCTGTAAAACAGTATTTCGAACCTCTCTTGTTATTCATGACGTTTAACCAATGTAATGTCGCACTTTCTCGTATTTAAAATGGTTGTAAAAACAATATGTTAATGATGAAGATAGTAACATTTTTTTTTCAAAAATATTTAAGGTGAAAAATACTTTTTTTAACTTCTTATAGGAAGTTATTGTAATGGGTCCGATTTGTCGAATTGAAAATTTTGACATTTCTCGACGTTTAAAGGTCCCTTGAAACTAAATAAAAGATTAAAGATTTCTAGAGATATATCTGTGCGTGTACGTACTTTCGTACCTCCGTTTGTTCGGGTAGCTTTTTCGTCGTCCATATCTCAAGAACCAGTAGAGATATCGACTTAAAATACATTTTGTTCTACAGATAATAATGCAAAGATACAGAAAGGACTTTCAAAAAAAATGAGTCTGTGTCTTTTTTAAATAGCAATTTTCAAAAAAAAGTGAAAATTTTGGTTAGCCCAAAATGACTTGAATTTAATTTTATATTATATATTGTGACTTGATACCAAACTGATACAATTTTGAAAAAAAAAAAGAGGCTGGGATGCGACCCACACTGATAACTTCCCATCCCGTCTGTCGATTTGTCTTGCTTAAAAGTTTGTCCATATGTATCAATTTTTACCAAATTTGCGTACTATTTTTTGTAGATTTTATTTTTTTATGAAAAACGGACTGTTGAATTTTTATAAAAAAATTACTGAATATCGGAAACAATATTTTCTGTGAAATAAAATAAGTTTGAAGCCAATATTTGTAATTTTTGAAAAGCTGTTTGAGTCGAAAGTAAATTTTTACCAAGTTTTAGTATTGTTTTTTTATAGGTTTTTATTTTTTGTAAAAAAAACTGTCAATTCGATTTTTCTCAACATTTTATCGAATGTTGAAATAAATATTTCTTATAAGTTAAAATAAGTCAGAAGCCGTTATCTCAAATTTTTGAAAAGATATTTGAGTCGAAAATCAATTTTTAACAACTTTTTTTAATTTTTTTTCGGTTATTAATTTTTTGTAAAAAACCTGTCAATTCGATTTATTTCAAAATTTTACTGAATGTTGACAACAATATTTTTGAAAGATAAAAGTAGTTTAAAGCCAATAACTCAAAGTTTTGAAAAGATATTTAAGTCGAAAATCAATTTTTACCAACTTTTATTAATTTTTTTTTAGGTTTTTATTTTTTGTAAAAAAAACTGTCAATTAGATTTTTCTCAAAATTTTATCAGATATCAAAAACATTATTCTTCATTGCACAAAATTGTTTTGGAGATGAAATCATATTTTAGTCGTAAAATTTTCGAGGTGACAAATTTTTTTTTTTTCAGTTTTTTTGATTTATAAAAAAAACCGTTGATTGGATTTTTTTCCAAAAATATAATTGTTTCGTATCACGTTATAATATATAATATAAAATTTAATTCAAGACAGACGTACGGACGTACGGACGTACGTACACACGCACGCACAGACATCTTTCTAAAAATCTTTTATTTCGACTCTAGGGACCTTGAAACGTCGAGAAATGTCAAAATTTTCAATTTGTCAAATCGGACCCATTACAATAACTTCCTATGGGAAGTTAAAAATTAATTCACCGTTTTTTTTTATAAATCAAAAAAACTGAACAAAAATAATGTCACCTGGAATATTTTACGAACAAAAAATTATTTTATCTCCAAAATAATTTTTCAATTTTTTGCAACGAAGAGTAACATTTGCATTTTTGACATCTGGTACATTTTTAAGAAAAATTGAAGTGACAGTTTTCTTACAAAAATAAAAACCTAAAAAAACATTAGGAACTTAAAGTTGGCAAAAATTGATTTTCGACAAGCTAAGCTAATTTCATGTTATAGAAAATATTACTTTCAACGTTTAGTAAATTTTGTATAATAATCCAACTGTCAGTTTTTTTCATAAAAATTAAAAGCTCGATATCCCGTTAATTAATGAAAGTATTGACTTCAAAATGATTTCATTCTGTGATACAATTTCTAAGAAAATTCCAATTTGTATTTGTTTATAAAAGAAATAAAAACTTTTAAGAAATACTACTAAAATTGTTGAAAATTAGTTTTCGACTAAAAAGATCGTGAACAAAAATAAAATTTTAAAATTAAACTATTTCCTTATATGCAAAATATTGTTGGCAATTTTTAGTTAATTTTTTAGTATAATTCAACTTTTTTAGTAAAACACGAAAACCTAGAAATCTTTTAAGCAACACTATTGGATGGAAAGTTATCAGAGTGGGTCGCATCCTAGCCTGTTTTTAAAAATTTATTTTTGGGTCTTAGTTCAAGAAATTAAACTTGAATTCTTCAACTTTTCGGAACTAAAGTCATATGTTTTCAAACTTAATGATTCCAATTCATTTAATGTTAAATAAATTAAATCCAGGACTAAGTCGCACGAACTTCCTCCTGTACCCAAAGAGTCTGTTTATAAATAGTACGTGTATTTTAAGATTTATAGATCTACCTTTTAAATGTTTTTAAATGTCATGTAATTTCTCAAAACAAAACTTATTTTTTAAATGTTTACATATATAATGTATGTATATCTTCTTTTAAATATTTGTTTGTATGTTTCTTAATACAATATTAAGTGCTATTAATATAAGTTCTACGTTTTAATTTCGTTAAAAAATGTTAACCTGTTTTTGAGATCTCGAATTTTGAAAAAAGAAATATTTACTATTAAAAAAATTAAAAAAATCAAAATAAGAAAGCAAACTTTTTTTTTCATCAAATATTATTTAGACTGTATAAGATGGAATAATTTTTAAAACGATATCTTCATTCGATTTCAAGATATTCGAGAACAAATCGATCATTTTTATTTTTGAAAAAAAAATTAACTTAAATTTTACTTAAAATTTGTACAAACAAAACCAATATATGTATTCAAGATATTCGAATGTAGATTACAATTTTCTAAAAATCACACCAAATGTCGAAAACGGGTTTTTTTCCAAAAAATATTGTTCTAAAGTTAATAACATTGTTTTTGTTAATAAAATATTCGAGTCTTAAGTATTTTTTCACAAAAATAAATACCATGTTGTTTCTCAAAAAAAAACCTTAACCTATCATTTTTTTTGAAATTTGTTTTTATTGTATTTTTTTTCATTTGTTTTTCATTGTATGTACAAATGTCCGTTTACATTGAAATTTCTTTAAAACATGTTAACAAGATTTTGAAATATCAAATTTTGAAGAAAAAAAAATAATTCGAATTTTGAAATAGCTAAGCTGCATTCGTGTGTGTTCAGCTTGTGTTTCTAGTTTAAAATCCAAATTGTGTGATAATGATAAGTAATAGCTTAAGCAGCAACAATACTAAGATTCCTGGACCCCTGACCAGAAAGCTTTGACTAGTTTTTATTTTAGGATTTCTCTTTAGTTGTGCTAATATGACTGAGTATACATGCGTGCGACAGTCGAAGTTTATTTTAAGAAAACGGTTAGAAAGTAGTGATTCTGACTTTAATAGTTTATTTCAATTTTAAAAAGAACATGTTCACTGTGCAGTTGCGGATGATGCGGATATTTTTGAGAACTGGAAACGTTTTTTCAGCCTTAATGCATAAGGAACAAACAGTGAAGCTGAAGAATTCACAAGTGTGGACGCCCGCCCAATCAGGCTAAGTTCATGACTCGTAGGACTTGAAAAGATCAAAAATATGTTCATTAATGATATCATTCTTGGAGATTCTGCATACGGTATTCAAAATATTTTAGAAACGTATTACCTGATGATATTTATGCCATTTTTTTTATCAGATAGCCAAGGGAAGGTAGACAACATTAATAACATCTAGGTTAAAACGAAGGTCATAAATTAAGAAACTTTAAAGCTCTAATCTTACGTTGCGATTTCTTAAACAAAAACCTGAGAAGTAGTCTTTTTATAATTACTCTACATTAACGAAGTTTAATAGAAATAGGATTAAGAAAATTTTAAATACAAGCTCAAGAAAATGACATTAAAATACTCTGTATCCGTACTAAATTTTAAGTTTTACGGTCCATCTTAACGATAGGCTCTAGCTTGAAAAGCAGTGGACATAGTATGTAGGCATAGTAAATAGCTTGATAATAATATAGATTTGATAAACCAAACTCAAAAACTCGAAAACAATATTTTCTGTGGAATAAAATAAGTTTGAAGCCAATATTTGTAATTTTTGAAAAGCTATTTGAGTCGAAAGAGAATTTT